>JASXTE010000016.1:16052500-16652500 GCA_030280995.1 Hemileia vastatrix
AATGATATTCTCTCTGGATCTCAACAAGCCAATAATCCTCCCAAAACACCTGAAACTCAAGGACATCAATCCGCTCCAGCTTCTAACCATATTTCACCTGAAGATGATTCCAACTATCAAGCAGAACAATTATTTCAGAGTAGATCTGAGTCCTCAGAGCCTCAATATTAAAATGTATGTTTACTTTCTCAGTTTTCTTCAATTCTTTGATGAATTGCTACTTCTTTTTTTTCTACTCTCCTCCTACTCAAACTTAAATTTCTAAAAAGAATAACAAATATAAAAATTACAATCCTACTTTTTAAGCTGCTTTAAATGAACTTCCTGGACCCTCTAGCTCAAAATCCAAACTAAAGCATTGGGCTTCAACTTCAATGAAATTGAACCATCTTTTAAAACGTGGTAATACTTCAACCACCTCTTTATCCTCCCTTGATGATTATTTTGAGAAAAATGTTATAAGTAAGATTCAATAACATATTTTTTTTTTCTATTCAATTTTTTCAGAAAAATCCTCTATTGCAAAAAATGCCCTTTACTTTGAAAAGATGAAGTTTGATCATATGCTGATGAAAGATGAAAGGTCCTCAGATTTGGAGTAAATTTTTTTTTTCTTCAATCAAATTTAAAAATGCTAAATTTGAGGCAGAGGAGATGGAAAGAGCTCACCTTTTCTTGGAGAAAACAAAAGAGAATGAATTCCAAAGAGAAACAGCCAGTCGTGAATTGGAAAAACAAGAAAGTTTAAAAAAAAAGAATTCATTACAGAATGTATAAAAAATGGCCAATCATATGAGGACATTAAAAATTACTTGACTTTTTTAATTGATTAATTGTTTTTTTCCTTAATAATTGGCAAATGAATTTGATAGTTAATTTTAATCTTATAAAAAATAATTATATCATGAGATTATGATAAAACCATTTTTCCTTACTGGACTCTAAAAAAAAATATTTCAATTTTGGAATTACAGATGGTAAAATAATACTGACATTTGAGTGGAAATACTCATCACCAACATAATTTTATCATGTCAACACAAATTTGCATCTCTAAATAGATTTAAGTCATCAAAATTGTATATCTGTTTGAAAGATTTGGCAATACCCCCCCTGCATTTTATTGAATCAAGGGGTGGGTATCACCAAATTTTTATAAGTAATCAATTTTCCAAATCAGATTTGAAAATTTGGCAATACCCTCCCCTGCATTTTATTGAAGTAAGGGGTGAAAACTACCAAAATTTAATATAATTCCATAAATTAGTAAATGAATAAATAAGATAAATCAAATTCACTAGTTTCAAAGTAATGACAATTCCTCCTGCCAAAATGTGGACCAAGTCTAGAAATTAATTTTGGGACTTTCCACAGGTATAGGAGAGATGACCCCCATGAAACAATTTAATACTATCATGATTACCGTTTATACAACACAAGGTTGTTGGCTCACTACTTTACTTTTTTAAATTGAAATATCAGATTTATTTCTTTTAAATTTATGAAAGAATAAAAAATATTTGATGACTTTAAAAATCCCCAAACTTTTTTATCTACGTAGAAGTTTTTAAATTTATTAATTTTACCTTCTTTTTTTACCTTGTTGATTTCTTGAACTAACTTTTGACTGATCTGATAAGAGAAGCAAAAATGAGTGAAGGGTTAGACATATGAAAATGGTAAGAAAAAGAAAAAACCACACCTTGATCACCACACAATATGGGGGGCGGACTTTCTAGCAAGTCTGCGACCTTGGACCCAAACTCACCACAGATTGAACACACATTGAGCTATTGATAAAGGAACCACACAATCAGGGATGAACACCACTCAGAAGAACAGTTTTAGGTGGGTGTTCAAGTAGAGTTCAGTATGGGTTCAGTTTTAGTTCAGTCTGAGTTCCATCTGAGTTCAGGTTGAGGACTTGCTAGCAAGTCCACCCCCTATATTGCGTAGTGGATTTAAGGGAAGAATAATAAGTAAAGAGAAATGTAGTTTGAGGAATATGGAAGGATAAAGGCATGATGTCAACGTTATGTTATGCATTATGAAATAAATAAATGCAAAATTTGGAAAAAAGGCTCAACTTTAAAGGTCAATATATCAGCAACCACTGAACCAAATTCTAGTTGGTTTTCTGAAAATGAAAGATAGGCTTCAGAAGTATCTTTAGCTAACAGGACAGTAGATTCAAATAAAACTAACCCTAATACTGACTCTGATTCTCAAAATTGCACAGAAACTTGAAAACTGTTGATGAAAATTCCAACAAGAGGGAGATAAAATCCTAGATAATTATCAGATAAAATTTTCAAAATCCTTATTCTCTAATTATGAAATATAAAAATGTGAAATAAGTTAAGTTATATTTGGAAAAAAAAGGCTCAACTTCAAAGGTCAAAATCTCAGCAACCACTGAACCTAATTCAAACCTGTTTGTGGGAAATGAAAGATAGGCTTCAGGAGAATCTTCAGTTGTGGGATATGTGGTTTAAATAGACCTAACTCTAATTTGTTATATAAAAAATGAAATAAAATAAATTCAAATTGGGAAAAACAGGCTCAACTTTAAAGTTTAATATCTCAGCAACCACTGAAACAAATTCAAAACTGGTTTAGGGAAATAAAATATAGCCTTCAGGAAAATCTTCAGTTAAAAGAAAATTAGATTTGAATAAACCTTACCACAATTTCAAGTCTGATTTACAAAATTTCACAAAAACTTGAAAATTGATAATAAAAATTACAAAATGAAGAGTTGAATAAGTCCACTGTTATCCAGATATGAGTCCTACACACTGCAAAAAAATAAGTGGCGCCTGCTAGCAGGTGCCTATCCCTATATCCAGTTTTGATTTAAGAGTAAATTTGATTTGATGTTGCACAAGCTAGTAAGCTCATTTTTCAGTGCACAGTCATTCCAGAAGAATTACAGCTGAGCTGAAGTTGAGTTAAATCAAAGATAGGGATCGGCACCTGCTATGAGGTGCCCATGTTTTTTTTCTGGTGACATATATTTAAGAAAGAAATTTTTATAGAAAGAATGAGATATTATATAGACATGAAAAAAAGGAGATGAAACTTACCTTGATTGAAAGGTAGGAAAAATAGAGTGAGAAAGAGTGAAGTTGGAATTTGGGGGAAATTGAATATAGAGCAAGTTAAATGCTTAAATAATGTGCAATGTATGTGTTTCAACAACATGGAACCAAAAAAAAAGTGAAATAGGAGAAAGGGTGAATATTGACCAAGCCAAGGAGGGATGGAGAGTAGGATGGTGGAGCTAAAAAAAGAAAGAAAAGAGAGCAGAGAAGGAAAAAGGTTAATTTTACCTTTAAAATCAAAAAATAAACACTTACTAAAAAAATTTAGATTCAAAAAACAAAAAAAAAACTTAATTAGCAAATATTTTAGTAAAAATGAAAAAATGACATACCTGGAGAGATGAGTTGAGAAAACAATTGACTTCAAATTATTTGAGGGATGAAAGAGGAGAGGAGGAAATGGATATAAGTGATGAAAGAAAAAAAAGAATGACTTAAAAATTATGCAATTGCAGAAAGTATGTGATGTCATGTTGAGATGATGAAGGAAAACAAAGAGACTTGAAAAAAAAGAGACTATAACAGAAAATTAAAAATCAAAGTCAATATGCAAATAAGAATAACCATTCTAAGGAAACATTCCTGAGAAGTTTTGAAAAACTGTCTAAAACTTGGTACAGATAGGTGAAGAAGTGTTTTGATTGTGTACTTGAGGCTTTCTTGGAAGAAGGTAACATTTCCCAGCCATTTTTGATAAAAAAAGAAAATCTTCTTCAAGATCAGAATCAGAATTGCAACCAGAGTCCAAGAGGAGATTAAGAGCTATGAAAGTCATTGCTTGATGTAGCTTATCACAATTTGAGAGTGAGGAAGGCATGACTCATACAGTATAAAAATGTAAATGTTGTATGATGTTTTGAGTTATGAAGTGTTATGCTGTGGAGTGCTGTGTATGAATGTGATGATGCTGACAAGTCAGTGAAATTACAGCCATATTGGCAACTCTTGGTGCAGCAAGCCAACAAAAGGGCAAGTTAGGCACAGCATTTTCGACTGACAGAGACTGACATATCTGACATTTATTACAGATCTGTCAGTGTTTGGACTAGTCTACGATCAATCCATACCACCATGCTGCCAAAATGTCAGATATGTCAGTCTCTGTCAGTCAAAAATGCTGTGCCTAACTCGCCCTTTTGTTGGCTTGCTGCACCAAGAGTTGCCAATATGGCTGTAGCACTTTTGGTTGAGAAAGTGTGGATTTGAGTGAAATAAGTGACTTGTTTCATTTTGAAATCCACCAGTGTTGGGGCTAGTGTGTTTTAGAAATCCGCACTTAAATAAGTGCGAATTCGCCAGAACTGACACCCCCTATTGGGTATATTTCACTTTGGGTGTAGTGTGACTATCCCTGGATTCGGGTACTGACACAATACAATTGATTGGCAAGTGGGATACAAAATGAAAAAAGTGGCAGACAGGGTGGTGACTTAATGACGCAAAGTGAGTATGTATAAGTATATATACTTATGTGCACCCAAAATTTACTGAAATGAATAAGTTAATGAGGTGATAATGTAACGGTGAATGAATATGCGCTCAATTATCAATAAAGTATGCAAACCGACCCAACTTACAAACACAATGCCCTGTTTCTTTCACTGTTTCCCCAATTTTTGTACTTACATTAACTATGTGTGACCTTTCCCTTCATGCCCCTTTGCTGGGCGAGATTGTATGAAATAAATAAAAAATAAAAAACTTACAGACACGGTAGTAGATGCCCCAAGGGGATGCAATTCATTGGTTCAGTCAACACAGAAAGGTTTTAAATTTCAGAGACCCCCCCCATTGTTTTACTTCTTTCCTTATCTTTTCCTTAATATTTTAAAAAAAACAAAAATCCACATCAATCCAGCTTGTAGAGACAAGCCAGCCGTGCTATGTATCCATTTCTTTATAATACATTTTTTTCAAATCATTTTTTTGATTTATTTAAATTTATCATTATATATATCTAATAGCTTAATTGAATTGGAATTGTTACATTGATGAGCTTCTCAAGTGCACATTTCTTGCTTGTGCTGTAGAATTGAGGTGAGGGGTGAGCGAACCCTTGAAAACGTGCGTGTGACCTGGCTAGCTAAAACATGACAAAAAAGCGAAGGCTGAAAAAAAAGACGAAAGTAGTGTTAAAAAAGTGTGAGAGAAATCAATTGAACAGTAAGCAAAAATGACTCCATCTACTGTAGGTTAGGCGATTGTGCTGGCCAGTCAGGTGCGGTCCTTTCTATTTTCACTCTTTCATTTATAAATGAATACAGATCCATTTGTTGGATCACATTTAACTCAAGATAAGGTTATTTAAATTTGAAAGAGCGAGAATATCGACACAAAAAGTGGGACGAAATTTTCTAAAACTTAATTCAAGTTATAATCACGATCTTGGATGCTCTCATAGCACTTGCCAAGAATTTATTAATTCACTTTGTGAAATATTTCCATATATGGCCACACCTTATCCGTGTAGAGATCACTGGCGCAAGGATTTTTTTAGCAAGATTTTAGCAGTGTTAGTTATATGAAGAGTTTATAATGGCAGTTCACTGTTGAAGGTCATATCGTTGTCGTAGTTTAACTAATTTCCACCGTGACAATCTTTCCCAAAATTAATTGATGTTCCTCTGTAGCTCCTCAACTTTGTTGAACTGCGGTTGTGTACCCTTAATTTATCTTATTTCTCTTATACATCAAAATATATTTTTCACTCATTTACCAATTCATTGAAATAAAAAATATTTCTTTTAAACACCAAGATTCTCTTGTAAACCAACTATGATCTTGTGTCATGCTATTGTAAGTCTGTTATTTTTACTTCTGTGCCGTTCCGTCCAAAGTACCAGCAATGCTCCTTCACCTTCACTTCAAGTAAATGTCACTGTATCGAAATCTCGCGACACCATATCCAAGATAGGCACTTTCAATTCTTGCAAAGAACCTCCATCTTTTTTTTCAGGAACTCTTTCTGGATTTCAAGCGACTTGTAATGGAACTCGCTTTTGCAATCCACCCAAAACATCCAAGGCAGCTCATTGGAATTTCAGCACAGTTGTAGTGACAAGAAAAGAAATTGAAGGCTTACTCAGTTTGCTTCTCTCCACACCTAATGTGGCGAAAATTGGAACATCAGAAACCAGTAACATTTTATCTGATGGTAAATTTGGGCAGACTGCTCAATCTGCTGTCCTTGGATTTGAAATTACTGGCGATTTAAGATTTTTAGATCAAGCAGTGCGAGTGGCCGATAATATTCTGGGTTTGAGAAACAATCCTGTTTCTGGAAGAATAATGTGGACGGGAAAACGAGAGTTGGTTTGGCCAACTAAACCTGCCAATGGTCGACAGTCTGGCTATGCTGGATGTGAAGGAATGCACACTTTGGGACACATGGTATTATGCTCATCTGATGATAAACGACTCACTGGTTGAGCCAAAATATTGACGAAAAAGTGTTACTTTTTCATTCGATTAAATATTTTTTCTAACTCCAAAGGTCACAGTAGCTATTCTTATTTTGAAGACACCATGTTTACATTCTCTTGTACCGGATACTTCACATGGTTCATCTCTATCACCCTTTTCAAGCTCTACAACGTATCTTTCCCGAGCATTCCGGTACATTAAGGCTGCAGAAGAGTAAGTTGAATCATTCGAAGTATTTTCTTTACCATTAGACATAATACTCATGCGTATATCTTTTTTTTTCCAAAATTAATTGCTATCCATAGGACCGTCGATTCATATTATATCAACAATTTTTTTGATTCGAATGGGTTCATAATACAGCCCAATTCTAAAGCATTCATGGACACACAACCTCCTGGAAAAGCAATGCCTTGGAACCGAAGATTCATGATAATTCACGGCTTAATTCGGCTTTCAACAGCTCACTCTTTCACTTCTTATCCTGAGATAACGAATCTCAAAAAGGTGGAACTCTATAAAAAAATTATCACAACTAATATCCAGGATTATTTAAAAGCCTTGCAACCAGCTTCGATAGATGGCTATCCTACCTATAAGTGGACCTATGGCGATCCAAGTTTAGGACAAGGGAACAAAGATACTGAAAAGGTTAGTGGCATACATGCTTTGTATGATATCTGGGGGATGTGGGTTGCTTGGCAATGTGGTTTTGTGGAGAATGACGAAGTGATGTGGAGTAAGTGCTCTTCCTTTAATTCAACTTTGGTAGCAACATAACTAATCAAACTCATAAATCAAAACCTTCCGTTTTACAGGAATAGGAAATACATTCGAGTATGCCATTAGCTATTGGAATGGAACTTTTGCTACCTGTAAGTGATTTTTCAGCATCTCACATTAAGCTTTGAGGTTTGAATCAAAGAACACTCCATTATTTCTGAGGATCAATATATTTACACACATCTTTCACATAATACATAGATGTAAATGGGAAAACTAGCCCTAAGAAAAGAAATTTTAGATTTTTGTCTATTCAGTCGTTTTTTACAAACACTCTTTTACGTCGCTCCAACAAAAAGGATAAAGCGCCTTTGAAATTTCTTTGGGGAGCGTGGTCTTTCTACTGTCAGTCATGCTTTGAAGTTTTCACAAACATTAAGAGAAAGGAAGAAAAACGTCTATAGAACTGGCTAACACATTTATTCGTTAATTTTCTCCCGTTATCTAAAATAAAATTTTGTTTCCTTAAAAGCCTACTGGAAACCAAAATCTTTGGAGCTCATCCTGGATTCAGAAGAAAAGAACCATTTTGACTCCCCTTCCATCGCTGGGCCAATGCTTTGGACGAAACATGCCATGGCAGTTGATACAAATTATTTTTGGAAAGGAATTTTCTCTACAAGTAGAAATGTTTCGCTACCCGGACTGTCTCGATATCCGAAATTAAATAAGGCAACTAACTCAACTTAAGATTTTTCTCTACCAATAAAAATGTTTCCCTATCAGGATTGTCTCGATATCTAAAAATAAATAAGGCAATTACCTCATCTTAATGCAGACTTGGTAAACTGAATATTTCTTGCCATCTTCAGAATTAACTTAATTACTAAATATCTGCATTTATAAATGTATTTAGGGTCATATACAATTTGTTTAACTAAGAGGAAGTCCGAAGTTTCAGCCTTGAAAATTATTTGTAGTAGCATAATGAAGTTCATAACACAATAATTTTGCTGAACATTTTTGATGTCATAATGGATCCTCACATTGCATATTCAACTATTGACTATGATTTCAGATACATAATTAAAATTTTGTATCAAAAGTCACTAATATTTTTTTGGTTGAAAATTTATTTATCTCAATTATTTTTTAGTGGAATGCTTTGCAATTCATAAATATAATTAATCTGGAGGGGAAAAGGTGAAACATCAGAAACAAATAATTTAGGATGTAATAGATGAAATTATAAATTAGAAAGATAATGAAGATAAGAACATCTCTGTTTAGTATGGTTGCACAAATATTATTTTTACATGTGCATGAAAAGTAGAAGATAAAAGAATTCTTAAAAAAGGTAAGAAAGAGATAGAAATAGACAGATAAAAAAGAATGAAGCAGATGACCATTTTTAGTGATGTAAGTACTTTCATGCAGATGACTGTGTCTCATGAGTGTAAGGCATTGTCAGGGTGTGGACTAGAGGTATAGTAATATGACGGTAACCCTGAACAAGATATTAGCTAATATAAAGGTAATATAACTAATCAATAGAGAATTTAGAGTGTAATAGTTATTTGAGAGGTAGTGACTTCTAAAGTAATGGGGAATTTAAATCAGAAGATTTTATTTTATCTGTTGAAACCCTTACAACACAGTAATTAAATATTTGAATTTAGGCCTTTTAAATTATAACTAATAAGAGGATGTAAATGTAACACCTTATAAAGTAAGAAAGAAGATGGCAATGTTGGCAACTGGATAAATGTGTGTAAAAAGGAATGATATTTCCACCAAATCTCCCCCCCCTTATATAGACCCAAGAAAGACTAGATACATAAAATAATTCCCATCAGGGGCAAAAGAGAAAGAACAAAGACGTGGAAATAAAGAGACTAAAAATGACAAGAGAAACAAATATAAAGTTTCCAGAGAAAAAGAAATAAAAAGATAGAAAAGAAAAGAACAATACATCTCATGTGATGTATTTTCCCAGGGAAAAACCCACGTCAGGTGAGAAAGAAATATATACTAATTTTAATGATTAAAATTTATTCCCACTCCAGGATTTTCCCACTTTGGAGGGTAATTGGGACATTGGTTCATGCCCTCTTTTGGGCATTGTCACTACTGAACAATCCTCTGTAAGTTACTGATGTCCTTTACTTAGTTTTTATTATCATATTTACTAATACTTTCAAATCAGCTGGCTGACAGGCATAGTGCCTGAAATTAGTGATGTCTACAGATTCCGCTGCGGGTGAAAATGTATAAATCCATCTTGTTGGCTGTTCATGTTAAAATCTATTATTTGTCTTTTTTCATGTGGGTTTATTTAGTTTTTAAAAGGCTTTTGTGTGTAAAAAGAAGTCTTCCATTAGCAGAGAAATATTTTATTGTTTGCATCATTTGATGAAAAAGAGAAAGTTTCTAGTTGAATAATCTAGATTATTTATAATCTATAAATATCTTACATAATAATTTATCAAAGCCTTTTTATGTTATAGTAATTATTTCAAACACACATGAAAACACCACAAAATAGGAGAGGTGGGGTTTTTAGCAAGTCTTAAACCTTGAGTAATAATTCACAATTGGGGTAATTTTATCCCCCCTAATAAACCCACCAATAAAAGATAAAAACTAATATAACCTGAAAGATGACACAAAATATGGGAAAAAATAATAACTAATATAACCAACATGTAAAAAACAATCAATACTATAAAAAAACCTGATGAATGTCAATATCTATCACAAGAAAACACCCAGAATCTTACTTTAAATTGATTCCAGGTTTATAGTTCAAATAAGGAAGAAAAAAAATGGTGGTTTCAGATCCAGCCAAAGTAGAAAATAGGGGGTGTCAGTTTTGAAAAATATGCACTTAACTCAAGTGCATATTTTAAACCAAATCAGCACTTAAATTTTGCAAAAGTCACTTATTTAAAAAATGGGTGTCAGTTCTAAGCTCAAACCAGCACTTTTTGCACAATTTTTTTTTCATAATCACATGTTGGCCACAAAATCCCTGTGACATGTCACACACAGTTCATCCTCTCTACACATCTATCCTCGTTGCACACCCCTCATTGAAATCTGCAACACTTTATTTTCCCCTTTTTTAATTTTTTGAATCTTTCTTAGTCAAAATTTCTGACTCAAATTTTTATCATTCTCATCACAGTAAGTTCCTTCCTTTTTGTTTCTTGATTCATCAACTTTTTCCACCTGAAGTCTTCATCCTTCTCTTCATCATGTGTTTGCTGACATATTGTCCTTAAAATTTGAGCCTTCTTTTTTGCACTATTTATAGTGCATTATTTATGCATTTCACTTGCTCCAAAATTCAAATTCCCCTGAATTCCATCTTCTCTCTTTCTCACTATATTTTTTCCTACCTTTTGGTACTTGTAAGTGTTATCTCCTTTTCTTCATGCTTATACAATATCTCTTTCTTTCTATCATGAATGTATACTTCAATCTATATAAGACACTTCTGTGCATAATGGTGGACTTATTGAACCCCCAGGGTTGTAATTTTAACTATCACTTCTCAAATTTTTATGAAATTTTGAAAAAAAGGTTTTTAATTAGGGTTAGGTTTATTCAAATAAAATATTCTTTTAAACAAAGATTCTCTTGAAGCATGTCTTTTAGTTTTGTCACACACCACATGATACTTGAAGCAAAATTCAATCTTTTAATCCATAAATTAGTACACAAATCCATACTCAAAGCACAAAAAGCAACATATACCTAGTAAATGCTTTTTCCCTTTGTTTTCTTGATTCAAACAAGCTAGAAACTGTGCTATCTAAACCTTAAATATAAATTAGTCAATCATTTGCTTATACTTCTCAAATTTCAGAAAATGTGTGATGTATTAGTGCTAGGATCAATAGTATATTTTTAATTTTGGGTTATTAAGTGTCTAAGGGTAATTAAACATCTGTGAGTAGGGGTAGGAGTAAGGTTAAAGAATCTGTGGGTTATATTCAAGGTTCAGTGATAAATTTAGGGTGGTTTGTTATAGGGGTCAATGCAAGATAGAGTTTTCTATATAATCGGGTGGATTTGGTTCAAAATTCTTTAGAATTAAATTATAATATTGTTTTGATAGTAGTTAAATTTATATAAGACTATTATTGTTTCCTAGCTTTCCTAATAATAAATTTCTCTTCAAACTATTAAAACTCTTAAATCCCTTTTCTTTATTGATTTCCAACCCTTTTTGAGATTAACCTGAATATTTTGTGTTACTATAGATTACATTATTATTCACCTCAAACTTATCTTGAAGTAAAATTTATTTATCTTCAACTTATCTTCAAATCACTCCCTCAAAGTATTCCTCTTTACCTCAAAGTAGTCTTCAATAATCTTTTCCAATCTCACTAACCCAGGAACACCCTTGACCTTGTGCATAGGCCTTCCGGTGAGAGTATAATTTAATTCTCCATAGTTCTCATTTTTTATTTATACTACTATTTATTCAGGGGCTAAGTCTAAATGGCACCTGCTCAACACACTCCTACTATGAGCACTACTACTAAAGTTTGAGCCAGAGATAGGCCACCAGTTTCATGACCTATTTCCCATACTCACTCTCTTGAATCTCTTGAATTAAGGGAAAGGGAACATTCAAATCAATCTGTAGATCACATCCCTCAGGATTTTGAAGATTCTAGTGAGGAAGAAGAAGGAAAGGATAAAATGCACAAGGAACAATCAGCCCTGGCTACCAACCCTTTGGGCCAGACCTCTGAGCCTGGTCCAGCTCCTTCATTGGAAGATTTCATGAAATTATTGGTGAAACAAATGTCTAATCTTTCTCCTTTGGAGAACTCTAAATATAAAACTCCCCCAATGAGATCCCAGATAAATTTGAAGGAGAAAATATTGAAAGATTGCAATCTTTTTTGCAAACCTGCAATTATTGTTCCATAAAGACCCTCAAACCTTCAATACAGATTTCTCCAAGGTAATTTATGCCTTATCATTCTTATCTGGGAAATAATCACAATGTTTTGAGCCATATTTTCTCATGGTTTCTTTGACAGAAGCCCATTTTCTAATCAGCAATTTGGAAAAATTTGAAGATCAACTCTTTATGTTATTTGGTGGCCCTAATGAAACTCATAACACAGAAATTGAATCAGATCTCCTTTTCATGAACAATAATGGTGAAGCTAATGAATATATCTCAAATTTATGGGCTCTACAAACTTGAGTAGGTTGGATTGATCAAGACCTAAAGTAAGACCTAAAGTATCATTTAAAAATAGGACTTACTTCAAGGATAATTGACCAATTAAATCTTCATGGTCAAAAAATAGCAAATTTAATGGATCTAAAGGATATCAACCTCAAACTAGATGGAGTTCACCAAGGCTGTCTTCAACAAAGGGGTCATGCCAATAGATCTCAAAGTTCAAACTTCAAATCTGGAACTTCATCATATCATCCTCAACCCACTCAATCATCATCTCAAACCAAACCTAATCAAAACAGTAAAGAAAAACCTTGATACAAAGACTTGACCCCAGGTGATATCAGTAAAGTATTGGATCCAAAAGGGGAACTTTAGTAAGCTGAGAGAAAAAGAAGAGCAGATAATGGGTTGTGTATGTAGAGTGGGGGTAAACACAAGTTAGATGAATGTGCTAAATTAAAGTATAGAGAAGTTAACAGTTCCAAGTCAAAAAACTAATGAATGGTTTAATTGTGTGCAAAGAAAACTATTTTATATCTCCCAGTTCACAGAACTTCCATTTCCTAAGGACTGGAGTTACCCTTAACCATTTGGGACTAATTCTTTTTAAGGAGGATATTCCCTTCATATGTCTTATTGACTCTGGAGCTTCAATTTAATTTATCAGTTTATCTTTTTCCAAAAAACTTAAGCTGATGTTTGTATAAATTCACAGAATTTCAATTTATCTGGTTGAATCAGAGGCACCCAAATACTGGGTTGGTAAGAAAGTTTTATGGGTTTTTAAATTTCCAAATTTTCCCTCCTTTGAGTGGGGATCAACAGTTTTTGATGCCCCAAGAATGGACAATACCATTCTTGGCCATGACCTCTTACAGAATTGGAATCCTGAAATTTATTGGTCACAGGGATTGATCACCCCTTGTTCTAAGTATATTTCTGATTCATCAATGCAGGTCAATAGGGAGTTAAACAACCTGCCTAACCAAGTCCTTCTAGAGTATACTTCTCTTCCAGATGTATTGAAAGTATATAATCTTTCTTTAAATGAGCACTTGGCTAACCATTATGGCTCAAATACTTTACTTGAAGAGGATTTCAATTGCCTTGAAGTAATCAATCTTTCCTCTCTAAATACAGGTCCACCTTTGACATACTTCTTTGAATATGAAGAGGATGACCAAATCAATATTGAAGCCATTAAATCAACTTTACCTGAACTATATAATGACTTCATCAATGTTTTTTCAATACTTAAGGCCAAAATACTACCACCTCATTGACCCTATGACAATCATATAGAGTTAATAGGTCCAGTACCATCATCAGGTCCTTTCTATTCTTAATAGAAGGATGAATCTCAAGTTCTTTGAGACTAAATTTCAGAGAATTTAGCAAAAGGTTTCATTAAAGCCAATAAATCTCCAACAAGCTCGCCAGTTCTATTTGTTAGGAAAAAAAATGGAAGTCTTAGGTTATGTGTTGATTATAGAAAACTAAATGCAGTGACTAAGAAGAACTCATATCCAGTTCCTCCTATGTCATTACTTCTTACTTTGTTTAATGGTGCTAATTTTTTTTCTATAATTTCTCTCAGAGGTGCTTAAAATATTATATGTGTTACAGAAGTTCATGAGCCTTTTACTGCAATGTGTACCAGTTTTGGTAGTTTTTAATATTTAGTAATGCCCTTTGGATTATGTAATGCCCCATCAGCTTTTCAAAATTTTTTCAATGATATCTTCCATGATATTTTCAAACAATTTTTTTTGTCTACCTAGATGACATTTTAATCTTATAAAAGACCCTTGAAGAACATATCCAAAATTTAAAAATGGCTCTCATTCAACTTCAAGAACAAGAACTCAAGAACAAGCACACTAAATACAAATTCCACATAAAATCTATTGAATTTTTGGGTTTTGCATTTTCTACTGATGGTTTTAGTCATGGATGATTAAAAGGTTCAAAAGTTTTAGAATGACCAGAGCCAGCAACACTAAAATCCTTAAAATTTTTTTTGGGTTTAATGAATTTCTATAGATTATTTATTAAACATTACTCTAAAAATATTAAAAATCTCACTTATCTACTTAAAAAAGATACTCCTTTTGTATTCACAGAAGCAGTGAAAAAAGAATTCAAAGCATTGAAAACTGCATTCACCACATCTCCAATTCTTCAACATTTTGACCCTATAGCCTTGAAAATAGTCAAGATAGATGCTAGTTATTACACTATAGTAGGATAAATATCTTAATTCAATCCTGAAAAAATATTTGTTTCTTCTATGTTGAATTTGAAGCATGAAAATTAATTTCAGCAGAATTAAATCATGAAATTAATTATAAAGAGCTATTAGCTATTACCCATTGTATTAAAAAATAGTGTTCTTTTCTGCTCAGTCTAAATAGCTCTTTTCAAATCCTAACTGATCATATTACTTTCAAATACTTAATTTCTTCCAAAGAACTGACTAGATGTCAGGCTAGGTGGGCTGAGTTCTTATCTGAACTTTATTTTACTATCATCTACCTCCCAGGAAAGAATTGTGTAGTTCCAGATATTTTATCACATCAAAAAACATTTATCTGAAGCAGGGGAGAAATTTTTGACAAGAATCCAGAAAATTTTAAATAAATTTTCAACAAATCAATTTTAACAACTCATCAACTTAATTTGATTACAACACAAAACCACTATCCAAAATTCAAGAAGCTCAATAAAAGGATGATTAATGATTGGGGAATGAAGAAAAAATACTCTCAAAGCAACGGGCCAAGAAATTTAGTATAGAATAAGTTCTGTAAGTCTTCAAAGGTAGAGTAGTCATACCCAAAAATAAGGATATAAAGTTATGGATTTTTAATAGTAGACATGATTCTCCATTAGCTGGTAATTTTGGAGTTGATAAAACTTATCAGTTAATAGCAAGGGATTTCTTCTGGCCATAAATGATCAGGGAAATTAAGAACTATATTAAAGCCAGTTATGAATGTAATAGGAACAAGATACCTCAACACAGGAAGTATGGGATGCTTCAATCACTTCCAATTCCCTCTAAACCATGGGAAAAAAATTTGATAGATTTCATTTCTCAATAACCTTCATCAGATAAATTCTATGCTATATTAGTCATAGTTGATATATTTAATAAAATTTCTTTATTTATTAAAACTAATACTAGTGCAACCTCAGCAGATTTAGTTAAATTATTTCTAGAATTTGTATTTTCTAAACATGGCTTACCCACTGATATTATTTCATAAAGAAGATCCCTGTTTGTTTCTACTTTCTGGACTTAACTTTCTTGAAAACTAAAAATTACAAGGCACCTTTCCACTGCCTATCATCTTGAAACCAATTGGAAAATGAAAAGAATTAATCAAATCCTTAAACAATATCTTTCAATGTATGTCAATTAACAACAAGACAATGTGGCACTCTAAAGATTAGTTTGGCACTAAGATTTATTAAGGGAGGATATTGCAAAATGTTTATAAATATTGGGAAAAGTCAATTTTATTTTACTTCATAAGAATTTTATTTTAAAAGAAAGGGTGTTAAAAGTGGTTTAAAAGGGATGATTTTACAAATCAAGATTAAAAAATTATTTAAAAGTCATGAAATAAAATTATAAGCTTAAAAGTGCAAGGAAATTAAATTTAGGAGTCTCAAAAACCTTTGAGAATCATTAGGAATTTATTACTATTTTTCTACTATTTTTAATAATTTTATGAAGTATTTTTGATAATTTTGGTATTTTCATAATATTCTTAACTTTGATGATTTTTAATTAGATGAATAGGGCTGCAAATACTATAAAAAAAAGTTGGGAACATATATGAGAAGTAGTTCTATTAATTACAATTTTCTAAATTTTTATTTAGGTTTTGAGGCTCTAATTGAGTCCAGAAAAAGGGACAAGCTCTGTATGAGCTCCAGGATACTCCGGAAATGGAAAATAAGGCATGTGACCTAAATATGCATATAAAGCTGTAGATTCAAAATTAGACTATAAATCTTAAAATTCAGAAAGCTAAAATTGATCATAGCTCTTAAAATCATACCATATCAGATAATTCTAAAATAATAACATAACAACCAATAACAAATAATAACATTTAAAATTTGTATTACCCTTATAAAAAACACTTTTATAGAGAAATTTATAAATATTATTAAACAAAACATTTACATATACTTATGGGTTATCATTTTAAAGGTTTAAACTTCAGGGACTTGATTTAACACTTTTTCACAAAAATAAAAACTATATAAAAATTTAAAGAATCAATCATTTGAATAACATTTTTAGTCAAATTTACTGTTGTATTTTCTTCACCTAACTTAAAAGAACACTGATTCTACTTCACAAAACCATTAATATCAAATAGTCAACAGTCTTTCTTTATCAAGTATCCTTATTAGCTTAGTTAATTGTGAACCTATATTTTACGTAAAGGGACAGGATTTTCTTTTCTTTATACAGCTACCTTGGATTCTGCTTACAGCAAGGCAACTTTAAGAGTCTTTCTACATTGGCGGAGCCCAACTTTGGGATCAAATTCTCTAGATTATCAATGAAATTACTTGATGTATGTACTATTTTAGCCTGCAAGAGGCTTGTTAAACAAATGCTTATCTTATTTTAACAGTTAATCTTTTACTTTTGGGATGCCTTATTCTAC
Organism: Hemileia vastatrix; assembly: GCA_030280995.1. Classification (NCBI taxonomy): domain Eukaryota; kingdom Fungi; phylum Basidiomycota; class Pucciniomycetes; order Pucciniales; family Zaghouaniaceae; genus Hemileia; species Hemileia vastatrix. The sequence continues at coordinate 16,069,657 of JASXTE010000016.1, forward strand.
TGGATCTGGTGTTGCTGGTGCTGATTTTCCTGTTATGGAATTGGTTAGGATTTTATCTTGGGATGGGCCCAAGCTCAATGGTGAAAAATTTAAAAGGGTTTTAAGCAGGTATGAAGCTACTGTCACCGGTCGACCTATGCACAAGGTCGAGGATGTTACTGAAAGTGAGAGGAGGGGTTTAGAGACTTCTTCGAAGCACAGAGGAATGATTCAAGGAAGTGATTCGAAAATGACTCTAAGGAAGAACTACTGCTTCAAGCTATGTTCCAGAATAATTCTAATATAATTTAAAGTTAAGGTTAAAATTCTTAAAATCTCACAAAGGGTTGGAAACTCAACAATCAAAGATTTAGGATTTAGAAATGATTATTGAGAAAATAAAGAAAGATACAATAATAATGATTTAACTTAAAGATTTTACCACTATTAACTATAAATACGTTTTATAATTTAATTCTAAAGAGTATCAAACCTGAAACCCAACCCCTTTTATATCCTTTACTCCTCCTTGCATTGACCTCATACCCATCCACTATTCCACACACCACAGACCATTAAAATACATCCATTACACCTGGACCCTCCTCACTAACATCTGTTAGCCCCTTAATCCTCCACTAACCATTCCGTCCATGCTCACTACCCTTTAATAATCCACAGACATTTCATAAACCTTTTAATGTACTATTACATTGACTATTGCGCTGTGCGTCACTTATTTAGAAAAAGACTAAGACAAACTATTGAGAGATTGGCTAATTTAGATTTAGAGTTTAGAATAGCGCGGTTGAATAGCGAGTACACAAAGGAAAGTCGCAGTTGCTATGGAGAATTGCTTTCTGCGCTTTGAGTATGGATTTAAAGCCTCTTATTATTGATTTAATGAGCTGCTTTTGCCTCGAGTGTCACGTGGCGTGTGACAGATGCCCGGGTATAAGAACGCAAGCTCCGTTGAGCATAAGACATACTTTGCACACTAGTTTCCCTTTACTTTTATTTTTTAATTACTCTATAATTTACTACAATGGATTTCCCTACTCCAACTCCCACGCCTCCACACCCTAAAGCGGATGGGGGAATCGTCACACAGCAATATTCCAAGTCTTGCACGGCTTGCGAGTCAATGGAGTACTTTTGCGTGGAAAGCACGGAGACACGAGGTCCTCACCAGAAGTGCAAATTTTGCCGCTGGAGACAGGTGGCGTGTGATGCCTTGTCGAAGAATGCCAACATCGAGAGTCAGTTCACAAAGACTAAATATTGGGTGATTCCCAAGACAAAAGAGGTAGTCAAAGATATTTGGGATGTTTCAATTGGGGACGATCAATCGGTGAGAGCAAATGAGGAGGAGTCTGAAGACAATGTAGCAACCTGGGTGACTCGGGCTGCAAGCAAGAAACGAGTGGTCCAAGAAGAAGTCGACGAGTTAGCTGAGGGGGAAGAGGAAATCTCCATTTTGAGAGGGACCCCGAAAAAGCAACGGGTGGTCATCGAGGATGACGAAGAGGAAAAGGAAGTGGCGGTGGAGGTCACTCCGAGATTTTTCTTAGAAGCAGACCCCATCTTTGAAGTAAGTCCATTCTCCTGATATTTTATAAATATAGTTACTTATCGTTTTGTTTTAGAATTCAGATGTCATCGCAGAAGTCCCTACGGTGGAAGCTTCGAATGTGGAAGCGACCATTGTGGAACCCGCTGCTGTGGAAGTGACGGTGTTGATCTCGACCAAAAATAGATTACCGGTGGTTGCCTCAAGGGAGGAGAATGAAGAAACCCTCGATCAAGTATGGTCGAAAAAGCCTCTTCAGGTTCAGCGAGTGAGGTTTATTGAAGACTTAAGCGGCAAAATCAATAAGATTGTCAATGCGGCCTCCTTCAACGTGGCAGAGGAGCTACTGGAAATTAGAGAAGTGATTCCGGTAGGAGAGGGGGAAGTCTTTGAGAATTGTAGGAAGGAAATAAGGGAGATTTTGGAAAAGATGAAGGGATTGGTCTGGGGTAAAATAAAAGAGAGAATTTAAAATGGAAAGAGAAAAGAAAAGAAAGAAAAGTAAAGTAAAAAACAATTTGTATTTAGTTATTTTATTTTGTTGTTTTATGAAAATTTTAATACTTTATTTTTTATAAGATTTTGAGAGAAAAAGGAAAAGACAGAAAAAAGATTTAAATAGAATTTTGTTTTAAAATTTTGAAAGAAGAAGTTTAAATGAGAGAGGAAATGAAAGAATATTTGATTGAAGGAGTTTTAGTTTTAAGGTTTGAAAAGAAAAAGAATTAAGTAAGAAGTAAGAAAGAAAGAAGAAAGAAATAATTGATTGAAATAATTTTGTTGTAAATAAAATTTAATGAAAAGAAACAATTTGTTATTTATGAAAGTTTGTTAATTGAATATTTGAGGAATTTAGTTATTTGAAAAAAGAATAGAAAGAAAAGAAGAGAAGAAATAAATTTTTAAAAGAGTTTTGAAAGAAAAGAAGTAATTTGTTCGAAGGATTTAAAAGAGAGATTTAGAGGTTGAAGTGAAGTTCGAGAAGATGGTCGTGTTGCGTTTGTGAAAAATTTTGATAGTTCGAGGAAAAGAAATTTTTAAAGAAAGAATGTATATAGAAAATTGAAAAGGAAAAAAGAAAAATTTTTAAAGAAAAAGATTATAATTTTATTTGTTTTATTTTTTAATTTTAATTTAATTTAATTTGAATTTTTATTTTATTTTATTTTATTTTTAATTTAATTTTGTTTATTTTAAAGAAGGTTGAAAAATTTTGAAAAGAAAAAGAATAAAGAAGAAAACAAAATTAAGGAATTTTTTAGAAGTAAAGATGTTTTAGATTTTAAAAAGAAGAGAAGAAAAGAGAAGAAAGAAAAAAAAGAGAAAGAAAAAATAAAAGAGAGTTTTAAGGTTTTGGTTTTAAATGATATTTAAGATGAAAAAATTTTAGGAGTTCAGGGGCGTTAGAAATATTGATGGCTGGTTCCCAGGATGTTTTGTCTGAGTCATCGAGGAAGCCTTACCATTCCACGAGGTATTGAAGTTTCCCCTTGGGAATTCTTGAATAAAGGATGCAGCTTACTTCCCACTCTAGATGGTCTTCTACTTCGACCGGTTCCGGAGGAGGTTGGTTCTTGCCTGGGTATGTTTCTTGAGCCAGTTCCAGGAGAGATACGTGAAAAACAGGGTGAATAGCATGCCATTTAGGAGGTAGCTTGAGTGGAAATGCAGCTTTAGAGACTTCAGAGTCGATTTCAAATGGTCCCAAGAGTTTTTCAGCCAGTTTCTTTGATGGTCAAGTCGTTCAAATGTTCCTTGCGTCGAGCCATACTTTGTCGCCTGGTTTAAAAGAAGGAGCAGTTTGTCAATGTTTGTTGGCCTGTTCCTTGTACCTTGGAACCGCTAATTCCAAATTTTATTTAAGTTCCTCTTGGAGTCATGATATGGTTCCAAGATAATGTTCCACAGGATGATTAGTTCCTACATGGATTGAGTTGAATCAAGGATGTCTTCCATAAACAGTTTCGAAAGGAGATTGTTGTGTCAAAGAATGAGTTGAGTTATTATAAGCAAATTCGGCCAATGGTAACCATGTGGTCCAATTGTCTTGTTGGTAACTGACATACATTCGAAGGTATTGTTTGAGGATTTGGTTGACCCTTTTTTGTTTGCCCATCAGTTTCAGGATGATAGGCTGTGGAGAGATTCCTCGTGATATTGGGTTGTCAACACAGTTGAGTCCAGAATGTGGATACAAACAATGATCCTCTATCTGAAATAATATCATTAGGTAAGCCGTGTTTGGAAAATACATATTCTAGAAACAATTTTGACTAATCTTCTGCTGTAGCAGTAGTAGTGGTTTTAATAAAAATAGATATTTTTGAAAATATATCTACTATTAATAGTATAGCATCAAAATTATTAGAAAGAGGAAGTTGAGAAATAAAATACATCGATAAAGATTCCCAAGGTTTAGAGGGAATAGGAAGTGGTTGAAGCAACCCATACTTCCAGTGACGGGGAGCCTTATTCCTATTACATTCGTAACAAGCTTTTATATAGGCCTTTATTTCCCTGGTCATACCTGGCCAGAAGAAATCCCTTGCTATTAACTGGTAGGTTTTATCAACCCCAAAATGACCAGCTAATTGATAATCATGTTGACTATTGAAAATCCATAATTTTATTTCATTGTTGTCGGGTATGACTACTCTTCCCTCTAAAACTAATAGACCTGAATCAATACTAAATCTTTTGGCCCCTTGCTTTGAGAGTATTTTTTCTTTTAAACCTAAACAATAATTGTCCTTTGACTGAGCTTCGAGGATGTTGGATAGTGGATTTTGAAAAGATTGAATTGTCATTGAATTAAGTTGATGAGTTGTTAACATTGATTTGTTGAAGATTGATTTCACATTTGCTGGGTTCTTGTCAGCAAATGCGTCCCCCCGCTGTGGGTAAATGTTGTCCTGACGTGACAAGATATCTGGGACAGTGCAGTTCTTACCTGGGCAATAGGAAATAGAAAAAGAAAATTCAGACAGAAATTCAGCCCACCTGGCTTGAGGCCTGGTTAACACTTTGGAAGACATAAAGTATTTCAAAGCATTATGGTCTGTTAAAATTTGAAAAGGACTATCTAAGCTGAGAAGAAAAGAGCTCCATTTTTTAAGACAATGAATAATAGCTAAAAGCTCTTTGTCATGAATTTCAAAATTTAATTCTGCTGCAATGAGTTTGCATGACTCAAAAGCAACAGGATGAAACAATTTTGTTTCAGGATTTAATTGAGAAATGACCCCTGCGATAGCATAATCGCTCAAATCTGTCTTGACTATTGTCAAAGCAGAAGGATCAAAGTGTTGAAGAATTGGAGCTGTGGTGAACGCCATCTTCAATGCTTCAAATTCCTTTTGTGCTGTGGAAGTAAAAACAAAAGGAATATCTTTTCTAAGAAGAGAAGTAAGATTGGAAATAGTTTTAGATTAATCTTTAATAAATCTTCTATAGAAATTTGCGAAACCCAAAAATCCCTGGAGGGATTTAACGGATTTGGGCTCAGGCCATTCCAGGACCTTTTGGACTTTTTTGTCGTCCATGACTAATCCATCAGTGGATAACATAAAACCCAAAAAATCAATATATTTAAGGTGGAATTTGCATTTATTATGCTTGGCGTAGAGACCGTGATCTCAAAGTCGATTTAGAACCTGTCAAACATGATGAATATGTTCATCTAGTGTCTTAGAGAAAATTAAAATATCATCTAAATAGACGACAACAAATTTTTTGACAATATCTTGAAAGATGTCATTGACAAAAGTTTGAAAAGTAGATGGTGGGTTACACAATCCAAAAGGCATAACTAAATATTCAAAACTACCAAATCTAGTGCGCATTGTAGTCAGTGGTTCATGACATTCCGCAATGCGAATAAGATTTTAAGCGCCTCTAAGATCAATTTAAGAAAAGAAATTAGCACCATTGAAAAGGGTAAGAAGCAATGACATAGGGGGAACAGGATATTCAATCTTCTTAGTGACTGTGTTGAGCTTTCTATAGTCAACACACAACCCAAGACTACCATCCTTCTTTTTTACAAAGAGAAAAGGGGAGCTGGTTGGAGATTTACTGGCTCTGATGAAACCTTTGGCTACATTCTCTGCAATGTAGTCTCAAAGAACTTGAGATTCGTCCTTCTACAAACAATAGACAGGACCTATTAACTCTATCTGATGGTCGTAGGGTCGATGAGGTGGTAACTTATTGGCCTTGCGGATTGAAAAAACATTGAGTAAATCATGATAGATTTATGGTAGAGTTAATTTAATGGCTTCAACATTGATTTGGTTGTCCTCATCATCTTCGAGAGAAGACCAGAATTGAGAGAGCATAATTCGATTGCTTTGAGGCAATTTAAATCTTCTTCGAGTGAAGTCATAGAGCTAGAAGGGTTAGCCAATTGCTCATTTAAAGAAAGATCAGATGCTTGCAAGTCATCTGGCAGAGATTTGTTCTCTAGCAGGAAATTGTCAGGCGGGTTGTTTAACTCCCTATTGACCTGCATTGAAGAATCAGAAATATACTTAGTACGTGGGGTGATCAATCCCCTTGACCAATCAATTTTAGGATTTCAATGCGTTAAAAAGTCATGGCCAAGAATGGTATTGTCCATCCTTGGGGCGTCCAAGACTGATAATTCCCACTCAAAGGGGGGAAAGTTTGGAAAGTTGAAAACCCATAAAACTTTCTTACTGACCCAATATTTGGGCTCCTCTTATTTGACCAAGTAAATTGGAGTTCAATCGATATCTGTAAATGTCAGCTGTAACTTCTCGGCAAAAGATAAACTGACAAAAGAAATTAAAGCTCCAGAGTCTATAAGACAACTGAAGGGGGTATCCTCCTTAAAAAGAATGAATCTCAAGCAGTTTAAGGCAACTCCAGTCCTTAAGACATGGAGTTTCTGTGCACTGGGAGAGATAAGATAGTTTGCTTTGCACACAAGTAAACTATCTACTAGTTTTTTGACTTCGAACTAGTACCTTCTTTTTCCTTCAATTTTACACAATCTTCCAGCTTGTGCTTACCCTCACAATACATACATAACCCATTATCTGCTCGCCTCTTCTTCTCAGCTTCTTTAAGTTCCCCTTTGGGATCCAGTACTTTACTGATATTGCCTGGGGTCGAGCTTTTTGGTCGAGGTTTGTCCTTTCCCTTATTAGGTTTGGATTTAGTCAAGGAGGATTTAGTTGTCCGTGGGTGTGAAGAACGTCCCAATTTAAAATTTAGGCCTTGAGATTTGTTGGCGTATCAATGATGTTGAAGTCATCCTTGGTAAACGCCGTTGAGTTCCAGAGTTCAATCCATTAAATCCGTTAAAGTAGTCATCTTCTCACCACACATTACGGGGGGCGGACTTGCTAGCGAGTCCGCAACCTTGGACCCAAACTCACCACAGATTTAACACACATTGAGCTATTGAGAAAGGAACCATACATTCAGGGATGAACACCACTCAGCAGAACAGTTTTAGGTGGGTGTTCAAGTAGAGTTCAGTATGGGTTCAGTATGAGTTCAGTCTGAGTTCCATCTGAGTTCCATCTGAGTTCAGGTTGAGGACTTGCTAGCAAGTCCACCCCGTAAATAGCGTAGTGTCTGACCGTGAAGATTTAATTGATCCAGAATCCTCAAAGGAAGTCCTTTTTTGAAATGATACTTGAGGGCAGCATCATTCCAACCTACTCGAGTTTGAAGTGCTCTGAAATTTGAGATGTATTCAGAGGCTTCACCATTATCACTCATGTAAAGGAAGTCCAGTTCAATTCCCGCATTGTCAGTTTCGTTAGGGTCGCCAAACAACATAAAAAGTTGGTCTTCAAATTTTTCCCAATTATTGATGAGTAAGTGGGTCTCTGTCAAAGAGAGCATGAGAAGATAAGGTTCGAACCAACTTGCTGCCTTTCCGGCTAGGAATGAAGAAGCATAAACAACCTTCGATTGGTCATTATTAAAGGTTTGAGGGTCATTATGGAACAGCAGCTTGCATGTTTGCAAGAAGGGTTACAATCTGTCTGGATGTTCTCCATCAAATTTATCAGGAGATTTCATGGAAGGAGTTTTGAATTTTGATCCCTCCAAAGACGTTGGATTTGAAAGGTTCTTCATGAAAAGTCTCATGAAGTCTTCCAGAGAATTAGAATTAGATGGTCCCGGCTCTGAAGGCTGACCAGAAGGGTGTGTAGCAGGGGCAAATGGTGCCTCGTGCATTGTATCCTCACCTTCTTCATCATCACTAGAATCATCAAAATCTTGTGGGATGTCTTCTACAGATTGGACTGAATTATGCGGTTCCCTAAGGTTGAGAGGTTCCAGGAAGTGAGTGCGGGAAACAGGCCGTGTGGCCATTGGCCTGCCTCCGGCGCGAGCTCTAGTAGTAGCGCCTGTAGGAGGAGTGCATTGAACAGGTGCCATTTTAAGAATTTGAAAAACACCTGAAAAGGACGTAGTAGTGCAAAGAATGAGAACTATGGAGAATTAAATTATACTGTCACCGGTCGATGATGATCCTGAAAGTGAGAGGAGGGGTTTAGAGACTTCTTCAAAGCACAGAGGAATGATTCAAGGAAGTGATTCAAAAATGACTCTAAGGAAGAGCTACTGCTTTAAGCTATGTTCGAGAATAATTCTAATATAATTTAAAGTTAAGGTTAAAATTCTTAAAATCTCACAAAGGGTTGGAAACTCAACAATCAAAGATTTAGGATTTAGAAATGATTATTGAGAAAATAAAGAAAGATACAATAATAATGATTTAACTTAAAGATTTTACCACTATTAACTATAAATACGTTTTATAATTTAATTCTAAAGAGTATCAAACCTGAAACCCAACCCCTTTTATATCCTTTACTCCTCCTTGCATTGACCTCATACCCATCCACTATTCCACACACCACAGACCATTAAAATACATCCATTACACCTGGACCCTCCTCACTAACATCTGTTAACCCCTTAATCCTCCACTGACCATTCCGTCCATGCTCACTACCCTTTAATAATCCACAGACATTTCATAAACCTTTTAATGTACTATTACATTGACTATTGCGCTGTGCGTCGCTTATTGTGAAAAAGACTAAGACACACTATTGAGAGATTGGCTAATTTAGATTTAGAGTTTAGACTAGCGCAGTTGAATAGCGAGTACACAAAGGAAAGTCGCAGTTGCTATGGAGAATTGCTTTCTGCGCTTTGAGTATGGATTTAAAGCCTCTTATTATTGATTTAATGAGCTGCTTTTGCCTCAAGTGTCACGTGGAGCGTGACAGCTACTGCTGCTGTAGATGGGGATTCTCATTTGGGTATGGTGAAGCAAATCTGATTTTTTATTGTGAACAGAGAGGTGGAGAAAGAGGTCATTGCTATGGATGGTTAAAAAAGTGGGATGGGTTAAAGATTTCAAATGAAATTTTTGATAGATTAGGTGTTAGTTTAGCTATGGTGGAACTCAAAAAGATTGTCAGTGATTGGAAGGCTAAAGGCGGTTTTTCTAACATGGCAGAATTTAAAAATTTATGTGGACAGTTTGATGAAGTGGTGGAATATTTGATTCTTGTGGAGGAAATAGGCCATGAAAATCAGGCCTAGAATCTATTCTTGTCATCTTTTAGTGAAGATATTAGGATGGATGTGTTGAAGGAACTGTCTTGAGAAAACTTGATGAAGGATCTTCCAAATGGGGAGTAGAAGCTGAGTGCTTTAAAGGTTGTTTAAGAAAATATCTAAAACTTATTGTATAGCAAAAACATAAAGAATCATGTCATAAATATTTCAGCAAGGTTAGTGAATTTTTGGCTGAAAATAACAATACTATAGACAAAGCTGAAGAGAGAAAGAAGGCTCAAATGGGTCATCCTGCTGCTAAGGTTGAGGGGAGGTGGAAGATAAAATGGTTGATCATTAGGCTGACTTAAAAAAGTAGCTAAAAAATTTTTTTTCAATAAACTCAGTGTGTTAATAAAGCGCCTGTGGCTTCAACATCTACTTCTTCTTATTGTCAATCTAGGGGTTATGAGAAGAGAAACTATTGTTTTAATGGAAATGATAACAAGTTTTCTGGGAATCAAAATGGCAATGGTGGTAGTAATGGGAATGTAAATTGTAAAAATGGACTTAGAGGTGGATATGGAGAACCCAGGGTGCTCTCATGCAACATATTGAATCTCCTTATGTACCATGGCAAATTATAAACATGGACTTTGTAAAAATATTACCCATTTGTAAGAAAGATAATTATAACTCTTTCTGGGTTATTGTGGATAGATTTAAAAAAAATGTGTGAATTCATCCCTACTCAAAAGGATGTTTCCACCAAAGAATTAGATTTCTTGTGGTGGTCTCATATGTTTAATACTGCTGGTTTCCCAAAGGCCATAATTTCTGACAGAGACCCTAAATTTACTTCTGAATTTTGGATGTCTCTAATGGATGTTTGTGGTTGTGATCTGAAGTTTTCTACTGCACATCATCCCCAGACAGATGGATTAGCTGAAAGAATGATTCAGACTCTAGGGGAGATGATAAGATGGTATTTTACCTTTGGTCTTGGGTATAAAGGCAATGACAGAGTCAGTCATTACTGGGTCACCTTACTTCTTGCTTCTGAATTTGCTTATAATAGCACCGTTCATTCTTTTAATCAGAGAAATCCTTTAGAGCTCTGGAATGGATATGTTCAAAATACTTCAGCCCAAATTCTTAATAATAAAATACCTAAATTGAATTTATATCCTGGTGTAAAATTTTTTCTTCACATGCAACAACTTTTCAGTAGTCACACTCAAAAATGTATTGAAAAATCTTTTGAATATGAGAAGAAGAGGTGGGTAAAATCCCATAAAGAATACACTTTTAAGAAGGGTTATGAACTACTAATTTTAACAGTCCACTTCAATTTACAAGGTAAAAACAAAATAAAAGACCCACTTGTAGGTCAATTTCTTGTCAGAAGAATGGCTGGTGATAATGTAGTTGAAGTTATCCTGTATTCTCCATATAACAGCAAAGATCCTGTTTTTACAATATCTCCTTTGAAACCTTGCACATCCAATAATAATTTATTTCCAAAAATGAGGGGAAGTTTCAAGGAGTCCTAATGGTCTAGAAGATTTTATAGCAGTCCAAATGCCAGTGAAGGTGGATAAATCAAGGATTTCAATCAAGGAATGTATATTTTTATCTTATATGATTTATTACTCATTAAAAATTTATGAAGGAATTTTTATTATTACTTTGTCATTTCAGATTTACCCTATTATAAATACTAGAGCAACAGAGGTAGTAATAAAAATGATGTTTGATTGTTTAATAATAAAATTGTATATAAAAAGGAATGAAGAAAAAAGAAAAAATAATAAGGCCTTTTATAGGCAAAAAGGAGAAAAATAACACTGAGTTAACAAGCCTACATACAGGCACCAGGTCAAAAGTTAGACGACTTGCAGTCAAGTGGTTTTTCAGGTATCTTAAAGTAACATCAGAAGTAACCTTTGAATGAATTTCAGTGCTTAAATTACTTACAAGACAGACCAAAACTCTGAATGTCTCTTTACCAAATAGAAAATTAGAAAGAGTTTATTGCACTGCTTATTGTTAAAACGTTCTATCTTATTTGATCTTGAGTGGCTTCCAAAAATTGTGTCTCAGTGTTACATTACCTTTTTTTCCTGGAAATAAGTCATCCATGATAACTACCCTTGCACCATTTATTCCAGGCCCATGAAATAACTTGTCATAATCTTCTTTCTGTAGGTTAGCATTGTAGACTTTACCAGAACAAGCATCAATGAAAGCACATTGCAAAGTCTAATACCCTTTTTTTGTTAGGTAAATGTGGGTTAATTTCACTCATTGAAAATTTTTTACATGAACTCATATAATATCCTTAATTTTACCATATTTGAAAAGTGAAATCTCACAGACAATGTGAAATTTTTCAAAATGACTTGGTGAATTTGTGATTCTAGAAGAGTTGAAATCACAAATTAAAAATTGACTTATACTTTCAAGTTTTTTTAAAAAAATATAAACAAAATAATGCACTTACTTAGATTACACTCAAACCTGTAATTTATAAAGTTTCATAATAGCTTCTGGAATTTACTGCACCATATTAAAAAATAATTTAGATGATTTTATCAGGTGAGGTTTTTCCCTATGTTGATAAAATAAGAGGTTGTAAAAACTATAACAGAGCAGATAAAGGTATAATTAGTTGAGAAAATATAATACTTTAACCAAAAATTAATAGTGAATCAAACCCCTTATAGTACTAAATTTGATTTTATTTCTACTATATAATAAGTTTTTTTAGCTTAGAGGTAATTTTAGAAACTTAAGGAAAATAAATATAGAGTATATAAAAGGGATTACATGCATCCTCTATGCTATAATGAAAAATAAGGATATATATTAGAATCTTTTTTTGCCAGACACAGTATTGCTTCAGTTAGTATAAATAAATCAGAAAATTTATTTTCTGTAACATTTTAATCTTTTCTTATTTCAAACTGGCTTGACTTTTACAACAGTAAAATTTAATAACAGTTGCTAAATCTTCCAACTTGACCTTTGTCTCAGTATCAAAAAGGGACTTCTCCACCACAGAAAAATCATTATAGTTTGCTTAGTATAAAAAGGCTATTGGAAGCTCCCCAAGAAACACTTCTTCAAAAATATCATCTATAGGAAATCATCTGGGGCCTGAAACATGCTGAACACCTATTACTAGAAGTTGACTGAACTTGAAATTTAAAAAAAAACTTTTCCTGATAGCTTCCCCAGAGGTTTGAGATTTATAATTTGAACAGGATTTAGAAATAAACACTCTGTCAAGTCCATTTGAAAATCAAACCATAAAATCAATTAGCTATGAAATTGAAAGCTAGAATCTACTCTCATCTTGTATTTCCTCAGTATCAGAGTGAATAAAGATATATTCAAATTATTCAGCCATTTCAGGGACAAAAATTGATGAAGCCATGTTAATTTTTCAATCAGGAAAGTATAAAGATGTGATTTTAATTTATAATAACTTATTTAAAGTAATAAAATCAAGATGCTTACCTGACTTCTTTTATAAATTTGAACCTTCACTATGCTTGTTAGAAACTTGCTTGATTTTTTACCTCTGTATGGTTTTAACCTTGAGGATATGTTGCATACATGAGGCGACATGTCGCCTCATGTACGCATGCAAGCCACTTGCTTTCTGTTTCACTTCTGCATGTTTTTGAGATCAAGGGTATATTGCATACATGATGAGACATGTTGCCTCATGTATGCATGCAAGCAACTTGCTTGCTTTTTTACCTCTGTATGTTTTTGAACTTCAGGATATATTGCATACATGAGGCGACATGTCGCCTCATGTATGCATGCAAGAAACTTTCTTTTTGTTTTATTCTGCATGGTTTTAAACTTAAGGATATATTGCATACATGAGGCGACATGTCACCTCATGTATGCAATAACAAGAGCACTGATAAAAAATAGTGCAATACATTTTTTAATCAGCACTCTTGTTATTGCATACATGAGGCGACATGTCTCCTCATGTATGCAATAGCATTCTTTGAAATCCTTCATTTAGGTGAGCAATGCATTGGTGCATACCTACCATACCAATAAAAATACACATCATGGAACCTTTTTACATGCATACATGAGGCGACATGTTGCCTCATGTATGCAATTTTTTTTTTTGAAGTTTAACTTATATAGGTAAAAAATGCACTTGTGCATGCCTACCATACCAAGTGAGTTCCCCAGAATGTGACTTTTTTACATGCATACATGAGGCAACATGTCGCCTCATGTATGCATGTAAACAAGTTGCATGATGTGGATTTTCTTTGGTATGGTAGGCATTCACCAATGCATCTCTCACCTTAATGAAGAAGTTCAAAGAATTTTATTGCATATATGAGGTGACATGTTGCCTCATGTATGCAATATATCCTTAAGTTTAAAACCATGCAGAAGTAAAAAAGCAAGCAAGTTGCTTGCATGCATACATGAGGTGACATGTCTCCTCATGTATGCAATATACCCTTGATCTCAAAAACATGCAGAAGTGAAACAGAAAGCAAGTGGCTTGCATGCATACATGAGGCGACATGTCGCCTCATGTATGCAATATATCCCCAAGGTTAAAACAATACAGAAGTCAAAAAGGAAGAAAGTATCTAACATGCATACATGAGGCGACATGTCGCCTCATGTATGCATGTAGGCAACTTCCCTACCCCTTTCTCATATGACTTTCCACAAAGCATAAGATGAGGCAAATTGTTGCCTCATCCTTATGCAGCTGCAACATTTTCTGATGACATGAGGAAATTCTTTGCCTCATGTAATTGGGATATGGTGTATACTTTGTATGTAGTTCTGTGTGCCAACATAGAAAAATGATTTTATTTTGGATTTGAGCTTTTTGCTGAGCACATGTGGGGAAAAATGGGGCCATATGTCACCACAATTTTTCCTGCATTTCAGATTTAGTATGAAGTAAAATTATATCCAATATTTGAGGTAAAATATTACCTCTTGTATCATAAGAACCTTGTGTCAGTAAGTGTAAGTAATGCACTGAACTGGGTAATGTATTTACTAATGTAGCTAAAACATTTAATTTTCTTCAAAGGCAGTGCATAGAGAAATATATTTCCAAATTCAGTTCTATTTCAGTTAAAAAATATCTACACTTTCTTTCTACAAATATTGCATCTCATTTAAATTTACAGTTCCCAAAATTTTGTCTCATCATTGTAATTGACAGATACTTATTTTAAATTGAGATTATACATCAGTTGAGTTATATAGTTATGTCTGCATGTCATAAAACACCATGTTGCCTCATTTTACCTATTTAAAAGGCATTAAATTTTCACTTTTCTTTAAATAGTAAGAAGCAAAATGTTTGCTTGTCATTTCACTTAGTAGAGTAAGTAGAGTGGATGTGCAAATATCCAAATATGAGGTGACATGTTTTCTCATGTTGTGATATACTATTAGAATAATTTATTTGCCAATAAAATTGGGAACATATTTTGTAACTTTTATTTAGATATATTTCAGTTTATTTTCCATATACTAGCACTTTCTAGATTTATATTGAATAAATTTTGTCTTGTTTGTGAGATGTGGTGAATTAAAGCTAAACTTTTGTTGAAAATTTCAGATGATTTATTTAAGTACATAAGTTTATGGAAAACTTCATAGTAAATGATAAAAATAAGCTAAGTAAGAGTAAAAAATTTGAATGAACTAGGTGTCACTTGGAAATGCTTTTGTAAGTCACAGTGGCTGTCTGCATAGGGGCTGGGTGGTGCACCCCAGCGAAAAACTCTACATTCCTTTTAGTTGCTGAAGTGGTTTGTAAGTATATACAGTTGAATATTTTTTTGTATTGTGTTATTTGTACAGGAAATCAAATTGAATGAGTTGAAATCTGGTTTTACATTTTGGAATGTTTTTGAGAAAAATACAGGGAATAATTATAATTTTGTATTTTGTATTAAAGATAGATTATTTTATTAGATATACTTGTGCTATTCAATTTATTAATATTATTTTGACCATAAGCTGTTGAAGCTGTGCTGTGGCTTTTCAAAACCAAACATATAAAAATACAAAGCATGCATGATATTGGATTTTATATATAAGTTAGCTGTGATCCACCATAATTTCAACTTATTTTTGTGAAAAGTTTCAAAACATGAATTATAAATTAACAGCATAATTCAGGCTCCTTTTTTCCTGCATATTTATGGTCATACTACCTATCAGCAGCATGGAACTAGAATTTCTTATATTTCTGTGTCCATAAGCAGATTTCCTCATTTCAAAGGCTGGTTTTTCTCTTGTAACAGTGGAATATTAAGTATTTTCTTGCATTATAATTTCTCAAAATCTATGGTTCAAATTTTGCAGAAATATTTTACTAATATTGTTGACTAGTGGAGCTCAAATTTTACATGAATAAACCATTCATCAATATTTAAAAATTTAAGTTGTTAATTTGGATATCATGTAACTTTAATATATTTGAAAAACTTATTTCAGTTAATGTATCTTGCTGAAATATGTTCTGATAGTTTATATTCACCTACAGTGTTCAACAAAGCTTTACTCACTATGAGAAATCCAGTGATAATTTAGATTATGTGACTTACTTGGAAATGAAATGTTTCTATTCTTGTATAAATACTTTTTTCTTCATAAATTATCCTCTTTACTGTCAAACTTTTTTTCATTCCAAGATGGAATAATCTTATAATTCCTTTCTTATCTGCATTGGATTTCTTCAATCTCACATATGTGAAATCATAAGCCCCCCAGTTTTGATGGAGAAACCTGTTTCACTTTATCTCTCTCACAAAAAACACACTATCAGGGCTAGGGCACATTCACCTCATATTAGCATTGGTAAAATTTTCCATCTTATTTTAACATCTTTTATGACCTAAATGGCCCACCAGTCTAATAATTATTAGTTGATCCTGCTGGGGGTCTGCTTCCTGGGTAGGATTCACCGTCTATATGGGTTGATGATACATTATTACCCCAAAAGGATAACAATTATCCCCAAAAAATAAAAAAAATCGATTTCCTATCTTTCTCATTTCCTAGTCAATTTCTCCCAAGTACTTGAATCACTCTTCATCATAGCTATTCTTCTGCCTGACTATAAACTATAAATTCATTTGTGCTGTGCTGTAAAAGATATATTCAATTAAAATAATTAACTATCTTCTCTCTCCCCTGATTCCTTATTTCTAATCAGAGCTTATTATCCTATAAAAATTATCAATGATGAGGTTTTAGCACAAAGTGTCAGGGTGTGGACTAGAGGTATAGTAATATGATGGTAACCCTGAACAAGATATTAGCTAATATAAGGGTAATATAACTAATCAATAGATAATTTAGAGCGTAATAGTTATTTGAGAGGTAGTGACTTCTAAAGTAATGGGGAATTTAAATCAGAAGATTTTATTTTATTTGTTGAAACCCTTACAACACGGTAATTAAATATTTGAACTTAGGCCTTTTTAAATTATAACTAATAAGAGGATGTAAATTTAACACCTTATAAAGTAATAAAGAAGATGGCAACGTTGGCAACTGAATAAATGTGTGTAAAAAGGAATGATATTTCCACCAAATCTTCCCCCCCTTATATAGACCCAAGAAAGACTAGATACATAAAATAATTCCCATCAGGGGCAAAAGAGAAAGAACAAAGACATGGAAATAAAGAGACTAAAAATGACAAGAGAAACAAATATAAAGTTTCCAGAGAAGAAAGAAATAAAAAGATAGAAAAGAAAAGAACAATACATCTCATGTGATGTATTTTCCCAGGGAAAAACCCACGTCAGGTGAGAAAGAAATATATACTAATTTTAATGATTAAAATTTATTCCCACTCCAGGATTTTCCCACTTTGGAGGGTAATTGGGACATTGGTTCACGCCCTCTTTTGGGCATTGTCACTACTGAACAATCCTCTGTAAGTTACTGATGTCCTTTACTTAGTTTTTATTATCATATTTACTAATACTTTCAAATCAGCTGGCTGACACTCCCTCACCCAAAAAAAAAAAAAAAAAACAATAAAAAAAATGCTGTTTCATTTTTTCTTTTTGAATTTTTTGAGAAGAGTTGCCAAATTACTTATCTCCTTTCCAGGTATCCATCTGTCATGTTCAGTGGACTTGCCTTTATATCTCAATAAATACTCAACACCCTTCTCTTTTGTAAGGGTTCTTTTATTCATGATTTTCTCTATTTCGGCAGTATTTTCTATTTCTAAAGGAGTTTTCTTAGGTCTCCCTCTTCTCTTTGGAAATAAGTCATTATTTGACTTGTAAGGCTTTATCAATGATATAGGAAAAACAGGATGTTTCCTATCATATGGTTCATACAGTATCACTTCTACTGCATTTGTCCCTATCATTCTTTTAACAATAAATGGCCCAATGAATGGATCCTTCAATTTATTATTACCTTGTAAGTTAAAATGTACTGTTGAAATCAAAATTTCATCCCCCTCATTAAAAGTGCAATCTTTATGGGATTTATCCCATCTTTTCTTCTCATATTCAAAAGCTTTCTCCACACAATTATTAGCATTTTTTCTACATAATTGTTGCATTTGGAGGAAAGATTTAGCACCAGGTTGAATGTCAATTTTTGGTAAGTTATTATTGAGTAAATGAGCAGGAGTATTTGGTACATATCCCAGCCATAGTTCAAAAGGCTTTCTTTCAGTAACTGAGTGGACAGTACTATTGTAGGCAAATTCCAAGCCAGGCAATAAATTGACCCAGTCATGTGTAAAACTTTCATTATCCTTATATTCAAGACCAAAAGCACAATATCTTCTAATCATGTCTTCTAATGTTTGAATCATTCTCTCAGCCAATCCATCAGTTTGAGGATGGTGAGCAGTGGACAATTTCAATTCACACCCACAAATATCCATCAAGGACATTCAGAATTCAGAAGTGAATTTTGGATCCCTATCAGAAATAATAGCTTTGGGAAAACCTGCAGTGTTGAACATATATAACCACCACAGGAAAGCTAATTCTTTTGTGGAAACCTCTTTATGAGTAGGGATGAATTTACACATTTTGGTAAATCTATCCACAATCACCCAACAAGAATTGAAACTTTCTTTTCCTGCTGGTGGAAGGCCAGTGACAAAATCCATGTTAACAATCTGTCAAGGTTTTCCTGCCTTCTCAATATGTTGCATCAAACCTGCTCTCTTACCTGTCATTCTCTTAGATTTTTGGCAGGCATCACAGGTTTCAACATATGTCTTTGCATCTTCAGACATATTCATCCACCAGGCTGTATTCTTCAGTATGATTAGTGTCTTTTCATAGTCAAAGTGACCTGCTAATATGTCATCATGGCAAAGTTTTAAAATTGTCTCTTTCATTGAAGGGGCTATTACAATTACATTGCTGAGCTTCCTCCTGTAATATAAATACCCATCTTCAATGGAGAATTTTCCTTTGTTAAGAGCATTCTGGTATTTCAGTGGCAATGTCTTAATTAAGGGCTGAATAGAGGCATTTTTTGGATCATTTAGGATAGTACAGATTTTTTGTAACTCAGCATTTTCCTCATATGAAGCCAAAATTAATTGCATCAATTCCTCTTCCATATCCACAATATATACCCCAAATATGTGTGTCACCTCATCTTCTGGGACATATGCAGGATTGGAATCATTGTTTGGTAAGGGTAATCTTGATAGCATATCCACATTGGAATGCATATTTCCAGATCTATGGATAATTGTCATCCTCCCTCTGTATTCTTGTACTGCCAGCTGCCATCTAAACATGTGTCTGTTAGGAGTCTTCATGTTCAACAATGACTTCACTGCACTACAATCAGTGACCAGCTCAAATTTCTGGTCCTCCAAATAGTAATGTAATTTATCCAGGGCCCACACAACTGCCAAACATTCCAGTTGTGTGGCTCCATATTTCAATTCACTGTTTCTCAAGGTTCTTGAAATATAACAGATTACTACTTCAAAGATTTTCTCATTGATGACTTGTTTTTGGTGGAGAGCAGCTCCTAGTCCAACAAAACTAGCATCAGTGTATAAAACAAATGGCTGGTTAAATTCTGGTAGGCCCAAGATTGGAGCAGAAACCAAACATTGTTTTAAGGCATCAAAGGCTCTTTGTCTCTCATTTGTCCAGACAAAAGCCACTTCTTTTCTGATCAATTGTGTCAGAGGGGCTGCTATTACCTGATAATTTTTTATATATTGCCTGTAATAACCACACATCCCCAAAAAACTCTGCACTTCTTTTACAGTGGTAGGTGCATTGACATGCTGTATGGCTGCCACCTTATTTTGGTCAACACATATTTGCAAACCTGATACAACATGCCCCAAAACCTTTAAGGAGTGGAATCCAAATTTACATTTCTTTAAGGCTAAGGTCATATTGATGGCATCCATTTTCTGGAACACTTTACTCAGGTGAAACAAATGATCTTCAAAGGTTTTTGAAAAAATAATGATGTCATCAATGTACACCATCATTCATCCCTCCATAATTTCTTGATGAAAAGTATTGTCCATCACTTTTTGAAACACTGAAGGGGCATTCTTAGGGCCAAAAGGCATCCTAATGTATTTGTAAATACCCAAGTGAGTTGCAATCATCAAATAATTTTGTGAGTCCTTCTCAACAGGTATTTGGTGGTATCCCTTATTCCCATCCAGGCAACTGATATACTTGGCTCCTTTTAAGGTAGCATGTATTGAGTTTATTCTTGGTAGAGGATAAATATTATCAATTGTGTGGGTATTAAGGGCTCTATAATCACCACACAACCTAGCCTTGTCCTTTTCATAAGAAATTAAGACTGGTGAGATTACACAATATTTAGGTGTTACACCCACTTTCTCTATAATTTTCATATTTAAAAAGGTGGTAATATTATCCTCAATATCCTTTCTCTTAGAAGGGGATGCAGGATAAGGTTTTTTCTTTAGACTGGGTGGTATATCATCTAATTTACATGATAATGAGACTTTCATTTCATGGTCCACAACCAGTCCCAACTCATGTTTTCCATGTGCAAAGGCCATAGGGAATGATGTGATTAATTTAATTACCTCATCCTTTTCTGCAGTACTGAGCTGTTCACCAAATGAAGCTTTTAGGATTTCATCAGACAAAGCTTCATGTTCTGCAGAAGGTCTGCCTTTGTATTGATCAAGGGAAAAACATGTTTTTACCATGGGAGCTGAACATTTTCTGGAGGAAGTAATTTTAAATTTTTTCTTCCCATTCATCCCCATAGTGAAGCATTGATTAGCAGGGTCCAATTTGATACCAAACTTTGTAATAATATCATTCCCCATGATAAACCAATTGCTCAAGTTGTCACCATCCATGACAACAAAATCACATTCAGCTCTTACATACCCATGGCTATACTTAAAAAATACAGTTGTCTTATATTTTCCTTTAGGGCATAAAACAGACCCATATCCTTTCCAATATGTATTTGCCATAGGTAATAGCTTCTTTTCATAGTCATTATCAATGGCAGCCAAGGCTGCTGAGGATACCACACTGCCTCCAGCACCAGTATCCAAGATAATGTCCAATTTCTTCCCATTTATTATAACAGGAGCTTTGATTGGAGTAATGACTATAGAATCCTTCTCAATATCCCTTATTATGTCAGCATCTTCAACCCCAATTAAATCCACATTTTATATGTCAGCATTCTGTTCAAGTAAATGTACATCATTTTCCAACATATAAACTTCATTGGAGTTGTTGTTACCATAAGAAATATTACTGTCACAATCACTAGAGGAGTCTTCTTCCTCATGATGACTGTCTTCTGGCTCATCTTGTTCAATAAGATTTATTCTTTTCTCACAAACATGACCCTTCTGCCATGCTTTTCCACACTTTACACAAGTATTACTTGGGTATTTCCTTGGGGAAACTGGTGCAGAAGGTTTTCCAGGCTTCTCAACAGGTGGCTTCCATCCTGTAGGTTTTGGGGATTCCACCCCTCTTTGAGGGTAGTGCCTAGGCTGAAATTTATTGTTGAGTAATATCTCATTACATCTTGAAATAAAAGATGAATGTTCCCTCACATTCTCAGTCCTTGCCACTACTAAATCCCTCAAGGAACTTGGTAATTTATAAAGTATTCTTTCCCTCCATAAATCATAGTCCATTTTTGGATCAATTGCTCTCAATATTTTTGACAGTTTCATTAAGAAAGCAATCGGTTTTTCTGCATAGGAATATTTACACTCCTCATACAGTCTTTTCTGAGCCAATCTAAATGTGGATCCCCCAAACTGGGCAGCAATGAGTGCTTTCCATTCTTCCCAAGTATGATTAATCCCATCCAATAATACAGACTCATACCACATTAAAGCAACATTTTCAAATAAAGAAATCAATTTTGAAGTAATTTCCTCATCAGGGAGTTTATAACTATTCTTTAGGTTATCAATTCTCTGAATAAAATGTTGCCAATCTGAATTTGTTTCTCCATCAAAGGTTGGGTATCTCTCAATCTTTGGCCAATGTTTCTGGTTGGAGGAAGGCTCATTTTTGGGACATAATTTCTCCATTTTCAACATGTCCTGTAGTTTTAATAAATGATTAGATAATTCATGATTGAAAGAAGAGGAGCCAGCATTACTCAAATTTTCTACTGGGCTGACAGCTCTTTGTTTTACTTTCATAAATATCTTCTCAGAGTGATTCACCTGGGTGCCCTGTTGTTTACATGAAGAGGGGCCAGGTACCACTGGTTCTGAAGGTAAGGTCTGGTTTACTTGTAGCTGGAGTAACTCATTCTCCAAGTGGGACACTTGCAATCTCAGATCTTCAATCTCAGATATCTTACTATTTAAAGTGGACAAAGATAACTTATTTCTAGACTCACAAGTAATTAATTTATTTGATAAACCTCTCACTTCAGATTTTAATGAAACAAGTTCATCATTCAAAGATTCCATATTTTTAAGAAAAGTGTCACTAATCCATGGTTGAAGTTCTTCCACTAAAGCTGTCAAATTGGCAGACTTATCTCTCAATGATTGGTTTTCTTGTTTCAACTCAATAGTTGTATTCATTAATTCAATAACTTTGTCTTTTAATTCCAAATGAGCTGAATCTTGAGCTCTCACAGCTACACTAGTATTCAACTGTAGGTTATTGAATCTATTGACAACATCTTTAATTACTACTGTTAACTCAGGATTATTTAAATGATCAAGTTTTACAGGATTTTTCAAGATTCTTGAGGCTAATTTTTCAAGCACTGAATATAACTCAAAACTCACATCATACTCTTTTAAATCAATAACATAAGGATTAATTTCCGAAACAGAAGTTAGACTAATATAATCATTTAAAGAAACTTGATGTAATATATTCTCAGGATCAAATACTAATTTCACCAGACTCTGTACTAATGGTTTTTCAGTCATATCACTGGCATCACCTATATCACACACATTAGTAGGAGTAGAAAAAATAATATGATCGTTGCCACTCACCAAGGCCTCTGGGCTACTTGCTTCCCTTTCTTCTTCTTGTGGTAAGGATGAGGGTGAAGATTGAGCTGTTGCAGAGGTGGTCTTGAAGGACCTTCTTGGCTTTGTTGGTAATTTGTTTGGTACCATTCCTACTGCCATCTTGGTACCACCATGTTTTCTGGAGCAGGTGGTGGTGGCGGTGGAGGTGGGGGCAACTGTTGTTTTGGAGGCAAGGTGCTTTGAGGAGGAGGCTGCTTTACTGGTAGGTTTGGCAGGGGCTTTCTGAGTCGTCTTTGAAATGCATCCTGGCACATCTTTTCTACTTTTACCACTCTCTCTTGTAATTTGATAACCTTGTTTAACTCCCCCTGAATTGTCTTTAACTGATGAGATAAATTTTGAACTTGTACCTCTAAGGGGAGCTTTTTTATCTTGAAGTCTTTGGGAAGGTCTTCTTGGGGAAAAAGGGGCTTTGGAGGCTCTGCTGTGGGCGGAGGTCCTACTTGGGGCTCTACTTTCACCATCTCCTGCTCTCCTGTCCAATCCAGAAGGTCCACATTCTCCTCCATAAGAATGTCCTATAAAATGCTTATCAGAAAACCCATCATTATCAAGGCTTGATTTGGGACTTACTGAACCCTCATCATAATCAATTTCAATGTCAGGACTGCCAGCATCAGCCATGTTAATACTAGAATATATTGTTTTAAAATGTTAAAAAAATATATATATTTTTAATACTTGTATTTTTTATCAAAGCAATGAAGAACACCTTACTGTTTTAATGTATTGTTCAAGATTAAAAATTATATAACTTTTTTCAAGTCTTAGTGTCCCTAGTATCTCCTTAAAGTTATCACCAGGTAGCACTATATTACTCTCTATTGAAATCACAGTAATTTATTTTACTATGTAAAGAAAAATAAAATATAACACTGCGTCAGTAAGAGCACACTTTTAGTATAAAAGAAGGAGGTATCGTACTTTTTAGTTGATTTCCCCTGAACAGCTTACCACTTTATACTGTTTCTACTTTTCTGCAACAGGCTAGCCAAGATAGAGTGTGTATTACCGTAATTAGCAACGGCGTGGTTTAGAAGAAAAGGAAGGGACTTACGAATAGATGGCTTATTTCAAAAAACCTCCACTTCGATGTCCAAACCCAGGGATCACTTGTAAGTAATTCCCTCTGCTGGTTACTCCCTACAGGTTTCACTCAGCTGACGACCTAGTACAGGTGTCAAAAAGAACAATCAGCTACTCCCAAAAAAGGTTTCGCACGATTGGCTCCTACAACCTCAAGGTTCGTAAGGAGACTTGGATACGTGGTTCAACAGGGTAAGAAAATCCTTTCCCCGTTAAAGCACCCTCCTAACCAAAAAAATAAAATATTAACTCACGTTTCTTTTCTTTTTTTATTCTTTTCTTGTCTCCTATCCAGGTACAATTGTCAAGAACCCTCGGGGCAGCTCCAACACTTGCAAGTGAGCACCTCCCACGTCACAACGATGACGGTTTTCCAAAGGACCTAGGCCAGCGACCAAATGACTTCAGGCAACTGTCGGTGTTGAATATAATAGCTTTATAGTTCAGGATCCTCCGGTGTTGAAGGGATGGAGCGCAAAATCCACTGGAATCCACCGGCAATGAAGGAAGAGAACAAGTATCAAAGATTTAGGAAAAGACCCCCAATTGTCAGGGTGAAGACTAGAGGTATAGTAATATGATGGTAACCCTGAACAAGATATTAGCTAATATAAGGGTAATATAACTAATCAATAGATAATTTAGAGCGTAATAGTTATTTGAGAGGTAGTGACTTCTAAAGTAATGGGGAATTTGAATCAGAAGATTTTATTTTATTTGTTGAAACCCTTACAACACGGTAATTAAATATTTGAACTTAGGCCTTTTTAAATTATAACTAATAAGAGGATGTAAATTTAACACCTTATAAAGTAATAAAGAAGATGGCAACGTTGGCAACTGAATAAATGTGTGTAAAAAGGAATGATATTTCCACCAAATCTTCCCCCCCTTATATAGACCCAAGAAAGACTAGATACATAAAATAATTCCCATCAGGGGCAAAAGAGAAAGAACAAAGACATGGAAATAAAGAGACTAAAAATGACAAGAGAAACAAATATAAAGTTTCCAGAGAAGAAAGAAATAAAAAGATAGAAAAGAAAAGAACAATACATCTCATGTGATGTATTTTCCCAGGGAAAAACCCACGTCAGGTGAGAAAGAAATATATACTAATTTTAATGATTAAAATTTATTCCCACTCCAGGATTTTCCCACTTTGGAGGGTAATTGGGACATTGTTTCACGCCCTCTTTTGGGCATTGTCACTACTGAACAATCCTCTGTAAGTTACTGATGTCCTCTACTTAGTTTTTATTATCATATTTACTAATACTTTCAAATCAGCTGGCTGACACAAAGCAAGGAAAAAAACAGGTCAATCAGCAACTTTGAATCTTACAAAAAAAATTAACTACAGAAAATCATGTGATAAAACTGGAAAAAAAGATAATATTCTACCCACAACTTTCATATGAAGCTAAGGGAGAAGCAGTGGACAACAGGGAGTAATGGAACGGCTAAAGAGAATAGAGAGAAAAATATTTGGATATCATTGAAAAAAAACATACCTAAACACAGGTAAATCAGCAACTGTGAGCCTTGCAACAAAAAGTAAGTACAACAAAGCATGTTCTAAAAATATAAGGAGCACAGTTATGAGTTTCTGTGATTAGATTTAAAAGAATAAGTAGAGAATAAACATAAAATAAATGGAAAGAGTATGGAGAAAACCTCAATTATCCCCACACAGTGAAAAAAACTGTTAGATGCAGCCAAGGGGGAAGCAGTGGATAGGGTGGAGCAATGGAAGGGATAAAGATAATAGAGAGAAAAATATTTGGATAGGTAAAATGAAAGCAACAAGAAGAGGCTTAACTATATGTCAAAATATACCATTCAGAACAATAGAAAACAAAATTACATCAACAAAAGCTACTAAACAAAAATACAGAGAAATAGAAAGGTTCACAATCAAATGCAGAATTCAAATACAAGGAAAGGCTAAAAATAAAAATTCAAAAATACCATCTTTCACCACAAATTCTTTGTCTCATGACTCAAGTAAAATTAGAAAAACAGTAACTACAGTTTTTAAAGTGATACCACCACTGAGAAAAAAACTCAAGCAAAACTATCTTTTGAAAAAAGTGCTTGAGAGAAGGCAAAAGAAGCTCAAAAATTGGTTGGGATATCAAGCAGTGCTAATCCACTGGGTTTTAGAGCAAGATCAGATAAATAAAAATCAATTTCTGATGTGGATAGTCCAATTAAATTAGCTTACTCATAATTAGATACATTTTTCTCTAATAGATATCTTCTTTAGAGTCCATACTTCAGAAAATTTCTGCCCATTTTAGAGCTAAAATCAAATTGGGATCATCTGAGACCCCAAATTATTTAAACTCTGATTTAAGTCTAAGGCCTGCTGAATTAAAGATTTTTCAAAATCTTATTTGCCATACACTTATTCCCACATGGCTAATTTACACTCCACACCATGTAGTGGAGACTGGAAAAAGTCTCGAGGCAGTAGAATGGCTGTTATTAAACAAAATTTATTATAGGGTTGCTTTTTTCACAGTTTGGAATAAATAGAGCTTTGAAAGTCAAGAGAAGAAGTCGATAAATTTTCCTTCACTTTTGGTATCAATAATCAACCTTTTTACTTACTTTGAATTCAATGAAGATAAAATTATATCTCTTCATAATTATTTGAAGGATTATATGAAATATCTTAAACAATTTTCACAAAAAGTTGATATCAAGCCTAATGTTAACTTATCCCAAAATTTTCCTAAAGTTCTGTAACAATTTGGACCAGAACCATAATCAGTAGCTTAGGCTCATGAGCATACCAATTGAAGGTGATTATCTATTTCACACAATAAGAAAAAAAGTATGTTTTCTAAAGTTCTTTATATAACCCATTTTACTTTACTTTTTTTTTTTGGAATTTAGATGAAATTTTAAAAATTTTTATGAAAATGTTTATCTGGAAAGGGAAGCTTTCATCTTTTCTTGAGTGGAATGACAACTTATTTGTAAAAAAAATGAATGATATTTTAAATATAGAAAAAAAAAGACTTCATAATTAATTTTTAATTTATTCTGTGAATAACATGATGTATGGCTGAGATTTTAAACAAGATTGATGGAAAAAGTCATTTTTCAATATTTTCAAAAAAGATAAATACAGTGGTGCTTTACAATTTCTTCAATCTAAAATTAATCATCTCCAATACTAAAAACTTGGTGGTAAGGCTTCTCACCATAATCAAAACATCAAGGTAATGGGAATAATAAGATTATATTATAAAATTGAAATAAGAACAGAGTTTTTTTGTAAATGGGGAATTCACTAAATTCCCCAGATATAATCATTATTATAGTTCGATTGTGTGATGCTGTTGAAACTCAAACTGAAAGTCCTTTTTCAAAATCAGGATTCAAAGTATTTTGGTGCTACAATAGATTGTCTAAAAATGTTATTGTTACTCATAAAGATATTATTGGACATGCTTCAAGAGCTCTCAATCTAAGTGGCTTTGGTGGTGTTTTATCTGATACTGTCTGTATAATGTCATTAAGTAGTATAGCTGGTGCCTATTAATCACCTTTGTAATATCCATTATGAATTCAATATATGCCTTTTAGACACCAAAGTATGATCTATTGCCTGTTGGAAATTATGCAAAAAGCACTATATAAAGAATTCAAATTGGTCCTAATGATTCAGCTATGAGCTATGTGTCATGATGAAAAATTGTCCCACCAAAGTTCCAACACAGGTTTGACTCAGGTTAGACCACAGGTACTAAACAACCACTTGACTGCAAGTTGTCTAACTTTTGACCAGGTGAGGAGTGTAATAGGAGAAATTTTCAAAAATAAGAAATTGCAAATAACAAAAGTGTTCTAAAATGATGTGTAAAAAAATATATTTTACTGTATATATCAATTTATTTGATATATTTTAAAGTTTACTTTAAATGTCACACTTGGTATAAAATAATTTGAATTTGAATTTTGTATTAATAGAATTTTAAATTTTTTAAATAAGAGAAATTTGAATTATTAAAATTAAGTATTAATATATTTTTATTTCTCTTCCAACACATCATTGAGCACAGTGTTAGAGAATAAAAAAATGAGGTACATTATTATTAATTCTAATATTTACTAAATTTATTTATTTTAATTAGTTAATTTATTACAAGTAATAATATAGTAAATATAATATAATTAATAATAAAATAAGAATTAAAAAGGCATGGCTTCATCCCAGTAAATAATTAATTATTTTACTGGGTAAGTCTAGTAGCCTGGCTGAAACTCCCTCTGTCAAGGGGTCCTTTTGGTCTAGATGATTTTATGGCGGTCCAAACAGCGGTGAAGGTGGATATATCAAGAATTTAAATCAAGGCACGTAAGTTTTACCTTTTATAATATATTACTCAAGCTTAAAGTTGAAGAGGTATTATTATAATTACTTGGAAGAATTAGAATTACCTAAATGTAAATACAAAAACAGTAATAGTATTAATGGAATTAATTTGGTATAATATAATAATTATAAGTGAGTGAAGAAAGATCAAAAAACAACAAAAATGGGAGGCCTTATATAGGCAAAAAGGAGAGAAACCACGGAGTTAAAAAATTCTAAATACAGGAGTATAAGAGAAGAGAATATTTCAGATTGAAATATTGCAAATATTAAGGTTTGTTCTATAAAGAATGTATAAATATACTGTATTTACTGTTTATGCCAAATTATTTTATTTATTTCAAAGATCCTGTAAATTCCACCTTTAAAGAAGTAATTTGAATATTATTTTTTAGTATTAATATATTTTCATTTAACCTCTCATCTGTCATGAGGACATTGTTAGGGAATAAATATATGAGAGACATTGAATTTGAATATTAACTTAATTTACTTATACCAATTAATTAAATTATTGTAAGTAGTTTATAAAGTAAATATAATAAAAAAAAGAATTAATGGCATTGTATAAAATTCTATAGTACTAGCTATAGGCCTTGACCAAGGGAGTAGGAGTGAAACTCCAGAGAAAAACCCCTTTTCCTTTGAGAAATACCAGGTGAGATTTATTTGCTACAGAAAATTAGAGATTGCTACTATACCCCTTCTAACACACTTCTTGACTGCTTTACAAGTCAAGACAGTAGCCAAAAGCAGACCACTGAGAACCAAAGAACCATAAACCAGAAATGCAGAAAGATCCACACCAGAAAAACAAAACACTGTGCACTTTTTGCACAGAAAACAGCAGTAATACTTGATGAAAGTTGCAAAGCTACACCAGAGAAACCAGTTTCAAAAGATTAGTTAAATGAAGTACTAACCTTGCAACAAACACAGCCAATTGTGGCCAAAAAACAGTGAAAACAGGGTGAGAACAATGATATCACCTCTGGATGGTTGCTTGATAATTAAAGTTTCACAAAACTGGTGAAAGTGCTTCATTTAGTCAAAAATCTTCAAATATAATTACCATACTCTATATTACGTTTTTCCATGTTTTAAATTGTAATCTATAATAAATAATTTCAGTTTTCTGTTGATTCTATGTTTTTTTAAATAAAATTCAATTAATTGAAATATACCATTACTAAATATTGACATTCAAAGAATACTTCAAGGAGAAATTCAGTTTATATTGTGTTAATAATAAAATTACAGTTTTTCAATTCTGGAAAAACAGTTGTAGGTAATACAAAAAGTCACTGATTGTTTTTATATGTCATCTGAGAGTTTTAATAACATTATTTTATTTAATAACTGTGATACTATTGATATATTTTCATTGTTCAACTTAAATTAATAAAGAATTATTTAAATAAGCTGTATCAAAAAATATGGTGCATTCAGTAGATTCATGGAACAATTTTTTCTGGCTTCCATTCAGTTATCCACACACTTTAACTATGTTTTCAATATAGATCCATCATTTTTTGTGTTAGGGCTCAAGCTTACTTCAAGTGACAGCTCAATATTACTTCCATCTGAGTTCCATCTGATTTTTGTCTGACTTCAAGTTGAGGAAATGCAAGAAAGTCCCCCCCAAATACTGTGCGGTGATATTTACCCTGATTTTTGTATGCAAATCATGTTACACATCTTCAAATTTCAAGCATAATTTGTAGAAAGGAAAAAATTACAATGTATGAATCTGATTAAGGGTTTTAGAACAGGGGACATTTATTTTGAAACTCAAGCCCAATTTGAATACAGGAAAAAATGAAAGGTGGACCCTGATATTTTCACAAAGATCAGGGTACACATCATCAATTCTCATGTAGTTTTTTAATAACAGAGAAAACACATTTTTGGACTGTGATCTTCTCCAAAAGATCAGGGTACTCCACTCAATTTATCTCATAAAAGTTTAATCCAGGCAAAAATACAAAGGTGGACCCTGATCTTTGCACAATGATCAGGGTACACATCATCTATTTTCATGTACTTTTTGAATAACAGCAAAAATATATTTGTGGACTCTGATCTTGGCCCAAAGATCAGGGTACACTTCTCGAAATCTCTCATAAAAACTTAATCCAGGCAAAAATACTATTGTGGACTATGATCTTTGGCCAAAGATGAAGGTACAGCTCTACAAATATCATTGAACACATGATTTTAAGTAAAAATACCATGGTGGGCCCTGATCTTTGGGCAAAGTTCAGTTTAAACTTCTAAACTTATTTCATATTATTTCAATTCATGCAAAAAGACAATGGAGGAATCTGATCTTCCTCTTCAGATAAGAGTTCACCTCAAAACTTTAAAGTAAAGTTCTATTATACTTTCTGAAATGACGTGTAAATCTTGACTTATGAATATTAATAATGGTTAGTTTGTTATAATTTGTACTTTAACAATCAAAGATCCATATACAGAAATTTTATATTTCCTAAAATTAAAGTGTTCATCTTTGAATTTGGAAAATTTAACTATTATTGTTTGCTTTGGATGGGTGCCTACCTGTGGTTTTTTCTGCAATTCATATTTTCTTGAAATTTGAAAAGATGTACCCTGATCTTTGGCCAAAGATCAGGGTACACCATGGTTTTTTGCCTGAAACCATGTTTTCAATGATATTTGTAGAGGTGAACTTCATCTTCAGCCAAAAATCAGAGTTCACCATTAAATTTTTGCCTTGATTAAATTGTATGAGAAATTTTGAGAAGTGTACCCTGATCTTCAGGGAAATATCAGGGTACACTTGTGTTTTTTTTTGCTTCCATTTGAATCTGTTTGGAATATCAATTTTTATAGCCCTTAACTACCACTGTAGGTTAGAGTACACTATTTTATTTTGAATTTGTTAAAATTATTCTTCTCCTTTTCTTCATTCAATTATATTTTTGATGAGTATATTATATTCATTATTCCTTGTCTTTGTATACTCCTATTATTATCAGATATAAAACTGCTGATTTCTTTCTATTAATGCATATATTATTTAATAATTCAAAATAAGATTTTATATATTTTTTATGATTCTTTACTTCATCTTTAATGGTGGATTTTTTTTTCACTTACCTACACCTGTTTCCTAACACTTTATACTCATTAAATACATTTATAATTGTCATGTTATTCTTTCAAGTTGTTAATAATTTGTTTTTCTCCATCTTTTCACAATTTATTCTCACACCTCTGATTTTTTATTACTCACATTCATTTTTAATCTATGTATTATAATTATTCCACAATCTATATAATTGCTTAATTATTGTTTTTTCCAAAAAAAATTAATTTCTAGTTTTTTATTTTTTATTATTATTATGAAATATTCATATTATTGTATCTATTTACATCAATATTATATCAAGTATAGCATCTCTCTATATAAAGATAATCAATATTTTCTCTTTAATACTTGGAGTTAGATAAAAGATGTATCAGGTTGCACAATTTTCCAATGATTTGAAAAATCTGCAGTTATTCCACAGGATATTTCCAAATGTGATGACATACAGAAGTCTAGTGTATTTGCTGGATTTTTCATAGTTTTTTAAAAAAGACCTATAATGTAGCTATTGAGAATCTTCAATATAGGTTCTTCTGAATTAAATTCACAGTTACTTTTTTTTCAAATATGATCAACCAATGCTAAAAAATCACTAATACTTACAAACCTATGATCATGTGAACATACAAATAAACCTCTTACTCCATCTATCAAATACATAAAAAAAGGTTGAAAGTTGTGTTGCACTGAGCTTAGATAAATTATCATCAGTGACCTTTCTTCTGAATTGCTTGATCCTGACTGAATCAATTCACAATTTTCATTGTTTTTTCTATTCTGCTTTTTTGATCTTGTTTTTGGTGTTGTCAGTCATCTTGCATACAATGTCAAGTATGACATCAAACATTTAATTATCACATTGAAATTTTTAAATAAATGCCATTGAGTTGATCATGGAATTGTACTAATTTATCTCACTTTCTGAACTCAAAATTGATGGCATCTTGTTCATAAGTTTGTCAAGATGATTGATTAATAGAAGGCTTTGTGTTATCTGATAATCATTTTCAATCATTTCAGGTGGAGGTTCCTGATGTGTTTTATTTACCATTAACTCTAGAGATGAGGCAATCAAGGCTGACCAGTAGTGTTGATAATGGGGGCTGAAAAATTGACATCAACTGAGAATGCAAAACAACTGGGTTTCTGGATTTGATGTCTTATTTTTGCAGATTTCCCCATAAGTTTCTTTCAATGATTTTGCATTGATCTCTGTAAGTTTTTAAAAATAAATTTTATTGGGGGAGTACCATGGTTGGGTAGATTTATTTAAATCAAAAAATTGAGGTCCTACAACAAGAGTCATAAAGTTATTAAATAGAAAAATTATATTTTCATTAGTGATGAAATTAACTAATTCATTGATGACTTTTATCCATTCTGTATGAGAGCATTTGGTGAAATGACAGTGTTAAAATCTTCTCTGTTACTTGGAAATTCAGAAAGAATGTGATTGCTTTCCATGCCTTGTTCACCTTTTTCAAGCTGATATTTCCTTCAAAAAATAATATAGTTCTTTTATATCTGATTTTAAATCCATATCTTTGAACAAGGATGGCTCTTTTGATGCAGAAGATACTACCAAAATTTTGAACATTTAGTCCACATTTCTTGTTGAAAAAAAATATTAAATACACATACTTAATGGTTCCATTTGAGAATGTGGTATTACATTATCTGTTTCAGTCTTTTCTTTCGCTGAAGATGATATCTCTCTTCTGGGATTGTTACTGGCAACAATTGGTGTTTCTTTTTTCTTTTGTGTATTTTCTGCATCTATTTCTGTGTAAATATTATGAAAAAAAATGTGTCATTTTCACAAAATCTTTTTTAAGGTATTAGCTATGATATTTATCTTTTACCTGCTGCATATTCACCTTTACTTATTTTCCTATAGTTAAATGGAAAGATAATAGTTTATGAGAAGGGATATCAGTATATCTCACAAAAGTTCATATGATTAAAATTATACTTACAAATCACTTAATACCATCTTGTCATCTGGTCTTTCAGAACCTTCTTCTCCATCATGAGTATGTGATAAAGAATATGCTGGAACTTTAGAGGAGATTAATGAGGTACATTCTCTTTTTTTCCAACAAGTATGCTCCACCCTCTTGTTGAAATTTCTTGAAGATATATCCAATTCTATTTCTTATTTTTCCTTGACCTTAATATGAGAATCTTCAGGAACTTTCTTACTATCCAGATATGCTAATAATAATAAAGAATAAAGTTTTAGATAAAATAAAAATTAAAGTATGATATTACTCACATTTTTTTTGACATTTAACGAAGGTAAGAAATGATGATTCTGACTGCACATATGCCTTGTGAATTCTCATTTCTTCCAACTCCCAAGCAAAATATGCTGCTTTTTCCTCCATCAAATTGAGTTTGGAACAGTACTCTTTGGCCATAATCTCAGTAATTTCTGACTGAAGTGCTGGCTCCTTTGATGTTGATTGTAATGGATGGCTTAATTAGAGAGAAATTGTTTCAAAAGTGGCATTCTTGTTGAAATTTTATTTTATTACTTGAGCATCTACATAAATAATGGAATATATGCTTTTGAAAAATTAGTTCATAATCACTAACTTGTCACTAACGTGGTGATAGTGTTGCATTTATCTTAGATACTGACAATGAGGTGGAAGATTTTTGGAAGCAAGTGTCTGACATGTTTTAAAATTATGAAAAATTTGAATGAAGATCACAATAATATTTATTAATAGATGAATTATATAAATTTTACTAATTTATCAAAGGGAAAAAATCTTTGAGACAAATGAAATTTTGATTTATTTAGAGAAATGTGAGATGATTTGATAAATCTTTGATATCTGACACTCTTATATAATTTTTGAAGCAGTCATTCTTAAAAAATGGTAATATTTCTCCCAGAGCAAACTATTATGCAATTTGAAATTTGTAATTGGATCTGCTATCTTTATGGCTTAGCTTCTAGGGATTACCTTTTTAAGAATAGACATGTGAAATTTATTCAAAACTTAAAATCTTATTGTAAATCATCATATAGCTAAGAATTTTATCATTTTATAATTATACTTGAGCTGGATGAGCAATCTTTGAATAAAAGTATTTTACATAAATTAAACTTTCTAACATACCTCATACACAAAATCTAAAATTAATTGAAGATCTCCTCAAAGTTGTTTGGCATCTGCACTAAAAACTTGAACTATCAAACATTTTTTTTGTAAATTATCAAAAATTCACATGATAAAGTTTTAACCTGTTCTAAAATTTTCCCCAAAACAATCTCCCACCTTTTTTCAGCATGAGTAAAGGAACTTAAACATTTTTTAAGAGATATATTTCAAAATTTTGTTATGAATAAATAATGTAACATCATAATTGACTTAACTATTAGAAAACTGCTTATATGAACATTTTATCCAAATCAAAATAGTTACTCAAAACTATATTGAATATTTTTTGAATGTATTGATGGAAATGAAAAAGAAACTAAGCTTTTGGTGAAAGAATAAACATTCACATTTTTGCTTCTTATTACTGGTTTAACAAATTTTTCTTGTCTAGGATTCATGGAATTTAATGCTTAATTAGCATAAGACTTTTTTTATTCCACTTTTTCATTTATTTGATCACTTTGATTATTGAAAGCATTTGTTTCAACATGCATAGTTTCATATGTACCTATATGGCACAATCAAACCTATACACACTTAATTGCTCTATAATTAGAATCAAGAAATTAAAACTTGAAAAATTTCACTTTAATTTTGCCACATGTACATTAAATGATATATTTTTAAATAAAACACTGTTTTTCTTACTTTTTATACTTATGTCAGGCAAAAAGTTACCAAATTAATAAAGATAATTTTTGCATTAATCTTATTTAACAAAAAATAAGTAATATCTATAGTAAAAAATATATTTATTTTATGATATATGAAAAAGCTTTTTAAAAATATTACTAATCAAATAGGTTAGTCAAGCTTGAATAAATCTTTTCTACATCAAAATCTTTTTTAGCAGCAAGAATATCAATTTCAATCTGATTTAGACTTTTCAAAGAATTACTTTAATAAAAATTCTTTGATAAATTTTTAGGGACACCAATTACACCATTTTTCAAAGATTTCTTTTTTAGAAGAGCAATCATATGTCTTTTTATACTGAAGAAAAGCCCTTTGATTTGTTGCTGATGAGTAGGCTACCTTATCAAGGAAATGGATACATTCTGTGAGTTGTTGGCTTCTCCATGCTGGTATAACATTTATGGCAGGCTTCTTAGGATCTTTTTCTTCCTTAATATCTGACGTTGTAGACAATCCTATAGTACTAGCTATAAACCTTGACCAAGGAAGTTGGAGAAAAACCAGAGAGAAAATCCCCTGTCCCTTTAGAAAAACAGAGTGAGATTTACTTGCTAAAGTAAGTTGGTTCCTGTTTGCTAAATCCCCTTTTTCAACACACTTGACTGCTTGATGAGCCAAGAAAGTAGTCCCCAGACAGACTACCAGACAAATGAACTGAAATGTAGACCAATGTCCACACCAGAGAAAGAAAAGATACTTGATGTAGGCTGCAAATCCACACCAGAGACAGCAATAATACTTGATATAGCTTGAAAGACTATACCAGAGAACCTGTTGCCAAAGTTGAGTTAAATGAAGAACTAACCTTGCAACAAACACAGCCAATTGTGGCCAAAAAACAGTAAAAACTGAGTGAGGAACAAGGATATCACCTCCGGGCGGTTGTATGATAATTAAAGTTGCTCCAAACTGTCTTATTCCCTATATACACACAGAGCACTATCTAAGAGCCCATGCACACCAACGAATTTGGCACTTGTACCAGCCAAATTGAATAAAAACCCTCCAGAAGCGCTCCCCAACCTTCTAAAACAGAGGCGGCGGGCCGCCTGACGTCGGAGGTGCCGCCTGAAGCGGCCCGGCCTCCCTGAAGCCAGAAAACCAATAAAAACATCTAATCTACTTAGAAAAATTCACTACAACTACTAAAACCCTTAAAACACAAAATTACGCTATAACAACATCAAGACATGAAATATAGAGCTAAATTAGCCCTATCTAATGGTACTTAGCAAGTAACCCTAAGACTTTAGGTTAGCCTGTAAAACGCAAAAATTAAAAATTAAACAGCTATCTTTTGTAACTGAAAAATGAGGAAATGACCCCTTAAAACTTAGAATATGAAAACTATCATCAAGACATGAAATATATAGAAAAACTGGGGCTATCCAATGATAGTACCCACATACCTGCAGTCCCAATATTCATGGAATAAAACCAGAAAAACACCCAATTCTTCAACAGATGCCAATTAAGACATGCACAAACAGCGCCAAACAACACAACAAAGGCACCTTCCAATGTTGGAAGACCACATCCTCCCTCCAATCAAGAATGTCCACATTCTTTCTTCATCAAACCACCATGTTCAACCTTCTTCCCAAATCTGTCTCTGAAATGGGTCCTTGCCAATACTGCATTGACAATAATCTAATCTGCACCATCACACCTCCTGTCCATCCATACACAACGTCATGTGATGTCTGCCAATCCAGAAAGAAGACCTGCTACAGACCTGGTCCATTATCTTCTGAAACAGCTTCACCTCCACCTCAACCTGGTCCATCTTCTACCAGCACCAAAAGATCTAGGCCATCCATCTTGATTCCCAGATTAATCAAAAAGCTACACCCTTTCCAGAAGAGTTCCAAAACCACTAAAACAACAAGTTCCTCCATCCCTGGTCCATCTGATGGTAAAAACTTCTATTTCTTCTTTCCACTTTATAAAACTGATGACTTATCAGTTCCTTCATCTTCTGACAGTGATGATAACAATGTAGGATCCATTGAACCACCAACACCAAACCACTTTCCCGCAATTAAGGCCAAGTTCCAATATGACACATCTCAACAGAAACACCTTCTTCTAAACTACTTCCAAACCACTCCTGCTAGAGATCCACAGGACATTGAGAACAGAAGACACCTCATTCACCAGTTCAAGGCTAATTCTGAACGCTTCATTTCATCTCTTGCTTCCCTCTGTAATTCCACTAGTACTTGAGCTTGACTCAGAAAAGAAAAATTGACCACACCCTCTATAGGATGTAACCACAAAAAACCCTCAGTTTTAAGTCCTGGGGGACCATCCTCATTTTATAGTCTTGGGGGACTCAAAAACCCTCATTTTAAAATCTTGGGGGACTCAAAAACCTAAATCATAAACCCAGAAACAGAGATCAACCACATTAAGACACAGAGAAAAAACTAACATTCTGGGATAATTGTGAATAGAGCTTCCAGCCCATAAATTACCCCCAAACTTGCCTTTGCTAAATTCAGAGGCTCCCCCTGTGGATACCCTCCGCCAATCTTTCAAACCCCTTCCAACAACAAATCCCATTCCTCAGTTTATAGTCTTGGGCAACTACACCATCAAAAAATCCTCAGTTTAAAGTCTTGGGGGACTAACACAGTGTTCAGTTTAAAGTCTTGATGGACTATTCTTGAAACTCCTTGAAAACAGCCAGTTGAAAGTCTTGAAGGACTCACAACCCTCAGTTTAAAGTCTTGGGGTACTAACAGAATTTTGCGTAAAATAGACTCAGCCAATTTCATACAGAATAAACCTACAGCCAACCTGCTGAACTTCCACCTTCACTTCATCATCTACCCATCACTGACAAAAATCTCCTTCTTATCTCTTTCCATCATCTTTTCTCACCACAGATCATGGCTGGATCCCCTGATGTTGACCCCTCCAATCTTCCTTGCTTCACTGCTCCCAAGGACTATGCCTGCAAGCAGTGAATCCACATGTGCAGACCTTGCACATTCACTCTTCCAACTCCTGAAGCCAAATTCTACAACAGGGCCTGTGATTCTTACTACTCCAAAAAGAAGAAATGTGACAGAGATGCCAACTACCCTATTCCTCCTCCTTCAAATTCTCATAAATACCTCTCCAGATCCCCTACCAGATCCCCAGAGCTTGCCCAGCCTCTTCATCTTTACCCTCAGCACCATCCAGAAGATCCCAGAACTCAGTTTTCAGAACTCTTCCAAAAAGGCCTGCTTTAACTTCCCAAGAAACAGCTTTTATCGCTGCTATATTAGCTCCAAAAGCTTAAATATCAGCTCCTAGGCTGCTAGACCACGTCCAGGCGGCCCTTCTGCCTCACTAGACAGTGAAAATTAGGCTCAAAACCTCCAAAAACAACCAGGAAACAGCCAAATTCCTCCAATCAACAAAAACAACTCCACTAAGCCACCTCCCACTGCTCCCAGAGCAATGCAGCCAACCTTTCCAAGGTCCAAAAACTCCAAAATTTCCCAAACTTCTAGGAGACCTGCCAGAGGACCCCAGGAAGACACCAGAGCACCCAACACTTCACCAAAGCAACAACTTTGCCCCCAGTTAAGGCAACAAAACTACACCTCTCCTCTGTCAGCCAACTATTCTTCTGACAATTCCATTCCTTCAAAATCTCCATCCAGAAGAGACAATCCGCTTCCAGATTACCCTCTTCTGCCTCATCTTATAACAGTCCTGGTACTCCATCACCAGCACCCCATCCAACTGAATCAAGCAGAAATATTGACAACAGCAACAACAGGCCTGCTACTCCAACTAGGCCCCAGGAACATCAGCCTCCTAGCTCACCTTCTCAAAACCTTGCAGAGAAAGACCAAAAAATCAATATCTTTCCCTGATTGAT
This sequence comes from Hemileia vastatrix, assembly GCA_030280995.1. Classification (NCBI taxonomy): domain Eukaryota; kingdom Fungi; phylum Basidiomycota; class Pucciniomycetes; order Pucciniales; family Zaghouaniaceae; genus Hemileia; species Hemileia vastatrix. Next base: position 16,108,682 of record JASXTE010000016.1, read on the forward strand.
CCACCTACTATCAGCATTCCAAAGTCTTCAGAAGTCCAAATTCCGGCCGCTTACAAATTTGATGAGCTTCCAATCTGTAAGTACCACATTAATTCATCCAATTTCTTCAACAAAAATAATTACTGATCCAATTCTTCTTGTCTAGTTGGCACCTCTCCTCCTGAATCTACTATTGGAGTTGGCCAACCTCTAGAAACTTCTTTGAACCTAGATTATGGAGACATGAAACAATACCTCAACACCATGTGTTCAAACATGCTGAAAGCCTTTGCCCTCCATGGACCTTTAAATAACTTTGAGAAAACCTTGAGGAAACAACTATTCACCACAGAAAAAATGGGGGGTATTGCTAGCAATACCCCTTGCTTGAAGTCCGTTGAGCCACAAATCTATGCCTGAATTATGCACACATCATCACCATGTAGGAAATTTTTTGGCCTTACATTTGGTCAGAGATTTGTCACAAATTGAGCTCAAGATGAACCTTCATTGATCACCGTTTGATCTTGAAAAATCCTAATTTGATCATGAGTTGAACTCCCTTTGTTCTCACTTTGATCTAACATAAGCTTTTGCATATCCAATATGTCAACTATTCACTTTCAAAAAGATTCGTAATGAATTTCACATGGAATATTAGAACGAAAACCAGTAATTTTGAGTAAATGGCTCATCAAAATGATTAATCTACAACAAAATACCATCAAAATTCAATCTGATTACTGAAAACTTTTGGTAAAATGACTAATAGATATTTAAATTGGAAAATAATATTCCATTTCTCAATTTCAAATTCAAAATATAAATCCTCGTTTCAAATGTGAATTTTGTAGATTCCTTGCCTTTCTATATTATGAGTAATATTTGAGGTATTTTACACCTTTGTAAATATGGTGATGTGCTGCTAGAAATTATCTCTGTTTCAATTCAACTTTATTGAAGCTTGATTCCAGAATGATACATATTTTATAACTATTTTGAGAAAAAAGTCACTAGTAATGAATTTAGCCTTTTATCTGTCCTTTATTAAACCTTACTTAATCCTACTTAAATCCAAATTGACCCACAAAAACCTTATTTGGGATATTTTTTAGCCCAGGATGATTCAAGATTGGAGCAAAATATTATTTTAAATATCCAATATGCCTATTGATTAAATTTCTTCAAGCTTACTTAAAATTCACATTAACATTAACTTTCACATGAACTATTAAACACAAATCTTGAAAATATAGTATTTAAAATCAAAATAAATATAATATAATATGCTTACAACAAAATTTTCTTTCTGGATTAATTGAAACAAAAAAATGTTCATTTGTGAAAATAGAAAAAATACTATCCATCCTGAATTTAGAATTCATTTTTAAAAATTTAATGCCCCCTCACTTTCAAGTTTATCATGTATTTCAAAAATTATATTTTCAATAATTTTGTGAATAGTACACCTGAGATATAAACTTGGGGATATCAAAAACTAAAACATCAGCAAATTGAAATGTTTTTTATTGTTATAAATGGAAATAATGATTGAAAAACACCATTGGAGCAAGTTTGATTTTGAATAATAGGCATACTTTCTCATGTAAATTTCAATAAAAATAATTTTTATTCTTACATAAGTTGCGGTGGATACATTTGAGCTCAAAAAGAATTATAATTGACAAAATAAGACTTCTATAATTCATATTCAAAAATGAAATCACCCTTCATTATCTACCTGTAAACTATTATAAATTAAATAATTTCAAAGTCAGTATATACTGATGTTTCTTCTAAAAAATTTATTATATAGATTAATAGTCATAAACAGTTGACATAGATGTTAACTTTATATAAGCAATCTTTAATGCATAAAATGATAAAACTATCTTTTATGTAAAAAGTGATGAAGGAAAAAAATTTTATTAAATTTTTGATGCACTATCAATAAAATTGAAGATAGAGCATATCAAAAGTTTAAACTTAATTTCAATTTTGATATCATCATTTTATATTATTTTACTTGAGTAGAAAACAGATTTTAAATCTCAATATAATTTTAAATCCCATTAGTTTGTAGATTTCAACATTTGAAACTATGAAATAAATATTTATGAAAGAATTTTACAATATTTGCCCTTCTAAAAACTCATAAATCCAACTTCAAATCTTCTAACCTTCACAAGTAACCACAATGCATTCTGAAAATACTCTATATTTAAATAATTAAAGGTAAATAAAATTATGTTTTTATTCTTTATTTCAATTTTTGATAAATAATATATATATATATATATATATATATAATTTCTTAAAAAGTCTAAGAGGGAACTTAATAGTGGTTTTGGCATTAGATATATAGATTCAACTTTCAAAAAATTTGTTTGGAATAAATTACAAAGACAAAAAGGATATATTTTGATGAAAGAATACTGATTTAGGTTATCTTAAAATTTTATTAACCATTTTTATGGAATATCAATCCATGGTTATCATTCTTTATGATATTATCATATAATTTTTTCCTTTTTTAATATAATGATTTTCTATTGTGTGGTATGTAGGTTAAGATAAGTTTAAAAGATTTATTGAAGATATATATACCAGAAACAGTATAATCTTTAGATTTATAACTATAACTTACTTTTCTGATGTTTTACATCATTGATTAGTAGCTCATGCATTACATAAGTAAATAATTATAGTCTCTGGAAATAATTCCTTGTGAATTTCAAATTTTTTGTTATTCTTAAAATCATTAATCAAATAAACTAAAAATTTCTTCAAATATTGATTGAAAGAAGGAGTTACAAAATCTTATTTTGTAGTTATAAAAGTTTGAGTTATTTTTCATATTATCAAGTATAATGAACATTTGTAAATTTTCACTTGAAAACTAGTGATCATAGCAAAGTAATACTGGAAGAATCAGATAAAAAGGGTGGAATAAAGTCATAGCACAACAGGAAATGATACAAAATTGTTGATTTTTGGCTCACAAAATTCAACATATTTTTAACATATTTTACCACCTTTATATAATGTTTAGTGGATTTTAACATTATTATAACAAGCAAACTTAACAATGTTTTGATTTTTTTAACAAAAATAAATATTGTTAGATCATTTTTTTAAAAAATATGACTTATTTTTATGCTTTATCTACAATAGTTAGTAGTTTTTTTTGCAGAAATTACTTGTTTTGATATTCTGTTTTTGAATTTTTTAAGAGAGTTCATTGCATTAAAGTTTTGTATTAATTTTTCATTAAAGCATCATATTTTAAATCTAGAGATTTTGTTTTGAAATAATATATATTTTTATGTTAATTGACTCATTATTTTTGGATTGATAAATTATGTTAAAATTGGGATTGCTTATTTCTAGTGAGTGTAGATTATAGTTGGTTTTCAAATCAAAGATTAATAAATGGTGAAATTTTGTAAAATTCTAAATATCTTTTAAACCTTTTTGATTTAAATAATGTTTAATGTTATGTAATCATTCTATAAGTAGAACACAGTTAAAATCTGATAATGGTACATTGCTTTCAATTTCTAATACTAAAATTCTATTCTACTTGAAACAATGTAAACTAAAGCTTGGTATCTCATAAGAAACTCACAATTTTCAAAAATCATATTTCCAACTTTTTAAACATGATACACATTAAAATATATTTTTAGATTAATTTCCTAATTAGTTTCAAATACTAGAAAATAATGACCTCAATTTATTTTAATACTTAAACTATTCTGATGAGTGAATTTCACAATCCTCTAAGTAACATATGGTTACCATTTATACACATATGCATGATTTCTCCTTTTGTTTAATTTTAGCTGAATCTAAAAAGTAAAATCACATGTTGAATATCATCTATAGATAAACTTCTTATATTAGAAGCTAATATTTCATATGAGAAATTTGTTATTGAGTTTGGGAAACATTAATAATGGTTGGGTATTATAATTGAGCCATTTATTCAAGTAAATAAAAAAGGATGAACTTCTAAATATTTCATATATATATATATATATATAATAAAAATTAATAATATAGTAGCATTTGCCCATGGTTTTATACTAATGTCATATAAAAAAAGGGATTGAACTAAAAATTTCAGTAAAGAAAATAAAAATAAGATAAGTTAATATTCTTGTTTATATTCTCATATTTTTGAAATGGCTTACTTAAGGGAGAAAATTATTTGGTTTTAGAGTACAAGAATTTCTAGATAAAAATCTTCACAATATAGTTTGACCCTCTCAAAAAGAAAATTCCTAAAATTTTACTATCACATTTTATATATTTGTTAAGTAATAGAAAATGGAGTTGTGTCTTTGACAATGAAGCTTTAAAAAATGAAATAAATGATTTAACTTTATAATATAATTTTTGAAACAATAAATCATGTATTCAAAAAAAAATTATATATCTTACAATTAAGATAACAGTATTAATTAAGCAACTCTAACAACTTTGGAAAGAAACAAGAAAAAAATAATTAGTAAAATGCATAAGTTATTTTTAGAATTTAAGGAAACTTAATAGCTCTACCTGTAAACTAGCCTTAAAACAGGTTTAGATTTAACATGTGGAAATTCATACATAGTACCCTTCCATCAGTAGAGCAGAATAAAATTTATGTAGTTTTATTTTATTAATTTATAATAGTATTTTTATTTTTGGCTTTTTCATTAGTATAACTATATATTTTTTAACTTTTTTGTTTTTCATAACATGAGCTCAAAGCTGCACATCACTACTTCAAGATAAAACTCCATATAATGTAATAAATGAATGATATATTATAATGAATTTTACTAGAGACTTTTCAAAAATGGTGATTAAGAATTATTATTATAATTTTTTAAATTTTTATTATTATTCTATCTCTTGAAAGGAGATGGCCATATCTCAATTTAATTAGTTTTTCCTCAGAAAAAATTATTCTTGATCTAAATAAAATTGCATCGCTATTAACTAGATGTTATTATACAATTTTACCAATTTTTTTATCTGAACATAGTTGAAAGTATGTATAAATTAAAGTGTTTCCACATAGTCTTACTATTATCCCACCATTATTTTCACATTTAGATTTCATTATAACTGTAAAATAAGTTTTTCAATAATTTTAATAATACCTTAATATTTAATAATTTAGTTACATAGTAAATTTTTTATCCTTTTTTTTATATGAGGCTTATTATATAAACACCACTTTTAGATTTTTTCCATTTTGATGTCTGATAATTTAAATTTTCATTTAACTACCCAAATTATATCAAAAAAAATTCAAAAGTATATTTTTTTAATGTACTCTTTTTGATAAACTTATCATTTCTTATAGGTTATTCTTCAACTATTTATTGTAATTAATTACCCACTCATTTATGGTCTGTTATTGTTTTTAATTACATACAGACAAAATAAGGATACTCTCATATTATATTGGAGTTTTAAATTAAAAAGTAAATACTAGTGGCTGGTATTAAATATGAAGTTGTTATAACTAAGTTGAACAATAATTAATGATTAAATGGCATTGTATATTACAAATTTTATTGAATGTATATAAAAGTAACACTTAAGAAATATATATAAGATATATATATAACCATTGTATATCAAAAATGAAGTACTTATCAACATAATCTTTTTAAATGATTTTCAAATTTACTTAAAGAGACATTAATATTACCAATTCAAATTTTATATCAAATATAACAATATTATTATTTCATTTTTAATTATTTTACAAAAAATTTGGGTTACAAAGTAATTTAATTCAGTATTTAATGAATGTTTTTGAAAAATATTTTTAAAAATAGAAATAACCCCTCACAAAAAAAATATATAATTTTTTTTACTTACAATTTGCACCATATTTCTACCCTTAAAATATTGGTATTCTTCTAACAAAAATATTTTTTAAATAAATTTAAAATTTTTTTCATTATTCAATTACAAAATGTCAAATTTATAATTTATTTTACCTTACTAAAAAATTTAGTTGAAAATTTAATTTTGTATTTCCAAAAAATAAACTTAAATGTCAAAAATTAAAAAAACAAAATTATAAATATAATTATGAGAAAGAGGTAGATTAAATTTATAATATTCATACAAAAAAATTTCATATATTTTATGGTGTTTGAATTTTAAATTTAATGTATTAAAAATAATTATTAAATAACCAAGCCAAATGAAATCGGCTTGGGTTTTTGGTATCACTAGCACTTATTTTTTTTCTTATACTCACATTTTAATTTTTTTTTTTTATGATTTTTAAGGTTTTTAAGACTGAAGTTGCTTTCAAACAACTTCAGTCTAACTTATCTCTCACTTTCCCACCAGATTGCACCTAGTAGGGAAAGTCGCTTCCATTTTAGAGACCAAAGTCCCTTGCAGGGACTTTGGTTTCTCTGTGTGCATTGCACAGCCAGAAAAAAACTGGCTGTGCAATGCACTGCATGCAGCACATGCAACGCGCATCGCTGCTGCAAGTAATGCGCATTTCATGCAGCAGAAATGCGCGTTGCATGTGCTGCCCATATCTCATGCAGCTGACTTGTTATCAGCTGCATGAGATATGGAAGCGATTGTGCAACGCGCGTTGCACACAATTTTGGCCACCTCCCAGCCTAGTAAATTATCTGGGAGGGTGGCAAACGTTACAGCAAGCAATCAAAGTCACTTTTAGCGACTTTGATTGCTTGAAAGAGACACTTCCAGCCAGGGGAAACCTGGCTGGAAGTACTAAATTGTAATGTAAGGGACCCAAGCCAATTTCAAAGGCTTGGGTCATAAATTAAGGTTTCTAAAAAGAAGCCAGTATAAATCTGGCTGCATTAAAAAGTAAATTTTTTAAATAAAATACATAAAAAAATAAAAATGTGTTCAAATAAAATATACAACACTCTTCAGCCGGTAAGAAACAGCCTTCCATTGTTACACATAGAAATAAAATCAAATGTTTCTTTCAGCAACATTGGTCATGTTTCAATATTTTGAGCCAAGTAAGATCAGGAAAAAGGTCACGGCAAAAAAATTGCATAATTAAAAGTCTTCCAATTTAATATGGTGGGGAGGTTCATATTTTAGAAATAGGTGGTGCACATTATAGTTCCCTTTAAAAAAGTTCAAAAATGAATTAATTTTGACGCAATGTAAATTTAAATGTGATGAGTGTATGTTTTTTAGATACGTGAAACATGGTAGCTAGAATTATGTGGCGTCAATTTTTTTAGATGTGAAATTCAGCGTTCCACAAATGTTCATCTGTACAACATGAAGCCAAGTAAATTCTAGCTGAAATTAGTATATGCATAGGAAAAAATGATCATTCTATGTACAGTGCCTTGGCAACATCATTCTTGGAATTTAGATGAAGTTTATCATATGACTTGGAGAGCTGCATTTTTTTGAAAATGAGATCAGTGAAAATTCATGATATATACATCTATTTGCCACCCAATTTCTTTTTCCTTTCTCTTTCTCACTTACCTTTTTCAAAAATTATCGATCATATTTTTGCTTTATCATTTTGAATTATTGGTACTATTTTCTTGACCTTATCTGATTACCGGTAAGCAAATTTTTCTTGCTATTGCATTTCATATCATTTTGGTTTGTTACTCTTTTTTACACTTTTGACAAGTTAATCTAATGATTCTAATTCTGAACTTATTTTTATGGTATCTTTTACTGTACCCTTTTGATTCATTATAAAAAAATTCTTTTTCAGTTAACTTAAAGTTTTTTTATTTGTTTGTCAATTTACTTTTCTTTATTCCTTATCAAAAATGTTCAATTTATTTATCTAACCATTTATTTTTTAAAACAGTGATTATAAAATAAACTTTATAATTAATTTTGATCAATCAGCTACAAATGGAAGAAGATTTTATAGACATGTAAGTTCATGTTTTGCTTATCATTTTTCTATATTTCTTTAATACTTTCTCAACCATTATATTATTAATATGAAAAGTAAAACATGATCTCGTACTTGCTGAAAGCATACAGGATAATGTTTTGCTTTTCATAATAATAATTAGATTGTTTGTACTTTACCTTTTATTTATTGATTTTTAAGTTGTTTCAACGTCTTGTACTTGCTGAAAGCATACAGGACAATGCTACAATTTAAAAATTAATAATTTATTGAAGTATAACTTTCTAAGTCAATATATTGGTCAGAGCAAGATTTTTCATTTTATATATGTGGATATGATAATTCTGTAAATTTTTTAATATTACTAGTGTATTGGAGTTATACTTTCATTATATTATTAATATTAAGTGTAGAGCCAAATCTCGTACTTGCTGAATGCATACAGGATAAAGCTATACTCTTTATATGTATAATTTAATAAAGTATACCTTTGAAACACTTTCTTAATATTTTAAATAAAGAAAAAGTATATAAATTTACTAATATGTAGATATGCTAACTTCTGTATTTCTAATATTGAAGATATGATAAAGTTAAAGGTATCATTGACTGATAATTTAAATTATGTTACTATTTTCTAATTTTTGATTTTTTTCTATTTTAAATCAAAATTGAATTCTCTTAGGATTGAACCATCAATGAGTAAAAATTGGAAAAAAAAACGGCAAGGGAAGAACTCTAACAATAGGTGGGCAAAAGACATTGCTACTGGAATGAAACTTGTAAACGCTCTTGGAATGGATACAAAAGGGAAGAAGCCACATTTCTATGCACAATCTTATGCAAATAATATGACAGATTGCAATAATTATTACAATTTTTTTCCTGGATGTAGTATTTTTAAACCAAAAGGTGTTTTAATACCTAATGTTCTTGTGCAGACTTTTGAAATTCATGAGCTCAAAGAACTAAATATGTTAGAAGCTATGGTGCAATGCATTAAGGATCTTTCTTACTGCAAACATGAAATTAAAAATAATGGTTATCATCGAAGAGCTGGTGGTTTTGGAAAAATGTTTGGTGGTGGCTTTATTTTAGATAGGAAGAAATCTTTATATATTCGTAAGTATCACTTTTTTTAATTTAAATACTGAATTTTTGAATGCTTTTCCTTGCAGATGAATACACTGATGATATTGTACAAACGGATGAATATAAAAAACAAATGAAGAGGATTGCAATGTACTTTGAATATTTTTTTAAAAAAATATCATATGTAAAGTACAACGAGGCAACTAATCTTTGTGCAAAACTTAGTATTCCTGGATTTTCAAAAGTTTCTAGTGAAGAAGAGGGTGTACCATTTGCTAGTAATTTAACTTGGACATCTGGAGCGAATGGTAATGGGTTCTCCAATGAGGTTCATCTCAATAAGGATGCAAGTGAGTATACTTTAGGAATATTTTTTCCTAAAGATACAGAAAACAATACCATTCATATGAAGTATGATAAGACCCAACCACGACAAACAGGTGGAGAACTTATGTTTCCCGAAATTCGAAGTAAAATCAACTTTGAAGCAACTAATTGAATAACAGTGACATTATGGCCTGCCAATCAACTAAGGCATTTTACCTCAAGATGTCACGAAATTCCTGGCTTCACTAGGATAGGTTCTTCTATTCAAATCAGCACTAGACTTTTTCATGCTATAGAAAAGCTTAATGTTTTTGATATTGATATTTCAGAATACTTGTAAATTAAAAAAGAAAAATTTAGGTTAGAATATTTGATTAGTGCTTTTAGAGATTTTTTGAAAAGCGATGACTTATTAGAGGAAGAAATAGAATCAGCAAAGTATTATTTATCTAATGTTAAGACAAATCTAAAAAATCTAGATATTTAAATATTAAAAATTTATATTATATATACACAACTTAATGCAAAATTAAACATGATAAATACTGGGAGTAGCTGTAACATTTTCAGTTTTGATAATTATAGTATTATCTATTTTTTTATTTGTGAAATAAAATAATTTCTTTTCATAATATTATAAGAAAATTTGATTTACTTTTGAGGAAATATATAAGTTGTGAAATCTTTAAATTTCATTTTTATTAAATTGGTAGCAAAGGTTCTAAAATAAAAAAACTATAATAAAGAATTTGAAATATATTAGCCATAAAAATGTGCTTTTAATGCTACCAAATTAACTGTATAGTATTTTAGGTCAAACAGGCTTATTAATAAAAAAGTTAATAATAAAGAGTTGATGAAAGAATTTTGAATCAATAATAGATTAAATTGTATTTTTTTAAGAATGTACTCATTTGATTATTTGAATTGTTCTACTTCTGATTAAAAATGTTACACTCAACGAAAATATTTGTAATAATTAATAGATTATATAATATTAAAGGTAAAGTAACAAAACTAGAGCAGTTATCATATTTTTATATAAACAATACAATATTTAAGAATTTAATACAAGTATTTGAAATCATATAAGTAGATTTTAAAATCTTTGTTATTGCTGGACTTACAATAATTTTTTTAAATAATTAATTTGGAAAATCATGTCAAAGGTTACTTAATAAATTTCAAAGATGGTCACATTTTTGACGTATTTGAAGGAAAATAACTTAGATTATACAAGATAAATCATATAGACAGAACTTTATCTATTTACATGTTGGAATATTAATTTATTGAAAGGCTATGTTTAGCAAAAAAAGGTGATACTGGCTGAATGGAGCTCCAGTGATTAAGAAAATCTGCAGAAATAGCCCTAGCAATTCCCGGAGGACTTGGGGTATCAAATTTTAAAGGAAATGGATCACACTTGCCTATAAAAGGTTTTATTAATGTTAAAATATAGTTATTTAAATTTTTCCAAATTATTTCTTCCATCAAATGATTTTTTTTTCATTTAAATTAAGAAACTTAACTTTTGATATTACCTCCAAGCAATCAGCTGCTGAAGCCAATCTATGATCTTGAGAGCTCAGAAATAAACCACGGACACCATCGATTATATAGAATGTGAAAGATTGATATCAGTGGTGGGAGTATTCAGAATTTATTTTGTTTAGTGCAGCCTTTTGTTTCTGTCTCATTATAGTCAGTTCAGTATTTTTGTTTTTCTCACTTGATTGTTGAGCTTCGCTAGTCTTGCCACTTGATATTGTTGAAGCACAATATTTTGATTTAAGAATGATAATTGACATAATTATATCAATGATAATATTGCTGATTTGAAGAAGAGTTGACATTGATATATCACGGGTTTGAAGTGCAGCGGGACCAACTTCTAAGCCATCAGCAATCGGACTCTTCAGATTTGAAAGGTGAGCTAGAAGCTGAAGACCACGTTCAATTGGACAATCTGAGTTAATGTTTTGATGTGATGGAAGCTGGCTGAATTCATGTCCGGTCAGATAAAGTGAAGATGATATAAGAGATACCCATTAAGAATGGCAGTGGTCACTTGGGATCATTAATCTCATGAGCATTCGGATAAGATTGGATTCAGGGTGATCCGTTTTCTTTGTTGAGGAAAGAATTTCAGTATTTAAACCATCAGGATCACATAAATCTTCCATTTTTTTGAAATCAATATTATCGAGTACCCATAGCTGTGAGCTATCAATCTCTAAAAAAATATTTGCTACAAAAGGAAAAAAAAATAAGTAAAAGAACAAAAGTCAAGACTAAAAATTATGGTAACTTACATAACTCAGTAAGTTTTGAAAGCCAATCTTCTCCACAAGATTTTTCCCAATGAAAAGTAAACATTGGAATATTTAACATGGGTTCTTGGGAAGAAGTAGAAGAGCGTAATTTGAGGAGAGTAACAATTTTCAACCACGACCTGAGGACCTTTTCCGTGCTTATTCTACCTTTATAAAAATTATGAATTTTACTGAATTCCTACTGCAAATCAGAGTCTTTTATAACTGAGGGTGAATAAGTTAGAGGTTTTTTCAATATCTTGATTGGAGTTGATTTCATTGGTAGAGAAGCTTTCAAAGTGGTCAAAGTAGGTAATTTAGGAGGTGATGGGTATTGCTTCTTAGAAATGAAGGAATTTGGTGATGAGCTGTTTGAATCATCATCTTTATCAAACATATTGTCATGTCTTGAAGAAGATTTTAAATTTTGCTTTTTTTGATGAAAAAGCATAGCTTCATATTCTGACAGTTGATCATCGCTATTTTCATTGCTCTTTTCATCATCTTCATCAGGGAGAGGGCGTTTATGGATGGAACAATTTACAGCAGGTGAGTTTCTGGTACAAAATATCAAAAGAAAGATAAAAAGTACAATATGTAAGCAATAAAAGAGATATATGATAAAATTTTAAAGATAAAAGAATAACAATAAAAAAAGGAAACAAGAATATACTCATTATCAAAGCCTTTGCTTTTTTTTGAGATTTATTATTTGATACATCAGAAAATTCATTAGCAGATGCCGGTTTAATACGTCAAACAAAAGAGGAGCCTTGGGATAATCTCTTTTTCTTGGAGCGGATAACAGGTGTTTCAAGATTTTCCTTAGAAGTTGAAGCATGAGTTAAATCTGATGGTTCATCTGTCTCATCATCATCCCTAATGACAATGATTTCATCAGGAGGAATCATACCCTCCTTGTAAGCTACAAATATATATGAAGAAAAAAAATATTAATAATCTTATCTACTAATTTAAAAGGAGACAAAAAAGGTGAAGAACATCCATTTTTCAAGGCTTTTCACATATTGGAGTAAGTCATTACAAGGGTTAGATAAATATGAAGGAGAAGGATTATTGTTAAGGATCTTGACAAGTTCTTCTGTTTTATCTCTAGCCAATTCAAGTAAATTGTGATACTGAACTCTCTTTATTTCCTGCCTCTCATTGCTAAGTACAGGAGAGTTAGGTGCCATGCCATGTGGCAGACATGGTGCAAGCTCAAAAGCTTCAAAGCGAGTATCAATCAGAGAGTGGGATGAAACACATTTGGGTGCTGGAAAATCAATTTTTTGAAAAAAAAAAAGATATAGAAAATAAGTGAAATATATAAATTAAGAGAGAGGAACATGATATACATACAAAGTGGAGGTGTAGGATTTTGTATACTAGACATATTGATTAATGAATATTAAAAAAAGTATTCAATATCAAAAAATTATGATGTAATATGATGAATAATTATAAGAAACTCTATTCTAGAAAATTGAAGTTGATAATTTAATAGGATAAAAAATTGAATAATATTAAAATTAAAGTGAGAATGAAAGAAACAGAAAACATAAAGAGGGGGATTTTATATTATTTGAGCTTTTTTTAACATGTATTATTCATAGTGGGGTAAACTGAGTAACATGCTAAATCACAATCTGTTTATATTGAAGCAAAATTTGATGTAGCTAACAGAAAATACTAGTAATTCTTTGGGGACTTTTAATGTGAAAAACAAATAATAACAAATGTATATCCCATATGCAAATTGCCACGGGTAAATACAAAATTTTTTAAATTAGAATTTACTCCTAAACAATGGAGATACACTTAATTAGTATATTATATGAGAAAAAAGGATAATCCTTTATGAATATTTGTTAAATTTACTTTCAGATGACAATGCGAGATTCACATATATACTGATATGCCTCATCAAACAAGAAATGAATTATAAATATAAAATTGATAACATTTAAATTTAAGATAAGAATTTGTTTTTTAAGTGACAGGAGGAGTGTCAGGCTAGGGTGTGGGCACCGTGACCAAACCATTGATAAACTTGGATACAACTAAGGGAAAAAAAATTGAATAGTTTTATTTTACAATATATCTTAGTCTGCACAAGATATTGCATTGTTGTCCCTAACTATACCAATATTGTTACTTTTCAAAAGTTATAGGACTACTAAGTTGATAAAATAGTATTATGAATCACCCAAGGAAATACCTTAAGCAACATTCAAAATTATTAAAATAATAATATTCAATTTGAGATTTTGATTAGCTAATTTTTCACAACTTACTACAGTTTTGATTAATATAATAAAACTTGAAAAAAATTGTTGAGATAACCTAGAAATGGGTGCAAGAAAATGATGAAACATATGACTTGAAACTTAACTCATACACTATTGATAAACTTCATGGATCCTGATTAATTTCTATCAAAATTAATTTTGAGACTGGAATATTGAATTTTAGCTATGACCAAGTACTGTAAGTGCCATGGTTTGTATTCAATAAATTGGTGTTGAAATTAATTTTGATAGGAATCAACAAGTATCATATGGAACCATGCATGAAACCCTGACAGAAACCACCAAATTTATGAGGCAATGAACCTCATAATTTTGATTGAAATCAATGTAGACCCCTGCATATTGAATACAAGCCATTTCACATGGACTACACAGACATAGATAAAATTCAACATGCATGGTCTAAAATTTATTTCGATCAAAATTAACCAAGGCATTAAAACATCAATTTTTATATGGTGTACTTGATCAAACAAGTTAATCTAACTGCTTAGCTTACCTATACTTATAGGAATTTTATGCATAGTCCATGTCCATATTAATTTCAATCGAAATTAATGTTGACTAATACATAATGAATACATGCTATGCCACTTACACTTGCCAGGCATAGCTACCATTAAATATGCCAGTATCAAAAATTAATTTTTATCGAAATTAATGAGCATGATAATCATGAATTTCTGGAGTCAACTGCTTATTTTTATCCATGGTGCCTTGCCAACATTAATTTCGATCGAAATTACTTTTGATACTGGCATATTGCATGTAGCTATGCCTGGAAAGTGTAAGTGGCATAGTGTGTATTCATTACGTATTGGTCAACATTAATTTTGATCGAATTTAATATTGACATTTGCATATTGAACCCAAGCCAGCAAACAACCCAAAAGATTCTTCATAAAACTGCCCATTAATTTCGATCAAAATTAAGGCTGACCATATACATATTGAATGGTAGTTATATCTGGTCTGAGTAAGCGGAGATTACTTATATTCAATATGTATTGGTCAACATTAATTTTGATCAAAATTAATGAGCATTTTGATGATGAACTTTTTCAGACAGTTAGTTGTTTCAATGCATAATGGCATGCCAACATTAATTTTGATCAAAATTAATGTTGAAGTGATATAATGCTTTTTTGCATGACATGTAAAGGACAGCAAGTATTTTTAAGTATTGAAATTTACTATACATGTTGAGGGTAAATATAAAAATTTACATATCCATATTAATTTCTATAAAAATTAATGTTGACCAATACATAATAAATAGTAAATATGCCTGGCTAGTGTAAGTGGCATAGCTTTTTTTCAATCTGCACTTGGAAACATTAATTTTGATCAAAATTAAGGTTCATGATTATCATCAATTTATGCAGTCAGTTGCTTACTGTTATGCATGGTAACATTTCAACATTAATTTTAATAAAAATTGAATTTGACATGCCACCAAGCATTTTTCTGTAAGATGAAAAGTAGGGCCCTCTATTCTTAAGTAAACACATTACAATGCATATTGAGCATGTATATATCATTTACACATTAATATTAATTTCAATCAATATTAATGTTGACCAATAAACATTGAACACAAGCTTTACAACTTACACACACCAGATATAACTACCATTCAATATGTATATGGTCAACACTAATTTTGATCGAAATTAATGAGCAGTTTTATGAAGAATTTTTTGGGTCGTTTGCTGGTTTGGGTTCAATATGCAAATGTCAATATTAAATTCTATTGAAATTAGTGTTGACCAATACGTAATTAATACACACTATGCCACTTACACTTTCCAGGAATAGACACCATGCAATATGCCAGTATCAAAAGTAATTTCAATCGAAATTAATGTTGGCAAGGCACCATGCATAAAAATAAGCAGTTGACTCCAGAAATTCATGATTATCATGCTCATTAATTTCGATCGAAATTAATTTTTGATACTGGCATATTTAATGGTAGCTATGCCTGGCAAGTATAAGTGGCATAACGTGTATTCACTATGTATTGGTCAACATTAAATTCGATTGAAATTAATATGGATACATAAATGTGACATAAAGAGGTATGGACCATCAATTTGTTGAAAATACATTTTTATATCTCATACATTATTTGTTTTTCTTAAATAAAATGTTACTCTCTCTCAATATCACTTTATAACATTTACCAAGCTGCTTTGAAAAAAAAACAGAATACATAAAATTCAATATAAGATAGCTATATTACACAGAAGATCACCGTTATACCTAAGTTATGATGATGTTGATGCTCTATCAATTGATTCCCAAATCTTTACCAGATCAATATCAGCTCCAACCCCAAGTGACTCACGTTCATTCACAGATAATCCTTGCAAAAATGTTGCTGAATAGCAATTCTTGGGGAGGTATTTGGGAACATTGAATATACCATTTTGTGCAACTGTCCTTTCTGATGACCGTGAATATGTTTTTAATGCTGATTTTCTTTGAGCTGGTGTATGGGCTATGTCCTGAATCATCTTATCCATTTTTTTAAACAAATCATTGAGTTCAGGATTTTGCCATCCAGGAATAGCTCGGATAGGTGCAGTTGGGGCTGGTGCTGGGCCTTCCTCAATATCAGAGATGCACCTAGTATCATGAAAAAGCACAACAAAACCTGGCACATCACTGCAGAGATCTCTTGCTAACTTGTAGCGTGCACTAGCAATCTGAATTCCAACTAAATCAGCTTCATAATAACAAAAAGCAAAGTAAAATAAAAAACTTACCTTGGTCCGATAACGTTTTACTTGTGCCCTTGCCCTCTTTTTGATCTTTTCTCTTGCTACCCTTTCCTCTTCTTGCCCAAACAACCTTATCATCTCCTTCCCCTTATTAACTACCCATTTCTCAATAACACATTGAGTGAACTGAAGCTTTGAATGATCGATTGTATTCAAGGTGGTGAGCCACCTGGTACAGTGGTCGCATACTATGCTTCCCATGACTTGATTCCAAGTTGATTCCAAAAAATCATGGCAAGTCCAATCAAAGGCGAATTTCTGAAAACCTTTTTCTTGAAATTCACGCTCTAAGTTTCTTTTGACAGAAAGTGGGATCGGTGCTCCTCCTTTTAGTCCTCGAGGCTCAGGTGCTGGAAAAAATTCGGGTAGTCGAATTTTGGATCACAAGAAGGCTATAGAATTGGTTATCAGAAATTGTCGATCAGCTGCAGAATTGGCACGGTTAGAAGATTGGACTTGGGTTAGGACAGTTTGAATTGGCTCCAAGCTTTCCAATTTTCAATCTCCAAAGGTGTTGGGCTCGCAGGATATTTTGATATTTGTGTTGGTCCCCCAAGACAATACCTCAGAAAGTGGTAAATATTTCTATTTAGACTGTCCAAGCTCCTGGGAACATCATTCCTTCTAACTAAGCCTCTTACAGCTCTTAACCCTTGTTCTCGTTCATGAGACTCTGCTGAATTGAGTCTGTGGTAATCACTGATACCCATAATGATTGAGGGATTCACTAACAATTCAAATATGTTAATTAAATTGGTTATTTTTCAATAAAAGAATACACTACAAATTTGACTTACCAGCTCCACTTGTGCTTGCTCCTTGGTTAGGCTGAGCAGATGATGATTGGTCTCCAAAAAATTCCCTCAATACTTCACTAGCCCAATCTCTTCCTAGCTGATCTGCATGCTTATCAGCACTTTCAGGAGCAGAAGGATGATTGGGATTAAAATTTCTCAGTTCTGCATGAGACTCTTGGCCTGGATTGGGATTAGGTGGTGGGTTAGGATTAGGCGGTACAGATTGAGATGCATCTGGAGGTGGATCAGCAGCGGGTGGTGGTGGAGTAATTCCAGTATTAGTATGTTGAGGTGGAAAAAAATCGGAATCAGTTGGGTCAACAGACATCCCTTCAAAATTATCATCCATAATGAACTGTTATAAAAGAAAAGAAAAGAAAAATAATCAGTCTTTAAAATTTATACCTATCAAAGTTAAAGTAAAAAAAGATACTATGTTTATAGTCTTGTTAACGTGTATGTTATCTTGGGGAAAAATAAAGTGAGTAATATATAGCTATCAGCTAAAGTGGGAAGGTCAAACTATTTATAGTAGAAGAATGAGCAAGAAGATTATTCATTAAGTAACAATTTTATCATATTTCTCATTATCATGATTTTCTTTCTTTCATTCTTACATTTAAGATAAAAATGACTCATTGAAGGCATGGGTTCTCTCGCAATAAAAGCAACCAAAGTAATTTTTCACTGATTTATGATAAGGTAAGTTGGATACATTGCATTTTTTAATCGAGCATTGAATTATTTCTTTCACCATTTACAAACATCACCAATCCTACAAATTTCCCAAATCCCAAATTAACACAAAGATGTTAGTCAACAGAAAATAAATTTGATTAATTTATTCACTCACTACTGTCTGCAGTCCAATGGCAGTGACAACCTCGTCTTTGATTCCAAACATTCCTTTTTTGTGCTCGACAGTAGCTGCATATCCAATTATTGCATCTTTCTTAATCACAATTTGAGTTGCTTTGGCTACTCTTACTAACCAACAATGCACTTGTGGGAAAAGCTCATAGGGATCCTTTGATGTTTCTTCTGGACGGAGCTCCTTGAAAGGACTTACTATTAAATATATTTGATCATTCTCTTCCTTTGACCTGAAAAGATCATCAATTTGCCCAAACTGGCTATCTTTTCCATAGTAGAATTCAATTGTTGAATTAGCAATGTGTCAATGGTAACTAGTAAAACTCTTTCCATGTATCAATATGCTTGCTACATTTTCAACTACCCGATCCCCACTTTTCTCCGATGGTGTCAAAGCCCGTCTTGAAGTTTCTTTTCCCATTCGTGCCCTTACCCATTTAGTAAATAATGCCATACTTAGATGGATCCATTTGTTTTGTTTATCGAGATCAATATGGATTTTTTTTGTCTCACATTGATCATTATCTTCAGCTTCACCAAGATCTAATACCCTAGAATTCCGATACCAATGTTTGAGCATTGTTAGCGGTATCTCTCCTGTGGTAAATATTAATAAATTAGCACAGCTGAGTTTTTAAATCATTGCTTACAAACATTACATACGTGGATGGTGATTGTTTGGAATTTCAGATAATATATGATTCACCCACTCTCCAGACCAAGTAGCTGTACCTGATGGTGGACCAAGACACTTTATCATTTCAGGATAATGTTGAGTGATATGCAGATTTGGCTTTGCATTAATATTCTTCCAACCCTCTTCCAGGCACTCACGATACTCTAACAGAAATTGATCTAGATCTTTAAGCTCATTAGTCTGTATATTTTTTAATGTCAAAAAATTGGTGATCGAGCATAATGTTACAAGTGACTTGAGAAGATAATATTCTCTTGGTTTTTCAGCTGATGAAGCTGAAGATTCAGATTCTTTAAATTTTTCAAACAAAAGGGGTATAAGTGACAAAGGGAAGTAGAGAGTATACAGAATGTGCCATTCTGCTGCCTTGAGGGATCCTGCCTTTTTAGATCCTACTGATTTTGGAACTTGTGTTAGCCAGGAAGGTCTTCTTACTTGATCAATCATCTTCCATACAACCTGTAGCTCTTCTGCCGTGATTCGTGGATTACTACTACCTTCATTTTCTTTCTCCTTACCTTTCCTTTTATTTTCTTCATCTCTAGCTGTCTCATTTGATGAGTGAGATCCTTCACTCTGTGATATGCTAATGCTCCTTTGCCTTAAGTTATACAATGAATTCCTAATGTCACTTCTGTGAGACTGTATGGAGGCCAAATCGCTATATGGAGGAATAAATTTGGAGCTGGATGACCTACTCTGGCTTCTTGATCGATTTGTTCCCAATCCTTCATTATCTAGTCCATAATGACTTGATGACTGTCTTGAACTCGTACGTCTTTGCCGCTTGTGCTGTCTTGTGTGTCCTGTATCATCATCATCATTATTCGTGGTGCTTAAGCTACTTCTACGTTTTTTTGAATTTTTGTGCAGCAAAGTATCAGAAAAGAAATTGTCATCTTCTTCTCTTACATGCCAATTTTTATCCTTTTCCAGCTTTCTTTCTAGATCTTTTGCTGCATTTTGGATTTGAAAATAGCTTAGACTGTGATCTTTTAGGTTTCCAAGCATATGTGAATGCATAACATCAATTGAGCAATATTCAGTTGGACGCCAATATTCAAGGTTATTCAGCTCACTCCATTGCACCCCATGATTCTGAACAATTGATACACGCTCCCAATGTGACTTAGAATTTTTCTACTTTGTTGCCCAGCACATATAATCCTCATGATTCCGTAATGAAAAATTTCCCACATTCTTTTCACTAATTTCATCTTTAGAGATATTACAGAAAGAGCAGAAAATTTTTGCAGAGTGACTCAAAAAGCCAGCCAATTTTCATATTGCAGGAATGTCACCTATCAAAGAGAACAATGCAACTCTTAATTTCCGGCCTCGTGGATAAAGATGTGTCTTTTCAATCAATATACCATCCCATAGAGTTTGTAGATCATTAACAAGTGGTTTTAGAAGGTGATTAAGCTGTTCACTTGTGGGTTCTGTTGGTCCAGGTATAATAACATACAAAAAAATATTTTCCATTTTGTATCTATCTTCTTGAGGTAAGTTCATACACACCATCATAATATTTCCTACAGACTTCTGATGGCCTCCAATCCTATTGCCACCAGGCCTAAACCAGTTGACATATAAAGTAAACATTAAGTTTCCTGAAGTTATTGTATATTCATCATCATTGCTATCCAGAGCTGGAGTGGTAATGGGAAAGTTTTTCCAAATTGAACCATCACAAACATCCTTCATCAAATCACACTCTACATGTTCTGCCACAGGGGTTTTCTTCTCAATCAGAAGCTCAAATTTGAACAGTTTGATCTTTTCCTTAAGCCAGTCGATAAAAGAATGGTGATGAAATGTTTTAAGAGATAAGTATTTTACATGTTCTTGATGTTCCTCCATCAAATACAGCCTTTCATCACATTTAACTGCAATTTGTCCTGCTCCAAAAGTTTTTAAATAGCGCTATGATGATGAAAGAAATGGTTGATTGCAACATAGTATAGATGGTTGAGATTCAGAGTTATACTCATAAAGAGCAAAGCATTTAGGACAGCATGTTTTAGTGAAAAATGATTGATTGAGCTTTAATCGACTAAAAACTGTATCTATCGAACATGGGATCAGGCGGACAATGCTATCAGAATCCAGTATTCCACTATAACCTAGAAGTTTGAGCTTCTTAATTTTTTCATCCAAAAATTGAGTACAACCTTCTTTGCTCAAATGATGAATTAGAGAAAGCTTTGCTGCCTGCCACATAATTATTTGGCTATACCGTTCCCCAAGATTTGAGTTTCTAGAGACTGTTGAAGATACTTCTGCCCCCAATAGCAACTGCCCCTATGTAATAAATAATTGAAACATCATAAAGACTTTTATTCTCACATTGAACTATAGATATACAGCTTACTGTTTCTGTGGAGCGGGAACTTCCAATGTTAAGTGGATTGTTGGAAGAAATAACCATCTGGGCCTTCCTATTTCTTTCCTCTTGATGTTTTGCGTAAGAATTAGAGCTTTTGAAAGCCATACCAACTTCAAAGGACCCAGAAGAAGTTTGATACTTTCTATTGACACATCCAAGATCTTGACATTGAAATACATGAAAAAATGGAGGCATTGTAATTGTGATAATTGTAGGAATAAGTTAGCTATTGGAAGTTACCAATTGAAGGTACTCCTTTTTTTTAAAGGCACTAGCTAATATAAGCTACATTTTTTTATCAAAAGAATATGATGGAATATGTGTTGAAATTATTTAAGTTTAAATGTTTAATTTTTAATCAGATAATTTATATATTAATTAAAAGTTATGCAGTCTACTTTATTTGTATTCTGTATACTCTCTGCATTTGTACAACAATGCATGCATGTTTATCAGAATCTTTTCTATCATAGAAAAAATTCTATTGTACGCACAAGCATCTTTATTATTTTTCTATCAAATTCCTTCTGAGTTATATCTAACTACCCTATAATTATTTGATTTTGATAAAAATTCTTAGTTATGGACTATAAGAAAAGTAATCCATATTTTTAACATAATTATTTAAAAAATTACCCCAAAAATCAAAGTTAAACCCAAAAATAAGGTTAATATTTTGTAAAAAACACTCACAAACATATTTCTTTCACTTTGAAAATTGGTCTGTACTAGGTAGAATTTTCTATAAAGAAAAAATCAAAAATACTCAAATAATAGATGCTACAAAAGTGTAAACCTTAAAGCATTACAAAAAAGCTGAAACCTTGTATAAATTTTCATACATAAATGTGATGAGGTGACACTCTAGTCTATTTATTCAGGTTGAATAAAAATTACTCAATGGAATATGTATTACTATCATATTGGACCAAAAATAATTTTTTGGTAATCAAAAAATGAACATAGCCTCACATTTATCAAATTATTTTTGTGGAAGAATTTTTTGAAAAGAAAAAAAAATCTGTTTCTCAAATGAGTCTGCTTTTATCACATAATCATTCTCTTCATTTTATACCATTCCTTTTGAGTTCAAATTGCATATAAAAATATAATTTATGCATATTATAATGCCATAAAGTTGAAATATTTCTTATTCTTAATTTTTGTGATATTTCTCCTTAAATAAACTTTGATCATAAAGTTTTGGAGCTCAACAATTTATCCTTCCTCTTTGTTTAATTTAATTGAACACTTTCTTAATCTAATTCTTTATGGACCCCAGTAGCTCTTACTTTCCTCATGGAAACCTGCCCACAAACACACAAACACTTAATAGAATTTTTAATGAGACTTTGCCTCCATTCAATTCTCACTTTTGTAGATCTATACACAATTTTTGTCTTTCACTTTTGGATATGTCACCAGAATCAAATGGATGAAAACAAAACCCTACTGAAGAGCAATTAGACAGATTTTCATTATTCGACATGAATTCTTGCAACATCGCCTTTGAACTACCTCATCCAGAATCAAATTCAGCGGTTTCGGAAAAGTTTCCACCAATTTTCCGTGAATCTTTTATTGAGCACCTTCGCATGTGCGGTTTCCCTGGATCAACTTTAACTTGGAACCTAGATTGGTTTGACAAATGGAACCAGGTCTTGGCAAATATTCTCATTAAACACTGGGACAATGCCTTAAAAACCAATAATTTGATTGCATATCCAATTGACTCAACTCAAATTAGCTTCTCAAATCAAATGGGAGTTCTTCACCATTGGTTTTTAGGTCATGCTGATAAATTAAGACTTGGGAAGGATTCTCATAGCTCTCAAGAAATAATCAAAGTGAGAAAGCATAAATATAGAATAAAAAAAAAGTATGAAAATCCCCTTTTTTTCAACCGTTTTAATTTATGACCTTTATTTCAACCGTTTTAATTTATGACCTTTATTTCAAATAACAAAGATTCTTAGAATTCAGTTAACCGAACTAAACTTCTTAAACAACTTCCACATTGCAAAACTTATCACAACCTTTTCACAAACATCAAGTGTTTTTCAGACACCGAAATTGATAATGATGGATCGTTAAGACGTATCTTAATGCAATGGAGGTCTGAAGATTTTTCTAAAGTTGCACAATATCTTGACCAAGAACACTTTGATATTCAAGATACTTCAACCTACTCTGGAAGTGTGCTAAAGGACTTAGCCTTGTAAAAAAGAATCTGTTTGGTTTCAACATTATCCCCTAACCTTAATCCTTCTCATGTCCTCCGGGGTTTGCCGAATGACTGTTATTCTCCCTTATATCTTGCATCTCTAAATCCTCAACAACTCAGACTTTTAAATCCTCAAAATCCCATAAATTTACCTGCTCTCCTTGAAATTCTTTCTTCCTCTAATGTGAGTGATTGACAAACTCCCTTAATAATAGGTTTGCACACTCATACTCCTCATTTCCACTGTTTGGGACACTTAGCCTTGAAAACAAAAACATAATTTTAATGATTACTATTATCATTAAAATTTATAGAAATGAAATTTGGCTTACATTGTTAGCTCCATTTTTTTCCTTTGAATCTTATACATGCTGAATTCTATACTTCCTTGTACAAAATAATTCAAAACATTTACTTCATTTTGCTGCCCCATTCTATACAGCCAATCAACAGCCTGCTGCTCAACTGCTGGACTCCAATTTGGCTCCTATTTCAACATTGAACATATAAAAAATTTAATATTTTTGTTCTTAATATGAAATAAAAGACATTGAGATCACCATTATATATACATTTTGAGCACACCTGAGATCTATACCCACTCCTGCAGCCTGAATCGTTACAACCAAAACTTGGCAATTTTTATTAAAATGGAATTCATGCATATTTTTGTCTCTCTTTGTCCTGCTGAGTTCACCCGTAAGCTGGGTATACCTAATATTGTGGTCATCTAAAGCCATTTTTATTCTATTTTGAAATATTACAAAATTGTTTTAATAAGCCAACACAATTTTGTAAAACAATTCATTTTAGAATCACTTACATCTGCAAAAAGTCTGCAAAGTTGGAGAATATAACAGCTTTTGGAAAATTTATACCCCTTTCACCAGACAAAAAGTTTTTTAAGTGGCCTATAAGATGACAAATCTTTGCGGAATGCTGCCAGGTGAAATTAAAAGTTGGAGTTTCATCCAGATTTTTGTAGATTGGATGGTTGCAGAATGTTCTTAAAATCATCAGCTCTCTTAGAAACTCAGATGAGTCCCAAGGGATGTCAGTGCTTCTGGAGGGCCCATATTGCTCAGTGAATCCTTCTTGAAGCACATCAAGTTTAGACCTCCATGGATCTGCTAATTGAACCGATATCCCCCTTTGAATCTTTTTTGGAAGAGACAATATTGCATCCTTTGTTCTACGTAGGCTTATGACTTCCATTAAGTGATTGATTGATTTAATAGAATTAGCCTTTCCTTTTTGCAAACCTGGAAAAAGGAAATTCTTCCATAACCAGTCTTCTTGCCACTTTTTGATTCTAAGAAAAAATATGAGACTTTGAAGGTCAGTGGGCCTTTTCTGAAGTGGAGTTCCAGTCAAGCATAGTCGGTGTTGGGATTCCAAGTCAAATATTTTTTGAGCCCTCTGCGAGTAAGGATTTTTAATGTAACTAAAAGAATATTTATAAAAATTGATTATAAAAATTAAGTTTTAAGTTTTAGATATATAAATGGGCACTAACTGAGCTTCATCTAAAACAACTC
The DNA here is from genome assembly GCA_030280995.1 of Hemileia vastatrix. Taxonomy (NCBI): domain Eukaryota; kingdom Fungi; phylum Basidiomycota; class Pucciniomycetes; order Pucciniales; family Zaghouaniaceae; genus Hemileia; species Hemileia vastatrix. Next base: position 16,133,917 of record JASXTE010000016.1, read on the forward strand.
TATACCAAAAGAGCTTTTGAGTCACCGGTATCTTTTTTTGGCTTTGATTTTTTGACATCGTTGGGCTAGCTGTTTCATAGGTCATTAAAACAATAGCAGTGTCCTGTAGCTCATTGACGTTAGTATTTTGACAATCCTTCCCATAAAGAACCTTGAAAGGAAGCGCATTATCTTCAAAGTGCACACTTATTTCATTGATCCAATTCGATAGTGTTGCCAGGGGGCATATAATCAGTGTGGCTGAGCTCCAATTAACACCTTCTTGATTTTCCGATACCTAGAATTGTCTTGCTTCACTTTGAGTTGCACTTATAAGAGAAAGAGTTGAAAGCATCTTTCCCAAACCCATATCATCAGCAAGTATTGACCCGTTTCCTTCAGGGGTTAATTGATTGTTAGGAAACTGATCTTTATAGTCATCAAATCCAGTTCTAAGCCAATGGTTGTCCTGGTGCCTCCACATGATATCCAACCTTTCCTTTAACATTCATTCATTGTCAATTATAAAATTTATTGCTTGAAGTTGATGTGTTTTGAGAACTGTTTTGATTCCTCGGATAAGTTGATCAGCTTTCCAATCTTGAGTACTCTGAGATATTTTGAAAGAGCCTTCAAAAATTACATGCGGGATATTAAAAAAGATAGTGGAGTCGTAGTTCAGGATCGGACATAAATTGATTTGAGCAGAAGAAAATGCTTCTTTAGCAAGACTGATTAGTGTAATTGAAGAAAAGAGGCATCCCCAAAGTTGATACTGATTACCAAAAACTGGAACCAAGTAAGCATGAAAATAGAAAGGCTTCATAGGATTCAAGGCACTTCTTTGGTTTAAATGGTGAGATCCAGACCCAATGTCACCAAATAGTGGTCCAATGTGCTGACTCTGCACTTGAGAAAGATTACCGACAAGGGTTGGTTTTCTTTCTTCGAATAGTCCAAAAATATGAACATTCAAATGGCCTTGCTATAAAATCGTAGGGGTTGGTGAGTTTTGAAATCTTGAAATTACATTCATATAAATTTGATCAATTGTTATTGAGAGCTGTCCAACACATCTGAGACTTGAAATATTAAGTAAGAATAGTATCTGAAGATAGTGGTTGTTAAAAGATGAATTGAAGCAAAAAATAAATAATCAGTTTTGAATAAAACGACAAAATAACTTTTTAGCATATGCTATGCTAAGCTCATAATTATTTCACATGTATTATTATTATCTTTTTAATAAATATTGGAAGTAAATCAATGATAAATGAAATGAATAATATGGCTTAAAAATAAATCTTGAGCCTATAGAGTAAATTTTGGTTTGTGGAGGAAGAAAAAGTTTCTCAATAAAAATGTGCTTTATTGTTACATTATAATCACAAAATAGAATAATTTCACTCTTATTAAACTTATTTATGTTTCTGTCTAATAGTAAAATGCTTTAGATGTCAGTTCAAAATCCAAATCGAAACTACTACCTAGAACGATGTCTTGATACTAACATACTTTTTGTAATTCTTTGGACAGACACTTATGGTGATCTCAAAAATATTAAAATTGATTTGAATTGTATGTTTTATCAAATATCTATGTAGTCTAGTGTAATAATTGAGATACTAAAGTTTAACCTTCTGTTACCAACTTGGCAAGAAAATATATGTAGATATTCTTAGAACAAATATCAAATTTTGCTTTCCACAAGATGGGAAAGTGAATATTATGATATGTTAAGTGATATGTTCAAGCTTTGCTGAATCTGTGCTCAGCTCAAAATCAAAGTAATCACCAAGCTCCAAGAAAACTGTAATTGATTTCTGTTGAACCTAGGTCTAACTGATTACCAAATCTTTGTCCAATTAATTTAAATCTGGTTTCACAATGAACTCCCAACAGCCTTCCAACAGCTTTCCAACCACTTCCCAACATTTTTAAATGAGGGGTATGGCTAGCAATACCCCCCCAAATTTTCTGTGGTGATACCAAGAAAAGATTTTACATCCTTTACATTTTGAGGAATGCCAATATTCTTTATTGCAGCTACTTTTTTTTGGTCTACACATATTTGTAAGCCAGATACAATATGACCAAGCATTTTTAAAGATTCAAGCCCAAATTTACATTTTTTCAATGCGAGGGTCATTTTTATTTCATCCATTTTTTGAAATACCTTCTTTAAATGGATTAAGTGTTCATCATAAGTCTTAGAGAACACTATGATGTCATCAATGTATACCATTAACCATCTCTCAATCATTTCATTATGAAAGGTTATATCCATTAACTTCTGAAATACTGATGGAGCATTTTTTGGTTCAAATGGTGTCCTGATATATTTATAAATTCCCATGTGTGTTGGTATTAAGAAAAATTTCTGTGAATTCTTTTCAACAGGAATTTGATGGTAACCATTATTTCCATCTAAGCAACTTATATACTTAGCACCTTTGAGGGTAGCATGTATAGAGGCAATCCTTGGCAAGGGATGAATATCATCTACTGTAAATGTATTTAATGCTCTATAATCACCTCACAGTCTTGCTTTATCTTGTTCATAAGAAATTAGCACTGGTGATATTACACAATATTTTGGTGTAGTTTCAACCTTTTCAAGAATGTTAATTTTTAATAACATCTTAATATTATCCTCTATGTCTTTCCTCTTCATTTGTAAAGCGGGGTATGGTTTCTTTTTAAGACTAGCAGGAATATTATCCATATCACAGGTTAAACTAATCTTCATTTAATGATCTTTTACAAGGCCAAGTTCATTTGTACCATGTGCAAAAGGCATTGGAAATGCTTTAATTAAGTCCAAAATATTTTTTTCTCAGCTTTACTTATCTGAGTTCCAAATGGTTCTTTTGAAATTTATGTTTCCAGAAGTTCCATCTCATTGGATTCTCTTCCTTTGCACGGAATATTTGTTACTGACTCAATGTGTAAGACTGTGTTAAAAGAATTTATTTTAAATTTCCTTTTATCATTCATGCCAATTGTAAAATTGTTATTAGCAGGGTCTAATTTCACACCAAACTTAGTCAAAATATCATTTCCAATGATAAAACAGTTACTACAGTTAGTATTATCCATTACTACAAAGTCACAAGTTATCCTTACATAACCATGTTGATGTTTAAAGAAAACAGCAGCTTTTAATCTTCCAATGGGATGTAGTACTGATCCAAAACCTCTCCAATTTTTACTTTGAAGGGGTTCAAGCTTAGACTTATATTCACTATCAATTTTCTGTAATGTATTAGTAGAAACAACAGAAACAGAAGCTCCTGTGTTCAATACTATATTAACATTTTAACAAGAAATGATAGCTGGAACCATGATAGGTGTCATTCTAAAGTTACCAGCTTGTATATCTTTAATTATTTCAGCATCCTCAAAATTCATTAAAGATTCATTTGAGTCCATATTTAATATTGGATTGTCAAAGATGGACAAATCATCTTCCAACATACAGATCTTATTTTCATCACTATATGAGATATTACTGTCATAATCACTTGAATCTTTTCTTTTCTCTGTTTCAATTTCAGATTCATGTTGATTTTCAACAATATTTATATTTTCCTCACATTTGTGACCTTTAGCCCAAGGTTTGTTACACTTATAACAAGTATTTGTCTCATAATTTTTTGGTACTACAGGTGCAGTAGGTTTTTTCTGCTTCTCCTGAAGTGTTTTTGAATTCTGATTTCTCACAGGTTCAATATTTTTTTTATAAGTGGAATACCTTGCTTCATACTTATGGTTTAGTAATATTTCATTGCAAATATTAATAAAGTCAGAATATTCAGTAACATTAATTGTTCTAGCTACAACAATGTGTCTGACAGATATAGGTAATTTATATATTATCTTATCTTTCCATAAGTTAAAATCCATATGAGGCTCAATGGCTTTTAATATTTTGTTTAAATTCATTAAAAATACCATAGGTTTGTCACCATTCAACGGACTATACCTAGTCTTCTCATAAAGTCTCTGCTGAGTAAGCCTGAATTTAGAACCTCCAAATTGTTTTTCAATAAGTTGTTTCCATTCAGCCCAAGAGTAGTCTCTACCCTCACTTAAGACAGCTTCAAACCATAATAAAGCAACATCCTTAAATAAAGAAATTAATTTTGATGTTATCTCTTCATCTGGTAACTTATATGAGAATTTCAAGTTGTCAATTCTTTGAATAAAATGTTGCCAATCAGAGCTGGCTTCCCCATCATAAGTTGGGTACTGATCTATCTTAGGCCAGTTTTTCTGATTGGATTTTATCTCACTAATCTTAGGTAAATTCAACAACTCATTTACCTTTGATAAATGGTCTTGTATTTCTTCCTGCACGGATTTGTGACTCACATTTTCAGATTTGACACTACCACCAGATGGTTTTAATTGTTGTGGTATAGGGAAGGAATGAGGTTCACTTTTGCCAATGAAAGGATTATTATTATATTGATTATACTTATGATTATCCTGGTTCATTAGTAGATTGGCAGTTTCAATCTCAACTTTAGTTAATCTTTTTAGCAGCTCAGAGACACTTTGATTTGTCTGTGTAAAAGATAACTTAGTTCTTGATTTGTTATTGTGGACAAAAGACAAGTCAGGTGTATCTACTCTAAAACCTAAATTTCTTAAATCCTCCTCTATTTTTTCACAGATTAAACATCAATAGAATTACCTATATTGTAATTATCAGTATTATGTTCAATCTGAGAGGGTAATCTACTTACCAAGGGATGGTTTCCAGTCCTGATTTTTGGCGCTTTTTTCCTTTGTAAGGGTGAGCTGAGGAAGTCAGATGAGGGGGTGGATCCCTGTTGCAACTGTGGCTTGTCCACTGTTGGTGAAACAAGTCCCATTTCCATTTGTCTACCAGGATTTTCTCCTGGGAGTGAGTTGACCTGCCTTGGATAGGGGGTTGCTGATTTGACTGACTGGGCTGGCCTCCCTTTAATTCTGCCAATGCCTGATTCATCTGCTGAAACCCTACCTTGCAATTGTTTTGCAACTGCTCTACCTCTTTGAACATGAGAGATTTTGATTCCTCCAACTTCAGAACCTGTTTGGCCAGGTGGGACAGTTGATCCTGAAGAGGAGGAGACGTCTTTTTTATAGTTATCTTTTTTAAAAGGGCCTCCTTTTCCTCTATACTCATGCTTTCTGGCTGGGGGTACTGTTGGCCCTCCATGGTGATGTCTTGGAAAGTTTTTGTTAGCTTTAGACCTGGTATTATAAGCAGGATTTTCACTTACACTGTCCTGAGGAGCACTCATATTGCTAAGAATGACAATATTTTACGTCTACAAAAGGAAAAAACTCTATGGAATTAGTAGACAAAAGATTTTAGCAATTATATTACTAATAAAAAGCAATGGAGCTTACCCTGAATTTATATCTTTATTTATTTAAATAAAATGTAAGAAAAATTCGAAAAAATCTGTTAGAAATATGATAATAAGTTTAACTAGACCTCTATAAGGGTGAATAATTAGCTTACCAAGCTTTAACCAAATACCAATTTAATTGGGTGTTATATTGGTGTCCAAATACCAAGTGAAATTGGGTTTATATTGGGTACAGTTACTAATGTAAATATCTAATTTTTATGATAAAAAATTAGTACAATTATTTTAAGGGTTCTTTTCTGCAATCAATGAGTTATGATGACCCACTAATATGCAGCAGACCCAAATATTTGGTTTATTTTGAGCTGTACTAAGGTAAAAATCATGTCCCAAGGCTTATACTAAATAATAAGTAAAATATAAGGAAAGACCCCCAATTGTCAGTATAGTCTAGTATATAAGTATGATATAATAGTGTTTATTTATGGTCCTACTACTTATTGATAAATGATTTAGTGATTAAACCTCAGGGGAAGACTAATAATATAGTTATACTCAAATAAAACTCACAATACTTGGATTTAAATGTGTGCTAGTGGTGGAAAATAGATGAATAAAATATAGTTATAGCTTTATATAAAGATAAAATCAATTTATAGTGGCTTTATAATATATTTCTAAAGGTTAATAATTGTATAGTAGTGTTTATTGGAGTTGTAGTAATTGAATGATGATAAATAACCGTCAAAATCCCTCCTTACTTATACCCAAATCCACTGGAGTGCACAGACCTTCAATCCAGATGATGTCACTGCTATCCCCGGCAATTACAGCACTGTGAGGGCCCATCACCTCCCCATGGCGTCCAATTTAAGCAGTTTCAACACCCAGACCTCCAGTAAGGACCCTCCATCACTATTAATAATAACACTGATCCATACCATAAATAGAAAATCCAGATAAAAGCGGATACCATAAAGAAACATGTAAAATAAATAATCAAAAAGAGATTTAATGAAACTAGAAGCATATAAATGAAACAAATAAAATGTCCAAGCCCCCAATAACATCCCCAAGCATCCACATTAACCCAGAAACATCCTTCCAACCCATAAATTTGTGAATAACCATCCAAGGAAGTAATTTTAGTTGTCCAAACTGGGTGTATGCACCTGATATAGGTGTCTATGCTTCTGTAGGCGTTGTGAGTCCACTGATTTTGTCCATATGACCTAAAATAAGCAGAAAAACAAAGGTTATAGGCTATTAAGGGGCTAAAACCCACTTATATACCTAAATATACATAATATACTGCATATTTCACTGAATATGAGATTTATGTATACATATAAGCTTATGTATGTCAATAATTACTTCATATCACTTAAGATAAGTGTATTATGACTCCATTAACACCTTAATAAATATTATTAGGCCATGGATAAGCTATTTAAACTATTATAAGTTGTATAATAGAATAATAATTATATATATATATAATAAAATAATATATATTATTATTTTAACCTTATTTTTAAGATATAAGCTTAATCTACTTAAGGTTATCTTATTTTAAGCATAAGAAATACTCAGTCCTAAGGATATTTAGGCTGACACTACTCAACTTGGCTTTGTGATTAGAGAGGATGAGTTGTTTGAGTTCACGCATGTCTCGTGAGTTTGTTTTGAGGGGACGACCGGAACGGGGTACAGTTTCAACATTGCCCCTAGCTCTCCATCTCTCCAATATTGAGCAAACAGTAGAGTCAGCAACACCTAGCTTTCTAGAAATTTCAGCTGGTGTGATTCTTGCTTCAGCCATGCCAACAATGCAAGCTCGTTTTGTTATTGTAAGTTGCTTCCTTCCAGGTCTAGAGGTCACCATAGTGCAAGGAAAAGTAAAAAAAAAAAACTTAAGAAAATAAATTAGTTTATATCTTGCCCAAATGAGATAGAGTACACAAAAACACTATACCAAATGAAACAGGGGAAGGTGAAAGACCAAAAAATAAAATCTTGAGGTGTTTGATGTGATAGTGAACAAGTGATGGCTGGATGAAGTGGTGGTTAATGGAAGGTGCTATGCATAAAAAATCCCGAAGACTTTCTTCCGGGCACTGTACTTAGCTAGTCTCTCATCAGTATATAGTGTAGCCTCCGAGTACATTGTAGATCTTTCCCTGGTTCTGCAAGGCATCATTCTCTACAAGGATGTGTGTGCGAGTCTGCTGTCTGTCTGCGTAGCAGACGGGTAGCAGGCTCGTTATAAACCTAACAGAAAATTGTTCGAATTTAAAATAAACATGTTTGTAAGAACAAGCCGCAATATTTTATTTTGAGTCTAGATTCCTCACTTACCCTTTTTTTGATAGTGAATGACAGATTTGAGTCAAGCATTAATACAGCCCACACCAAACAAACCAGTTATTATCAAAAAAAAAATCGTGCAAAATAATAGGGGTATTTGATTTTTTATCCTCCATCAAATTAATGGTGGAGCCGAGTACTGTGATACCCCTTAATATTTCCCTCTCTTGCCCCCCACATTTTTAGTTACTTCTTATCACCCTGGATCCGCCCTCCTCCCTACAGTCTAATAACTTTTGATTAGTTTTTATACCCCCCCCCCCCCATTTTTCATGCCGTGAAATAGGTAAAATCGTAAGAATATTTATTTTTTTCAAAGGAAAAATTATTATATCATGTCCATTTCAACTTCCTTGATAATCGTTCCTTCTCAAAAATTCACCCTTTGCCAGGAAAAAAATGTTGGCACCGGTAATAGGTGCCTCCCCACAATTGAACTACCACAGCTCAGTCAGGGATGTGAACCTGCTAGCAGGTGCCAGCTTTTTTTTCTGGTGTTTGTATGTATTTTCCATGATAAACCAAGAGGAAAATCAGAATAGCGCGATTCTTATACAGCTATTTGGAAAAGCCTTGCTCTATTTTTTTCCCTCATATCCCGCCAAAAGCAACCTAAACTCATGTTTTTGACGGGGGATGGAAGGCAAAAACAGAGCAAGATTTTTTCAAATAGCTTTATATTTTTCTTTCACATTAGCTGATTGAGTACTTAGTTTGCAACAGAATCGTGCCTACAGTTTGTTTGAAAAAATGGATCTATAACCTCATATCTTTAGATAAAAAATTTTCTCATTGAAATCAACAACTAGTTAAGCGTTATTGTGTTGTAATTCCGCTCACCTTAGATTTTCACAAAGTTTTATTCAATAGGTCCTGAAGGAGTTGATTGATTGCCTATCTTACCTGTTGGGACCTTCAAGATTCTATGATAAATTAAAAAAAAGTGTTACAAAAAGATGATTTTAATATCTCGACGGCTGCAAATAATATGGTCCCAGTTGACAGTTACAGCCTTAAACGCTGGATGTCTCAATTTTTATGTTAGAAATAAGCAAAACTAGGTATTATATTATCTTAGCCGAATAGAAAATACAAGTTTTAGATTGCAAAAAAAAAATTAAGGGGGCGAATAGTGCTGAATTGAGATTTTGGCGAGATCTATGGTTCTCCAAAAGAAAAAAATAATGAAGATGTGTATTTGTGTATGTTATTTACGCAACAGACAATTTTATGAGAAAAGTAGAAATCCAGCTTCATAAGCTTGGCTTAAATGTATATAAAGTCGAAGAACTTTCCTAGTCTTCTTTGGATTAAGCAGGGCAGTTATCCGGCGACAACCTCAATGTTATTCGGAGACAATCTATATTCCTAGATGGGAGGCTTTAAAGGGACCACCTTTTTGAGCTGCAACGGAGACCACCTTTCTATTTTTAGTGTTTTTCCCTACTAACTTAGCAGTATCTCTCGCTTGTGACTCACCACCACTGATGATAATGTATTACATTTCTCTTGCTTTTTCCCACTGTAAAGGTGAGTGTTTGATTCCTATCACTATCTAATTCTCTAAAGGTTAGCGTTAGATTACTATTACGTTTCCTCATTCTTGAAGCTGGAGTTATTGTTCTGGTAGCTGGTTAAGATGAAAATACTCAAATGAGACTAAAAATAAAAAGGTGGTCTCCGAAGCAGCAAAAAAGGTGGACCCTTTAAAGCCTCCCATTTATATTATATCTACAACCTTCAGCCGTGCACTGCCTATTAGACATACATTAAATACATATTTTATCCAGTGACAACCTGGATTACATAATTTGTGTCATATAATACAACTCTAATCAACGCTAACATTTACAACAACAACAAAAATAATGGGATTCTAACTCTAACTTTGAGGACTAATGAGAATGAGTGAGTGATACTGCTAACTTGATTGCGGGCATGATAGTGCTAATTTTTTGAGGTTGAACATATTATGCACGATCAAATACATACAGCCAAGTCACAAAAGCTTGCGGCATTTTGGACGAAAAAAAATAAAGTTTCACTCACAAAGAAATGATTTGCCTATTCGAAAGGGTGTACCCCCGACTTATCCCCCACCTTTTCGAATAGGCAAATCATTTTTTGGTGAGAACTTCGATTTTTTCCTCAAAAATTCCGCAAGCTTTTGTGACTTGGCTGTAGTAGGTTGTGCGTGACAGAAGGTTGTACAGTGTTTATGAAATTACTATATTTAATAATGTAGGTTGTCACCGGATAAAAGGTGAGCTGACCTAAACTCGAATTCTATGGTGGCTAGGAAAGAAAAGAAAAAAGGATCAGAAGGCCGCAAGCTTGTATTGCCAGAGCCTTTGAAATTATGCGATGAATGAAAATTCAGTGAGGTTTAAATGAAAACTGACTCTATTTTTATCTCCGACATCAATGTCCAATGTGTTGGTGTGAGAGTCTTTTTATTTTCTTATTTTTTACAGCCAAGTCACAAAAGCTTGCGGGATTTATGACGAAAAAATGATTTACTTATTCAAAAGGGCTGGGGATAGCTCGGGGTTACCCCCTTTTGAATGGGAAAATCATTTTTTGGTGAGTGAAGCTTTAATTTTTTTGTCCAAAATTTCGCAAGCTTTTGTGATTTGGCTGTATATTTCTTACCATTTCACCTAACTGTTGACCTGAAGAAAAGAGTAATTAAGCAGAACTATGTAAGATTGGGTGTGCTATCATAAAAGGTATAGGCGACAAGCTAGTGGGTTATTCAATTCAATTCATAAGGTATTGTATAGCATAGTATACACGTGCGAAGAGAAAGACAAAGCAACATGTTAATCCCACTTTTTGGTTGAAATTGTATAAATATATAAATTAACAAAAGGTAGATACTGGAAATTAGGGTGCCAAACTAACGTTTCATAACAAACTAATCAAAAGGACTCCACAAAAATAAAAGTCAAGAATAATAAAAACCAAAATAAAGACGACAAAATAATATTTAAAGCTTAAATAATTTCAATTGGACAGATAACGCACAGATATTTTGTTTTTACTTAAAAATTCCTTGCTTAATTTTTGAAGCTCTAAATATTTGGAACACATACAGTCAACATCGTAACATTTTGTTATGTAATGACAGCTTCACATCCGAAGCGGGGTTGCTAATCGATCCGGCGGCCGCTCAACTCGCCAAGAAGGCGAGCAACAAGTTAATAAATAAAAAGTTGTGTAAATCATTTGAAGGTGGGTTTTTCAAACTGGGTTGTGGTGGCTCATAATTCCTAACATAAGCTGCTAGAATTCTGGCCCGTTATCTAGATTCTATAGAGCTGAACTGTAAAAAATTACTAAAAAAATATTACAGGAAGATGAAAGTTAAGGTAGAACCTGGTATTTTGGACGTTTCCCGCTAGTGACCATCGAAAGATGACTCTGCAATTGCTAATTATAAAACGCCAAAAAAAATTTTTTTAAATAAAGAATTGTAATTAGTTTCAGTGACCTAAGTTAGCTCGCTTTCTCAACCCTAAATTTTGTACACTTTTAAAGCTGTCGATCAGTAAATGCAAGGTCGCTAGCCACAGTATAAATAGGGTATTAACTCATATCATCTCCAGATATATATATATAAACACACAAACTCTCGTTTTTCGCTGCCCTTACTAATTGGTGCTAGCATTTTCCAACTTGCAAATTTCTTATATATAATGCCTTTGTCTCGTGCTAACCCTATGTAGGCAGTTTTGAGCTTCTGTTTTATCTCATTTCTTGAAAATCAAAACAGATATAGGCGTTTTTTGAATCTCATCTATCTCATCTTTATCTCTTTGGGTGTTTTATTTTGTTTTTTAGATGCCGCACAGCGGATGATTATTTTAGTTTGCCTCGCCGAACTTGTTTGTCATTGTCTGCTAGTGAGGAAACGGAGAGACTTGTTCATTCACTCAGGTCGCTCACTTTGTCAGCCAACACCAGCCCAACTCAAAATGGTATTCCAGTTGATCGAAGATGCCACCCACCCCATGCGCATGGAGTAGTACCTCGGTACGCTATTGTATTAATCTTTTGATACATGAACGAAGTTTCTGGGCTCACGCACTATGAGGTTTTTGAATTTGGCCATACTTCAAATGATTTACTGGATTATCATCATATTCTTAGTGCTCATAATCACTCTATGAACCGCCCAGGCTTGGCCACTTCGGCAAGACCTTTGAATCAATCTCCTGCCAACTTGGGGTTTAGTTGGGTTTCTTCGGGAAGACAAGCTCAAAAAAGCTTACCGCGTGTAAATCCAGACCAGCTGGAAGACATTTGCTTCAGGCATGCCTTGGAGCTCGAGGTAGTCAAGCGCCAAGCCTTAGAGCTTCGTGAAGAAAATGCTTTTCTTGAGGCGCAAAATTTAAAATTGCAACGCGAGTTGATCAACGAAAAAGTTCACCAACAACTGACCTCTGGAAGTGCTGCACCCACTTTGTCTTATGGTAAATCTTTGAAGCTTCACCCCTTGCTTCGCAATCAATCGTCGTCTGTTTCATCGACAGCTTTTGGTGAACCAGTTCATGTGAGTTTATTATTTATTGGGTTCTTTATCATCAACATCATGAAAAAAACCTCCGTATTTTTGTTGTACATGTTTGCTTTTTTCTTTCCTTCTTTCTTTCGTGTATGCAAAGATAGTACTTTCTGATGTCGTAATGTGATAGGCGTCTCAATGTGCTAGAAGGCCGTCTTTGTCTCGTGTTCAATCATACCCTAGTCGTGAATCATATAACCATCTCTACCAGCACCTTCCCTGTACCAACATTGGTCGTCCTGGCCCCAATCGAGGCACTTCGCAATCTTCTTTCGTGTCTCATCAGAGGTCCAATTCTTCTTGCTCTGGACACTCTCCCATCTCTACTTCTAGTTCCAGTCGTAGCAGTAGCCAAAATTCATCCAATGACAACTTAAAAGGCATCCTGAAACCAACGACCCCCATACGTCCATTGACTGCCATCCCTTCAGCCAAAAATTTCTCATTGCGTAAATGAAATCTCAGAGAGGAAATTTCGAAGTTCTCATCGTGCCCCCTCCCTCAAATACACCACCATGACGCCCAAATCTAGTTCAAATCCGAATTTAGGTATTCTTCCAGGAGACCATAATTTACACATTTGTAATACTTTACAATTAGATTATGGATACCCAAAAACTCAGACTTCATTTACGTTAATTTCAAAATAATTGGGACTAAAAATACATCGATACAGGGCATAGAGCAATCGCATAAATTTCTTATTTTCCCACCACTTATGATCCTTCGGAGATTTTTTACGTAAAAGTCAGGAGTTGTTTACTGACAATTATGCAAAGAAAGTACGAAAATTGTTACGGATAGTCTGTATCATGAGATGATTAAGGTTGGTAAGTAATCATGACTTTCCCACATTATTGCATCCTGCTAGCCTCTTGCCCGCCAAAATTGGTGGGTATGTTGAGCAAAATTTTGAAAAGCTGCACCAACCTTTTTTCAATTTAGCTATACATAAAGACGTAGAATAGAAGTAACAAAAACTATTGTTCACAATCTAAAAGATTTAAGATTACTAATCGGCTGTTATCCGACGACAATCTACATTACTAAGTATAGTAACTACAACCGTCTGTCACGCACAACCTACTATGTATAGCTACATTGAAGATGGTTGGTGCAGCTTTCCACAGTTTTGCCCCACTTACCCAGCATTTTCACTCATTATTTCATCCCGCTAGCCTGTTGCCTACCAAAAATGCAGGGTATATTGAGCAAAATTTTAAAAATCTGCACCAATCTTCTTCAATCTAGCTGTATTTGACCATACATAATATACGCAACCAGCTGAGTTAGCAGTATCATTCCCTCAAGAAAGTTATCAGTATCACGCCGCCCTCAATCAAGTTAGCAGTATCACTCACTCATTCTCATTATTCTTCAAAGTTAGAGTTAAAATTCCATTATTTTTGTTGCAAATGTTAGTGTTGATTAACTAAGAGCATCAACAAATGTCGTGCTAAAACTAAATTAGCTTGCAAAAAATTAACTCCCAAAATCTGTTAATTTCGGAAGTTTGATTAACTGTCAAGCTTGTGAGCTTCAACACACTGGATACTTTGAGAGCATCCACCCCCGTGTCGGAAATAAATCTTTTGTTATATGCATATTTTTTGTATCGTTTGTTGAAGATTTATGAAATTCATCCCTCCTATTTGGTAACTTTGACTACCGGCCACAAATCATTCCTTGCACGTTCGGCAATCCATATACTATAATTTTTGGGACGCCTTGTGTGGACCACTCTTTGGGTTGCATCGGAGACCACCTTTCAAAATTTAGTGTCATGTAGCCCTGGCATGTCACTTCCCACCAGCTGTTGATTCCATCCTAGGAATCTATTGTGCCGTTACCCAAAACCCCGGTAACTGATTAGCCTGGCCTGTTCCACTCTCCGGTAGGAATGAGGAAAGGCCAGGTGGGTTGCAGCACACTAAACTATATACACTTGCCGCGAAACTTAACATAGCCTAACTTTCACCATAACAGAATCACATAGTACATATTATAGGTTTATGCAATGGCATTCTAAAGATTTTTCACTTATACCTTTAAATAAGCAGCCATAATGTTTCCATTACCTCCAACTGCTTTATATGATACATTAGGTGAGGCTAAAAAAGCTGCCAGAGATTTTGCTTCCAAACAAGGAGAAAGTTTAGTTTATATCTGGTCCAATCAGGATAAGTTGGGTAAAGTTAAGCAAGTTCTTTTAGGTTGCTGCCCTTCCTGTAAATATGGTGACAAAAAGCATCATCTTCCTGGAAGTACCTTTATAGAGACTAGAAAGGTTTTTCAATGTGATTGTCCATGGAGAGAAAAAGTTAAACATGGATTGGCTATCTCTTACTTTTGCATTTATTGCCCTTGGTTTCGAAGAGTGTTTAAACCATTAAACACACAAGTGAAATTTTTAAAGACCTGAGAGGTGCAGGCATAGCATAAACCTATAATACATACTATGTGATTCCTAGGATGGAATTGACAGCTGCTAGTGGGAAGTGACATGCCAGGGCCACATGACACTAAATTTAGAAAGGTGATCTCCAATGCAACCAAAAGAGTGGTCCACACAAGGTGTCCTTAATTTTTTCCCCATGCCACTCAACATTTTTGATGAGCTTGTTGACATGGAAGAGGAGGAGAACATATTATCATTGTGTTCCAGGCCTCATCAAACTGCTTTCTCAACTACGCCAACAGAAAAACATGAAACTATTGATCACAATTGAACATCTGTTAGGATTTGGGTTGAGAGGGGAGGGGGAAGGGTGCTATGGGTGCTATGCATTGTAAGAGGCAGAAGGGGAGGATATTGCATAAGGGGATTTTATGGGGCAAGTACCATGGGACACTCCTCATTAAACAACCTATAGAGTAATCCAGTTACTTCTTGGTCATCTGAAGTTGTGACCCTAACTGTTGGAAGCCCCAACATAGTCAGTCTTAGTTAGTCTCACTGCTGTTCTCAACATTGTCAGTCCTGCCCTTAGGGCATCTCCACTTTTTTTGGTAAACCCTTTCAGTATGCATATTTCAACCCTGGCAACATCACTTGTTCCATTAAGACCCATTGGTAAGCCCACATTTTGGAAATTCATCAATAATTGTCAGTAATATTACTAGACACTACTGCTTGCAAGCCATTAACTCAACCTCTTACCTGCCAGAAAATTTCACATCTCAACTTGGTTGCTGATTACACAGACACATCTGAAGGTTACCAATTTTTTTTATTTCTCCATTACTCAACACTATTTTAGCTTCATATCACCATTTTTTAACATATTATAGTACTACAGACAACTATATAAACCTCCCCACTAAAAAAAACCCCAAAATGTCCTCTGATTTGAAGAAAAAACAATCACTTAATTGGAATCCACAGGAAAAAGAACAGCTAACCTTGTCATGGATAATAAATATGCAACATATCAACCTGGGGTATTGTCAGTGTATCTAGTATATAAGTATGATTTTAATAGTATTTATTAATGGTCCTACTACTAATTGATAAATGATTTAGTGATTAAACCTCAGGGGAAGACTAATAAAATAGTTATTCTCATATAAAACTCACAATACTTGGATTTAAATGCGTGCTAGTGGTGGAAAATAGATGAATATAATATAGTTAGAGCTTATATAAAGATAATATAAATTTATAAAGGCTTTATAATATATTTCTAAATGATAATAATCTTGTTATAATGTTTATTTGAATTGTAGTAAGTAAGTGATGTCTTATAACCATCAAAATCCTCCCTTATACCAAAATCCACTGGAGTGCACAGACCTTCAATCCAGATGATGTCACTGCTATCCCCAGAAATCACAACACTGTGAGGGCCCATCACCTCCACATGGCTTCCACTTCAAGCAGATTCAACACCCAAACCTCCAGTAAGGAACCTCCATCACAATTAATGATAACACAGACCCATACCATAAATAGAAAATCCAGATAAAAGCGGATACCATAAAGAAGCAGGTAGAATAACTCATCCAAAGAGAATATAATGAAACCCAAAGAATATAAAGGAAAAAATTAAGTGTCCAAGCCCCCAATAACATCCTCAAGCATCCATATAAACCCAGAAATGACCTCCCAACCCATAAATCCGTGAATATCCATCCAAGGAAGCAGATTAAGTTGTCCAGACTGAGTGTATGCGCCTGAAATAGATGTTTATGCTTCTGTAGGCGTTGTTAGTCAACTGGATACGTCCATATGACCTAAAATAAGCAGAAAAACAAAGTTTATAGGCTATTAAGGGGCTAAAACCCACTTATATACCTAAATATACATAATATACTGCATATTTCACTGAATATGAGATTTATGTATACATATAAGCTTATGTATGTCAATAATTACTTGATATCACTTAAGATAAGTATATTATGACTCCATTAACACCTAAATAAGTATTATTAAGCTATGGATAAGCTACTTAAACTACTATAATTTATATAATAGAGTAATAATTATATATATATGTAATATAATCACATATATTATTGTTTTAACCTTATTTTTAAGATATAAGCTTAATGTACTTAAGGCTATTGTATTTTAAGTATAAAAATACTCAGTCCTAGGGATATCTAGGCTGACACTCCCTCACACAAAAAAAAACAATAAAAAAAATGTTAAGATATTTTAATTAAAAGTAAGGAGTGAATAGATTTTTTTTTAAAAATTTCTATGTTACATATACTGAATAAACAGTATTATTTTGATTTAAATTTTTTCAAGAAATATTTAAGATCAGAGATTTCATTTTCTGGAATCCACTGGTCATATTCACTTGATTTATTTTTAAATCTTAAAAGATACTCAACTCCCTTCTCTTTAGTAAGGTGTCTCTTTTTAAGTATCTTTTCAATTTCTGCCTTTTCAACTATTTCTCCTGATCTTCTTGGAAATAGAGAAGTATCATTAGAATGGTATGGTTTTATAAGAGAAATAGGAAATACTGGATGTTTTCTATCATAAGGTGCATATAGAATAACCTCAACAGCATTGTTACCAACCATCTTTTTAACTACAAATGGTCAAATGAATGGATCCTTCAATTTAACATTACCATTTAAATTAAAATGTAGTGTAGAAATAAGGACTTCATCACCCTCTTTAAACATTTGTTCTTTATGGGCTTTATCCCATCTTTTCTTCTCATACTCAAAAGACTTATTTATACATTCTTGAGCATGTTTTCTGCATAATTCTTGCATCTGAAGAAAAGATTTAGTACCTAGATGGATATCCAATCTAGGTAATTTATTAAGAGTTTTAGCAGGGGTATTAGGTAAATAACCCAATCATAACTCAAATGGCTTTTTGCCAGTGACAGAATGTACTGTACTATTGTATGCAAGTTCTAAACCTGGGATAAGGGTTAACCAATCATGCGTGAATTTGTCATTGTCTGTAAAGTTAAGACCAAAAGAATAATATATTCTTATCATATCTTCTAAAGTTTGTATCATTCTTTCTGCTAGCCCATCAGTTTGTGGATGGTGTGCTGTAGAAAGTTTTAATTGACACCCTGAAACATCCATAAGTGATGTCCAGAACTCAGAAGTAAATTTAGGATCTCTGTCAGAAACTATTGCTTTGGGGAAACCTGCTATATTTAACATTTATGTCCACCATAAAAAGCTAAGTCCTTGTCACAAACTTCTTTGTGGGTAGGAATAAATTTACACATCTTTGTAAATCTATCTACAATTACCCAGAAGGAGTTATAACTCTTATTCTCTGCTATTGGAAAACCTGTTACAAAGTCCATGTTAATTATTTCCCACGGAGCTTTTGGTTGCTCAATTTGTTGCAATATACCAGCTCTTTTGCCTGTTAATCATTAAGATTTTTGACAAGAATCACATGTCTCAACATATTTTTGAACATCCTCAGACATGTTAATCCACCAAGCTGTGTTTTTTACTCTGGTTAATGTTTTATGGTAGTCAAAATGACCTGCTAATATATCATCATGACATATACTTAACATTAACTCCTTCATTGAAGGGGAAATTACAATTACATTACTTAATTTTTTTCTGTAATATATAAAACCATCCTCAATGGAAAATTTTCCTTTTTCTAATGCCTCTTTATACTTAATTGGTAATGTTTTTAATAAAACATTCATTGAAGCATTAGATGGATCATTTAATATTGTAGTGAGTTTACTCAAGTCAGGATCTGAAGCATACATATCAAGAATTGATTGCATAAATTCATCCCCAAGATCTACAATATAAATGCCATAAAATTTAATAATCTCTGATTCAGGAACATAAGTAGGATTATCATCATTATTAGGCAGAGGTACTCTAGATAACAGATCTACATTAGAGTGCAAGGTTACTGCTCTATGGGTAATAGTCATCCATCCTCTGTATTCTTGTACGGCTAATTTCCATCTAAACATGTCTATTAGGAGCTTTTATGTTTAAAAGTGACTTAACTGCACTACAGTCAGTTATTAACTCAAATTTTTGGTCTTCAAGGTAATAATGTAGCATCTCAAGAGCCCATACTACTGCCAAACATTCAAGTTGAGTAGCACCATATTTCAATTTACTACTTCTTAGAGTACATGAAATATAGCAAATTACTACTTCTGACATTTTTCCTTCAATAAGTTGTTTTTGATGCAAAGCAGCACCCAGACCAATAAAACTTGCATCAGTATCTAATGCAAAAGGCAATTGGAAATCTGGTAATCCCAAGATAGGAGCTGTCATTAAACATTCTTTCAAATTATCAAAAGCCTGTTGTCGTTCATTATTCCAAATGAAAGCTTCTGATTTCTTTATCAGTGTGGTCAATGGTGCAGCAATTAATTGGTAGTTTTTTATATATTGTCTATAATAACCACACATACCAAGAAAAGATTGTACATCCTATACATTTTGAGGAATGCCAATATTCTTTATTGCAGCCACTTTATTTTGGTCTACACATATTTGTAAGCCAGATACAATATGACCAAGCACTTTTAAAGATTCAAGCCCAAATTTACATTTTTTCAATGCAAGGGTCATTTTTATTTTATCCACTTTTTGAAATACCTTATTTAAATGAACTAAGTGTTCATCATATGTCTTAGAGAACACTATGATGTCATCAATGTATACCATTAAAAATACCTCAATCATTTCATTATGGAATGTTATATCCATTAACTTCTGAAATACTGATGGAGAAATTTTTGGTTCAAATGGTGTCCTGACATATTTATAAATTCCCATGTGTGTTGTTATCAACAAAAAGTTCTGTGAATTCTTTTCAACAGGAATTTGATGGTACCCTTTATTTCCATCTAAGCAACTTATATACTTAGCACCTTTGAGGGTAGCATGTATAGAGGCAATCCTTGGCAAAGGATAAATATCATCTACTGTAAATGTATTTAATGCTCTATAATCACTGCACAGTCTTGCTTTATCTTGTTCATAAGAAATTAGCACTGGTGAAATTACACAATATTTTGGTGTAGTTTCAACCTTTTCAAGAGTGTTCATTTTTAATAACCTCTTAATATTATCCTCTATGTCTTTCCTCTTCATTGGTAAAGCAGGGTATGGTTTCTTTTTAAGACTAGCAGGAATATTATCCATATCACAGGGTAAACTAAATTTCATTTAATGATCTTTTACAAGGCCAAGTTCATTTGTACCATGTGCAAAAGCCATTGGGAATGCTTTAATTAAGTCCAAAATAATATTTTTCTCAGCTTCACTTATCTGAGTGCCAAATGATGCTTTTGAAATTTCTGTTTCCAGAAGTTCCATCTTACTGGATTCTCTTCCTTTGCACAGAATATTTGTTACTGACTCAATGTGTAAGACTGTGTTGAAAGAATTTATTTTAAATTTACTTTTACCATTCATGCCAATTGTAAAATTCTTATTAGCAGGGTCTAATTTCACACCAAACTTAGTCAGAATATCATTTCCAATGTTAAAACAGTTACTAAAGTTAGTATTATCCATTACTACAAAATCACAAGTTATCCTTACATAACCATGTTGATGTTTAAAGAAAACAGAAGCTTTTAATCTTCCAATGGGATGTAGTACTGATCCAAAACCTCTCCAATTTTTACTTTGAAGGGGTTCAAGCTTAGACTTATACTCACTATCAATTTTCTGCAATGTATTTGTCAGCCAGGCTGTCCCAGGAGCCAAGTAATAAACATAAAATTTTATTGGAGTTAATAAATGACATAATAATTTCAGCTTATGTATATATATTAAATTTATATTACATAATAAATTATATTAAAATATTATTTTATAATTAAAATAAATTTTATACTAATTTTATTATAATATAAATTAAGTATACATTAAAATAATTATTATATTCCATATAAAGAGGTGTTATGTGTATTTAATGAATAATTAATTAATTACATGTTGATAATATAATTATATCTTATTAAATTATCTTATATTGTAATTACATTAATTTTTAATTTTAAATATATAATTGAACCCTTTTCATATTCAAAATTATCCATAATTATTGACGTTGTTTTTTGACCCTTATTTGTGATGAATATTAAATGCATTATAATAATTATAATAAATTTAAAATTCTAAATTTGGTTCAGTAGAAAAATTAATTACTTGTTTCAACTAGTTATTACATAGTCAAAACAATTTATTAATTTTCTACAGACTAACACTAAAATTGATCACAATATTTTGTTGTGTCAAAACATTCCATTTGCTTCACTTAAAAAAAATCTATAAAAAATATTGTTATACTTGATTTGATCACTTTTTCACATGTTTCTCATGTCTCAGAGATTGTTTAATTACTCACTATATTACTTAAATGATTTGGGAAATGGTTGCGTGAAAATTGTTTTCTTAATTGGGATTTTAATTACTTGTTTCATCTTTTTCTCTCCATTGTTATGTTTCAATTATTTTCTTTTATCTTTTTGTTTCATCCTATTATTATTTTGTATATACTCAGTGGTAGCGCCTCATTGGTCCCTTTGCCAATAAAAGGCCTTGTGTTATCTCTTTTATGCTCATCACTTACTACTCAACATATTTTTTAATTACACTATAAAATTCATTTTATTTACAACTATTTAAACTGCGTGTCTGCCTATTTAAGTAATAAAATAAAATATTAAAGGTTTGATAAGAATATTTTAGTATTAATAGTTGATAATTGAACAGAGAGAATAAAACCTTACTTACTTTATTAACCACATTGATCCCCGTCCATCTTTATTAAAAGTTTTTAAATTTTTTATATATTTCTTTATTTCAGTTCCTTTTTATTTCCCTTTCTACCTTCTTTTTTCACCTTCTTCTAGACAACCGTCTGACAGTATTAGTAGAAACAACAGAACCAGAAGCTCCTGTGTCCAATACTATATTAAAATTTTCACCAGAAATGAAAGCTGGAACCATGATAGGTGTCATTCTAAAGTTATCAGCTTGTATATCTTTAATGATTTCAGCATTCTCAAAATTCATTAAAGATTCATTTGAGTCCATATTTATATTGGATTGTCAAAGATAGACAAATCATCTTCCATCATACAGACTTCATTTTCATCACTATATGAGATATTACTGTCATAATCACTTGAATCTTTACTTTTCTCTGTTTCAATTTCAGATTCATGTTGATTTTCAAAAATATTTATATTTTTCTCACATTTATGACCTTTGACCCAAGGTTTGTTACACTTATAAGAAGTATTTGTCTCATACTTTTTTGGTACTACAGGTGAAGTAGGTTTTTTATGCTTCTCCTGAAGTGTTTTTAAATTCTGTTTTTTCACAGGTTCAACATTTTGTTTATAAGTGAAATACCTTGCTTCATACTTATGGTTTAGTAAATTTTCATTTCAAATATTAATAAAGTCAGAATATTCAGTGACATTAATTGTTCTAGCTACAACAATTTCTCTGACAGATATAGGTAATTTATATATTATCCTATCTTTCCATAAGTTAAAATCCATGTTAGGATCAATTGCTTTTAATATTTTATTTAAATTCATTAAAAATACCATAGGTTTGTAACCATTCAATGGATTATACCTAGTTTTCTCATAAAGTCTCTGCTGAGTGAGCCTGAATTTAGAGCCTCCAAATTGTTTTTCAATTAGTTGTTTCCATTCAGCCAAATAGTAATCTTTACCTTCATCCAAAACAGCTTCAAACCATAATAAAGCAACATCCTTAAATAAAGAGATCAATTTTGATGTTATTTCTTCATCTGGTAACTAATATGAGAATTTCAAATTGTCAATTGTTTGGTTAAAATGTTGCCAATCAGAGCTGGCTTCCCCATCATAAGTTGGGTACTGATCTATCTTAGGCCAGTTCTTCTGATTGGATTTTATTTCACTAATCTTAGGTAAATTCAACAACTCATTTACTCTTGATAAATGGTCTTGTATTTCCTCCTGTACGGATTTGTGACTTACATTTTCAGATTTGACACTACCACCAAATGGTTTTAGTTGTGGTGGTATAGGGAAGGAATGAGATTCACTTTTGCTAATGAAAGGATTATTATTATATTGGGTATACTTATGATTATCTTGGTTCATTAGTAGATTGGCAGTTTCAATCTCAACTTTAGTCAATTTTTGTAGCAGCTCAGAGACACTTTGATTTGTCTGGCCAAAAGATAACTTAGTTCTTGATTCAGTTTTCAATAAATGTGTTTCATACAATTTTTCCAACTCACAGTATTTGTTTGAAAGTTCATTATATTTATTACTTAATAAATCATATTTAAGAGTTAGAGACAAATTTTCATTCTCTAATTCTTTATTACGTGTTTCCAGTTGAGAAATATTTAATTTTAAGAATGAAATTGTATCACTTGTGAGCTTAACTGTCTGTTCCTCACAATCATTCATTCTATTCCACAATGCTGAAACAATTCTATGGACAGTTGTATTATTGTTAAAATACTCCAAGTATTCCTTCTCAATTCTCTCACTCTCTTGTGAACTTCTCATATCACTAGTAAGTGGTGGAAACTGAGGATTAACTGTATTATAAATACTACTGTTGTTATTGACAAAAGACAAGTCAGGTGAATCTACATTAAAACCTAATTTTCTTAAGTCCTCCTCTATTTTCTGCACGGATTTGACATCAATAATATTACCTACATTGTAATTATCAGTATTGTGTTCAATCTGAGAGCGTAATCTAGTTACCACGGGATTTGTGTGAGCCCTGATTTTTGGTGCCTTTGTTTTCCCTTGTAGGTGTCTACTGAGGAATTCTGAGGAGGAGGAGGATCCTTGTTGCAGTTGTGACTGAACCATTGTTGATGGAACAAATTGCACTTCCATTTGTATACCAGTATTTTCTCCTGGGAGTGATGTGACCCTCCTGGGGTAGGGGGTTTCTGACTTGGCTGGCCTCCCTTTATCTCTGCCAATGATTGGTTCATTTGCTGAAATCCTACCTTGCAATTGTTCTGTAATTGCTCTACCTCCTTGAGCATGAGGGACTTTGATTCTTCCAACTTCAATACCTGTTTTTCCAGATGTGATAGTTGATCCTGAAGAGGAGGAGACGTCTTTTTTATGGTTATCTTTTTTAAGAGGGCGTCTTTTTCCTCCATGCTTATTTGCTCTGCCTGGGGATATGACTGACCCTCCATGGTTATGTCATGGAACAATATTTTTGTTAGCCTTAGACCTGGTATTATAAGCAGGCTTTTCACTTACATTGTCCTGGGGAGCACTCATATTGATAAAAATAACAATATATCACATTTACAGAAAGGAAAACCTATTGTAATTAGTAGATTAAAATTATTAGCAATTTTATTACTAATAAAAAGCACTGGAGCTTACCCTGAATTTAAATCTTTTTTTATTTAAATAAAATGTAATAAAAATTTGAAAAAATCTTTTAAAAATAAAATAGTGAGTTTAACTAGACCTTTATAAGGGTTAATAAATAGCTTACCAAGCTTCAATAAAATACCAATTTAATTGGGTGTTATATTGGTGACCAAATACCAAGTGAAATTGGGTTTATATTGGGTACAGTTACTACTGTAAATACCTAATTATGTATTATAAAAAATTATTACAATTATTATAAGGGTTCTTTTCCACAATCACTGAGCTATGATGACCCACTAATATGCAGAAGACCCAAATATTTGGTTTTTTTTGAGCTATACTAAAATGAAAATCACATCCCAAGGCTTATACTAAATAATAAGTAAAAATTAAGGAAAGACCCCCAATTTTCAGTGTATCTAGTATATAAGTATGATTTAATAGTATTTATTAATGGTCATTCTACTTATTAATAAATTATTTAGTGATTAAACATCAGGGGAAGATTAATAAAATAGTTATTCTCAAATAAAACTCACAATACTTGGATTTAAATGTGTGCTAGTGGTGGAAAATAGATGAATATAATATATTTATAGCTTATATAAAGATAATATCAATTTATAATGGCTTTATAATATATCTTTGAATAATAATAATTGTTTTATAACTTTTTTTTGAATTTTAGTAAGTGAATAATGTCTAATAACCGTCAAAATCCTCCCTTACTTATACCAAAATCCACTGGAGTGCACAGACCTTCAATCCAGATGATGTCACTGCTATCCCTGTCAATTACAGCACTGTGAGAGCCCATCACCTCCCCATGGCGTCCACTTCAAGAAGATTCAATACCCAGACCTCTATTAAGGACCCTCCATCACAATTTAATGATAACACAGACCCATACCATAAATAGAAAATCCAGATAAAAGCGGATACCATATAGAAACAGGTAAAATAACTCATCCAAAGAGAATATAATGAAACCCAAAGCATATAAAGGAAATAAATGAAATTTTCAAGCCCCCAATAACATCCCCAAGCATCCATATTAACCCAGCAATGACCTCCCAACCCATAAATCTGTGAATATTCATCCAAGGAAGCAGATTAAGTTGTCCTGTCAGCCAGGCTACTAGACTTACCCAGTAAAATAATAGGGGGTGTCAGTTCTGGCAAATCCGCACTTACAAATCCACACTTAAATAAGTGCGGATTTCCAAAACACACTAGCCCCAATACTGGTGGATTTCAAAATGAAATAAGTCACTTATTTCACTCAAATCCGCACTTTCTCAACCAAAAGTGCTGATTTCACCATCAAGTCCCATTTCACTGATTTGTCAGCATCATCCCATTCATATGCAGCACTCCGCAGAATAACACTTCATAACTCAAAACATCGTACATCACTTACATCTTCATATCATATCATATAAGAGTTATGCCTTCCTCACTTTCAAATTGTGATAAATTACATAAAGCAATGACTTTCATGGCTCTTGAACTGCTCTTGGACTCTGATTCCGATCTAGAAGAAGATTTTGTCTTTTTATCAAAAATGGCCACGAAACTTTACCTTCTTCCCAGAAAGCCTCAAGTACTTCATACCCCCAAGTACACCATCCAAACACTTCTTAACCTATCTACACCCAGTTTTAGACAGCTTTTCAGGACTTCTCAGGAATGTTTCCATAAATTGCTTGAGCTTATTTAGGATCATCCCATATTTCACAATAATTCTCAAAAAGAACAACAACATCCTTCAATTCAATTGACCATCACACTATGTCGTTTGGGTTCAAATGGGAATGGAGCTGCTTTGAAAAGTTTAGAGAATGTCTTTGATTTAGGGTATGGTTCAGTTAACACTTATACCAAACGATGTATCACTGCCATCAACTCCTTGGAATCTCAACTTCTCACCTGGCCAACAAAAGAAGAGAGACTTGAATCATCTCAGGTTATGCAAGCAGAGGGCTTCCCAGGATGTATTGGTTTTGTTGATGGTACTACTATTCCTTTGAGCCAGAAACCTGCTCAAGTTGGAAACAATTACTTTCAATGTCTCATCAAAAATTTTCACCAAAATATTTACAAGTCAAAAAAATTCTATATCTGTTTTAAAAAATTGGCAATACTCTCCCCTGCATTTTATTGAAGCAAGGGGTGGATATCACCAAAATTTTTCAAAGTCATCAATTTCACATGTCAGATTTGAAAATTTGGCAATACCCCCCCTGAATTTTATTGAAGTAAGGGGTGGAAGTCATCTAAATTTAATATAATTACATAAATTATTAAATAAATATCTAATATATATCAATTTCCCTAGTTTAAAGTAATGACAATCCCTCAAGCCAAAATGCAGATCAAATCTAGAAACAAAAGTTTGGGACTTTCCACAGGTATAGGCTAGAGGAACCCCATGAAACAAATAAATGTTATCATGATTACCTTTTATACAACACAAGGTCGTGGGCCCATTACTTTAGTTGAGGAAATTGATACATAAAAATATTTATTAAAAATTTATGAAAAAATATAAAATTTTCGACGACAACTCTAATCCCCATACTTTTTAAATCTAGATAAAGTTTTTTTAAATCGATTAACTTTACCTTCTTTCATTACCTTATTGATTCTTTGAATCAACTTATGACTGATTTGAAATGAGCAACCAAAATGTGTTAAATCTTGACAGGATTCCAAACCAGGAGGAGCTTTGGTTGTTTGATGATTATCCTTAGAAGAATTCCAAATAGTTTTGATGATACCATTTCCCAAACCAAAATCAATGATGCACCAGTGGTCTGGAAAATATAAAACATGTCCTTAGATTTTAGCTGGAGATGGTATTGGTTGGCCAGTTATCGGATTGATATATGAGAATATACCAAAAGTAAGAAAATTGGCATCATTCCTATTGATATGAATCCTATTGCGGAATCCAGAATGAGTGATAATAACATTAGAAAATAAAAAATATTTGTGGCTGATATCTTCCAATTCGGAGTCACACCAATTCGGTATTCCAACTTTGGTTGCAAGTTCATAATTTTTTTCAAATGCTTTATTACAGTGCTTTTTGAGTCAAAGAGCAAGAAAAGAGTTAAAGGAAGGTAGAGTGTTCCATACTCAAAAATCTTCATCTTTTTGAGCTTTAGTGATATTTGTGAGCAATGAATATATGCCTAGATAATAATCATATAAGAGTTTCAGAATCCTTATCCTCTAAATATGCAATATAAAAATGTGAAATAAGACAAGTGAAATTTGGAAAAAAGGCTCAACTTCAAAGGTCAAAATCTCAGCAACCACTGAACCTAATTCAAACCTGTTTGTGGGAAATGAAAGATATGCTTTAGTAGAATCTTCAGTTAAAGGACATGTGATTTAAATAAACCTAACCCTAATTTGTTAAATAAAAAAATGAAATAAAAATTTAAATTGGGAAAAAAAAGGCTCAACTTTAACGGTCAATATCTCAGCAACCACTGAATCAAATTCAAATCTTTTTGTTGGAAATGAAAGGTAGCCTTCAGAAGAATCTTCAGTAAAAAGAACATTAGATTTGAATAAACCTAACCCTAATTCTGAGTCTGATTTTCAAAATTTTACAAAAAGTTGAAAAGTGGTAATGAAGATGAGATCAAAAGGAGTTTTATAAGTTCACTGTTATCCAGATAAGAGTCATACATATATTTAAGTATGAAGTTTTCATAAAAGGAATGAGATATCATATAGGCATGAAAAAAAGGAGATGAAACTTACCTTGATTGAAAAGTAGGAAAAATAGAGTGAGAAAGATTGATGTTGGAATTGTGGGGAAATTGAATATGGAGTAAGTGAAATGCATAAAGAATGTGCAATGTATGTGTGTCAATGAAATTGAGGCAAAAAAAGTGAAATAAGAGAAAGGGGGGAAAATGACCATGCCAAGGAGGGATGAAGAGTAGGGTGATGGAGCTAAAAAAGAAAGTAAAGAGGGAGAGAAAAAAAAGGTTAATTATACCATTGAAATCCAAAATAACCACTTACAAAAAAAATTAGATAAAAAAAATAAAATAAACAGAAAAAAACAAAAATAATTATAATTAGTAATCAAAAAATCAAAAAAAAAGAATAAAGTGACTTACCTGGAGAGATGAGATGACAAAATGAATAAAACAAAATTTTTTGAGGGATGTTGGAGGAGAATAGGAAAAGGATATGAGGGATGAATGAAAAAAAAATCACTGACAAAATATGTGATTTCAGAAAATATGCAATTTCATGTTGAGCTGGTGAAAGAAAACCAATGAGCCATCCAAAAAAAAGATTTTCACCGTAAATTCCAAAAAAAAATGAATATGCAACAAACCAAAATACCAACCCAAGTGAATGAAGTACACAAAGAGGACATTTGGAGAGTACAAAATGGTATGGGAAAAAAAGGGATAATGTGGCCGACATGTGGTTTTGAAAAAAAAAATCACGAAAAAAGTGCTAATTTGAAGTCAGAACTGACACCCATTTTTGAAATAAGTGACTTTTTTGCAAAATTTAAGTGCTGATTTTCCAGAACTGACACCCCCTAATTAATTATCTTACTGAGATGAAGCCACACCTTTTAATCCTTATTAATAATTAATTATTTACTAACTACTTATGTATTACTTACAAATAACTAGCTAAGTACAATAAGTAATGTAAATAATTAATAAAAATAAGTAATTGTCACATACATTTTTACTCCCTAACACCGTGCTCAATAATACAGATGAGAGGGAATAAAAATAGTAATAAAAAATATAAAAAATATAAAAAGAAGAAACTTTTCAAATTCCTTTATTTAGATTTTTTTAAATCAACATTTTAAATCAAATGTTTTTGTACTAAATGTGACAGACCAAGGGATTCTAATTTTTATTTCAAATAAAATGATACCTTTTATTTACGCACTATTTAGTATATCTTTTATTATATCACATACACTCTTTATTTAGTTTCTTTTTTCTCACACCCTTGTATCAGGTGGTGTTAACTCCGTGTCTTTATTTCTCACATCTTTGCCTATAAAAAGGCCCTCTCTTTTTGTACTTTTCATTTTTTACTGACTTACTTTCAAGGGGTACTTTTGGTCTAGAAGCTTGGTTTGAGGTTTATACAAGGAATTTTAGGGTTTTATTGAACTCTCAAAGAATAGTACATATTTCTTAATCAAAATAATTGCTTTACTCAAATAAAAGAGGTAGTTATAAGATATCAATATAAATTATAGATTAGAATTACGGTGTTGTAAATACTAAAGCTATAAAATATAGGAATAAATGTATTGTTGTGAGTGTAATAGTAATGTATGTGATAAAAAGAATGATCTGAAAAGCACAAAGCATGAGGCCTTTTATAAGCAAAACATGGGGGAATATAATATACGGAACTAACACCATGTATTGTAAGAATGTGAGTAAAAGAATGACTGAAAGGAGTACATATATGACATAAGAATTAAATAAATGGTACGTCAACAAGGACATAAAATTTATTAGCAATAAAGTTTGAGTTCCTTGGACTGTCACAATTAATTACACAATAATTAATTAATTATATTACTTTCACGGGATTCCAGATCTCTCACTGAGGTAATATAATTAATTTAAAGTTTTTTATTATAATTTTATTTTTAAATTCTATTCCCATTGACTTATACCATTGAGCAAGGTGTTAGGGAGTTAAATTGTAAGGGACATTTTATTTACATTAATTGATTATACTACTTATTGTACTTACCTAGTTAATTGTAAGTAATGCTTAAGTAGGTAATTAATTATTAGTAAGAAGAAGGGGTGTGGCTTCAACTCAGTAAAATAATTAATTATTTTACTGGTTAAGTCTAGTAGCCTGGCTGACACTCCCTCACTCTAAAAATAAAAATAAAAAAAATGCTATGATTTTTTCTTTATATACTTTTTTAGTAGAGTGGGAAGATTAGATATCTCCTTCCCTGGTATCCAAGAATCATATTCAGATGATTTATTCTTGAATCTCAATAAATATTCTGTACCTTTTTCAGCAGTGACTATTCTGTCATTTAGAATTTTTTCAATTTCTGCTGTTTCAGTGATTTCATTTGGGGTTTTCTTTGGTCTTCCCCTCCTTTTTGGAAATAAATCACTATTGGATGTGTAAGGTTTCAAAAGAGATATTGGAAAAACAGGATGTTTTCTGTCATATGGAGAATACAAAATAACCTCAACTGCATTATCTCCAATCATTCTTCTGACAACAAATGGACCAACAAATGGACCAACAAATGGGTCTTTCAATTTGTTATTACCTTGTAAGTTGAAGTGGACTGTAGAAATCAACACTTCATCACCCTTTTTAAAAGTGTATTCTTTATGGGATTTGTCCCATCTCTTCTTCTCATATTCAAATGATTTTTCAATACATTTATGAGCATGATTTCTGCATAGTTGTTGCATTTGAAGAAAAGATTTTACACCAGGATGTATATCCAATTTAGGTATTTTGTTATTGAGAATTTGGGCAGGAGTATTTGGAACATATCCAAGCCAGAGCTCAAAAGGTTTTCTTTGAGTAACAGAATGAACAGTGCTATTATAAGCAAATTCCAACCCAGGAAGTAAGGTAACCCAATCATGAGTGAATCTGTCATTATCTTTATACTCAAGGCCAAAGGCACAATACCTTCTTATCATGTCCTCTAAAGTCTGAATCATTCTTTCAGCTAAACCATCAGTCTGTGGATGGTGGGCAGTAGAAAGTTTTAGATCACAACCACAAACATCCATCAGAGACATCCAAAATTCAGAAGTAAATTTAGGGTCTCTGTCAGAGATTATGGCTTTAGGAAAACCAACAGTATTAACCATATGAGACCACCATAAGAAAGCTAATTCTTTAGTGGAAACATCCTTGTGGGTAGAGATAAATTTACACATTTTTTTGAATCTGTCCACAATAACCCAACAAGAGTTATAACTGTCTTTACCAGAAATAGGTAACCCTGTTACAAAATCCATGTTTATTATCTGCCATGGTGCATCAGGAGGTTTAATATGTTGCATTAATCCTGCTCATTTACCAGTTAATCTTTTTGATTTTTGGCAAGAATCACAAGACTCAACATATAATTTTGTGTCTTCAGACATATAAACCCACCAAGAAGTGTTCTTAATTCTGATCATTGTTTTTCAATATCAAAATGTCCAGCTAATATGTCATCATGACAAATTTTCAAGATGATTTCTTTCATAGAAGGAGGAATAAAAATGACATTACTCAACTTTCTTCTATAATATAGATATCCTTCATCAATTGAAAATTTACCTTTTTCCAAAGCTTTTTGGTACTTTGGTGGAAGGGTTTTAATTAATCCTTGTATTGAAGCATTCTCTGGATCATTCAATATGGTGCATAACTTTTTCAAGTCAGTGTCCTTATCATATGAATCCAGAATAAGCTGTAATAGCTCTTCCTCCATATCAACCACATATATCCCATGAATATGAATAATTTCATCCTCAGAATCATAAGCAGGATTAGAATCATCATTTGGTAAAGGTAACCTTAATAACATATCCACATTTGAGTGAACAATACCAGCCCTATGAATAATTGTCATTCTCCCTCTGTACTCTTGAACAGCCAACTGCCATCTGAACATATGTCTGTTAGGTGTTTTCAAGTTTAAAAGGGATTTAACTGCACTGCAGTCAGTGACAAGTTCAAATTTCTGGTCATCTAGGTAATAATGAAGCTTTTCTAGAGCCCATACTACAGCTAAATACTCTAATTGAGTAGCACCATATTTCAATTCACTATTTCTCAAGGTTCTTGAAATATAACAAATTACTACTTCTGAAACTTTATCATTTATCACTTATTTTTGATGGAGGGCAGCACCAAGACCAATTAAACTGGCATCAGTGTACAAAACAAATGGTTGATTAAAGTCAGGTAAAGCAAGAATTGGTGCTGTCATCAAACAGTGTTTCATAGTGTCAAAGGCTCTTTGTCTTTCACTATTCCAGACAAAAGCAACATCCTTTCTAGTTAATTGGGTAAGGGGTAAAGCTATGACTTGGTAATTTTTAATATACTGTCTATAGTATCCAAACATTCCCAAAAAACTTTGGAGCTCTCTCACTGTAGTAGGAGCCTTCACCTGTTGTATGGCTGCCACTTTGTTCTGGTCAACACATATCTGTAAGCCTGAAACAACATGACCAAGAACTTTTAAAGAATGGAAACCAAATTTACATTTCTTCAAAGCAAGTGACATATTTATTTCATCCATTTTCTGTAATACTTTACACAGGTGGTTAAGATGGTCCTTAAATGTTTTTGAGAATATAATGATATCATCAATATAAACCATCAGCCATCCTTCAATTATCTCTTGATGTAATGTGTTATCCATGACTTTTTGGAAAACTGAAGGGGCATTTTTAGGGCCAAATGGCATCCTAATATACTTATAAATACCTATATGAGTGACAATCATCAGAAAGTTCTGAGAATTTTTCTCAACAGGTACCTGGTGATATCCTTTGTTACCATCCAAACAGCTGATATATTTAGCACCCTGTAAGGTAGCATGTATAGAGCTAATTCTAGGTAAAGGGTAGATATCATCAACAGTATAAGTATTTAGTGCTCTATAATCACCACATAACCTGGCTTTATCTTTCTCATAAGAAATTAGGACAGGTGAGATAACACAACCTTCAGGTGTTTTAACTACCTTTTCAATAATATTCATTTTTAAAAGGGTAGAGATATTGTCTTCAATATCTTTTCTCTTTGTGGGGGAAGAAGGATAAGGCTTCTTATTTAAACTAGGTGGTATATCAGTTAATGGGCAAGACAATGAAAGATTCATTTCCTCTTTAGCTAATCCCAGTTCATGTGACCCATGAGCAAAGGCCATAGGAAAAGACTTTATCAAGTTAATGATGGAATCTTTATCTTCACCAGAAAGTTGTTCTCCAAAAGAGGCATTGTCAATTTCAGACAAAAGGGCATGCATCTCTTTTGTAGATCTTCCTTTACATTGAGCTACAGAATTACATGTGTTTAATTCTGGTTTCAATAATTTTTTAGGGGAGGAAATCTTAAATTTTCTCTTCCCATTCATCCCCATTGTGAAACATTGATTTGAGGGATCCAATTTTATGCCATACTTGGTTAAAATATCATTCCCTACAATAAACCAATTGCTTAAGTTGTTATTCTTCATGACAACAAAATCACAAATAGCTCTTACAAAACCATGGTTATATTTAAAAAACACTGTGGCTTTGTATTTACCAATGGGGGACAAAACAGAGCCATAACCTCTCCAATTTTCAGAAATTATAGGCATCAGTTTTGATTTATAGTCTTGATCCACTGAAGCAAGTGCTCTTTCAGAAACTACACTTCCTCCAGCTCCAGAATCCAGAACAACTTCAATGCTGGTTCCATTAATCAAGACTGGTGCCTTGAGAGGGGCAATAACAATTGAGTTATCCTCAATGTTCTTATGTTCACAGCATCCTCAACTGTAGATAAAGCATTATTATCAATATTAATAGTAATTAAATAATGAATATCCTCTTCCAGCATCAAGATTTCTTGTTGAGATTCATATGAAATATTGCTGGCACAATCACTTGATGTATCATCCAGTGCCACTGTGTCATCAGCATGCTCCTCTGTTTGTTCTACAAGATTTATCTTCTTGTCACAAGCATGGCCTTTCTGCCAAGGCTTGTTGCACTTGAAGCAAGTGTTTGTTGCATACTTCTTTGGTGCAACAGGGGCAGAAGGTTTACCAACCTTTTCCAGAGGTTTCTGTTGGTAAGTGGAGGGTTTCTCCAAAGGGGTCCTAGGAATGAATCTTCTGGCATCATACTTATTGTTTAGAAGTATCTAATTGCAAGTATTAATGAAAGAAGAGGGTTCTTTGGAGAACTCAGTCCTAGCCACTATCAAGTCTCTCAGAGACATTGGTAATTTATAAAGGATCCTATTCTTCCATAAATTAAACTCCATATTTGGGTCCATTGCCCTTAAGATTTTTACAAGTTTCATTAAAAACTCAATAGGTTTATCAGTATAAGAGCTATATCTAGTTTCCTCATACTGCCTTTGTTGAGCCATTCTGAACTTGGAGCCAACAAATTGTGCTTTAATCAATTTCTTCCAATCCTCCCATGAGTAGTCATTCCCATCCAGGAGAACAGATTCATACCACATTAGGGCAACATTAGTGAACAAAGAAATTAACTTGGACACAATTTTCTCATCTGGGAGTTTGTAAGAATTTTTTAAGTTATCAATTCTGCAAAGAAATTGTTGCCAATCAGAGAAAGAATCACCATCAAATGTGTGATATTGGTCAAGTTTTGGCCAATTCTTTTGATTTGAAGGAGTCTCCTTAGTACTAGCTTATTTCTGAGTAAGAAGCAGCTGTAATTTCTCTAATTGGGCTGAAATCTCATTGTTTAATCCTTCTGTTGCAGATACTGGTGCATCATCAGTCTTTGATGGAAACTCAGTGTTATCAACAGGTATTTCTGGAGCTATTTTTACTTTAGATGAACTAGCCACAGGTACTATTTGAGCATCCTGCACTATATGTTCCTTTACAGAAATGTCAGAATATTTCTGGTCATTCAACAATGAGTTCAATTTTTCTTCAATGTTTGTTAGTCTTGTTTTCATTCTTGGAAGACTAGATAAGCTCTCATTGATAGTTGCAAAAGATAACTGATTTGTATTTTGAAAAGATGACAAATGGTCATTCAATCTTTTCAGATTTATCTTATCTATCTCCACCTCCTGGCAACAGGCAGATACAGTATCTTTTAGTTTAGACAAATCATTTTTTATATTTTGCCATAAAGCAAATTTCTTTTCATGGGTTGCTTTGTAATGAGACAATTCATCAGAGACTCTCTGTGATTCACTTCTTAATGCTTGATAACCCTGATCAGTTAACAAACTATTATATCTCTGAGTCAATTGCATATTGTTCATTATATGATTTTGTTTGGCAATAATATCTCTCAAGTACTCATCATTAATTCTTGCTAAATCTGGAGTGTTTCTCAATAAGGAAACTGAGTAACTTTCCAGACTCTCATAGAACTCAGAGTCAAGAGTTTCATCAATTACAGCCATTTCAGGGTTTATCATTGAGGTAGCAAATAAAAGTAATGGATTAGATACATGAGATATCTGTCTACTTCTCCCAGCCTCTACTGGTCTCAAGGTATCTTCTTCCCTCTCAGATTTACCTGAAAGAACAGAATCAGCCACAAGAAAAGGCACTTGAGAATCAATAGAGGGACGTACCAGGGTTTGCTGGGTATCACCATATTGGGCTTTCTTCTTCTTTTGCCTCCTTGATAGGGGTGGGGAGGAGTGGGGTTGACCTGGTTGGGCCTTGATGGACCTGCCTGAGGTAACTGATGCTGATTTTGAGACAGGTAGTCCCACTGAGTGTTTAACTAGTCCCACTGCCACTTGGACACTTCCACCTTCTCTTGGGACTGGGGAGCCAATTGTTGTTGATCCCTGGGAGGAAGAGGTTTCTTCTTCTCTTGAAGAAAGGTATCTGTTCTTCTCACCTTTTCTTCCAGAGCATCTACCCTTACCTTTAGTCTCAAGTTTTCTGTCCTTAGCTCCTTTATGTGAGTTGACAGATTCTTTACCTGTTGAGACAATGGCATCTTTTTTATCCTGAAGCCTTTTGGAAGCTCTTCTGGTGGGTTTATCATAGGTTTCTGATCCTGAGTTGTGTCCACTAGGATTTCTACTTCTTCCATCTCTACATCCTGTTTGGTGCAAGGATTTATTAGTTTGAGAAACTCTTCCTGTTAAAGGAGAACTTACAGAAGTAGTCTCATCATAATCAATCAAGTCTAGTTCTTCTTCACATGCAGCAGAACCACTTTGGTCAGTCATTTTAAGATTTTACTGAAATGAAGAAAAGAGACAATAAGATTAATTAGTCTTTATTTTTGATTTTTATTTTTAAAAAAAATAAAATAAATAATAAAAAAAAATCTTTTTCAGGATAAAAATCAACTTAAATAAAATTAATTTATTAATAAAAAAATAATTTAAAACCAGGATTATAATATAATCAACTGTAGAAATAAATTAGAATTTTTATTAATAATTTTTAATTAATTATTTTCAGGATTTAAATCAACTAATTTATTACCAGGACTTATTGTCAACTGAAGTAATCAAATATGAAACTTTATTAATTTAAAATTTTTTTATTAAACTGATAACTTAACTACCAGGACTTAATGTCAACTGAAGTAATTAAATATGAATTTTTATTTTAAAATTTTATTAAGCTTGATCACTTAATTACCAGGACTTAATGTCAACTGAAATAATTAAATATGAGTTTTATTAATTAAAATATTTATTGAAATACCAGGACTCAAAGTCAACTGAAGTAATTAAATATGAATTATATATTAATTAAAAATATTATTGTCAGGACAATTTGTCAACTGGAACAATTAAATTAATCAGGACAAATGTCAACTGAAAAGATTATAATAATTAATATTAAAATATAATTATTTTATTACCTCTGGGACTAAGAACACTTATTTCTCTATTATGGTCAACCAGGAAAAATAAAAAAAAATATAATAATAAAAATAAAATCCAATTACCAGACACCTCCCCCTGTAAAATGAGCAAATTAATGCCACTTACAGAGTGCTGAGTAAAAGGAAATACGTAGCAAATGAAGAGTGAAGAGTAACCCACAAATAGTAATGCAATAATTACCACAATATATATGACGTTTAGTCAATATATGAACCTAATGTTTGGAGCGCGGTTCGATTCCCGTTCGCAGCAAAAATTTTGGCACGTGACGTATGACATTTGTTGTTTTTGTCGCTTTCTCGTCCTTACAGGTATTTGAACGCCGATGATCCCTTTGATTACGCCCTCAAATCACGATGCGCCGTCAATAATTCGGAAAGGCCCTCAATTGTCAAGGGGTACTTTTGGTCTAGAAGCTTGGTTTGAGGTTTATACGAGGAATTTTAGGGTTTTATTGAACTCTCAAAGAATAGTACATATTTCTTAATCAAAATAATTGCTTTACTCAAATAAAAGAGGTAGTTATAAGATATCAATATAAATTATAGATTAGAATTACGGTGTTGTAAATACTAAAGTTATAAAATATAGGAATAAATGTATTGTTGTGAGTGTAATAGTAATGAATGTGATAAAAAGAATGATCTGAAAAGCACAAAGTATGAGGCCTTTTATAGGCAAAACATGAGGGAATAAAACATACAGAATTTACACCATGTATTGTAAGAATGTGAGTAAAAGAATGACTGAAAGGAGTACATATATGACATAAGAATTAAATAAATGGTACGTCAACAAGGACATCAAATTTATTAGCAATAAAGTTTGAGTTCCTTGGACTGTCACAATTAATTACACAATAATTAATTAATTATATTACTTTCACGGGATTCCAGATCTCTCACTGAGGTAATATAATTAATTTAAAGTTTTTTATTATAATTTTATTTTTAAATTCTATTCCCATTGACTTATACCATTGAGCACGGTGTTAGGGAGTAAAATTGTAAGGGACATTTTATTTACATTAATTAATTATACTACTTATTGTACTTAACTAGTTAATTGTAAGTAATGCTTAAGTAGGTAATTAATTATTAGTAAGAAGAAGGGGTGTGGCTTCAACTCAGTAAAATAATTAATTATTTTACTGGTTAAGTCTAGTAGCCTGGCTGACACTTACTTACTTACATTATTAAAATAATACTACATTTAAATATTTATTACTATTTATTATTGTTTTTAGTACTTACAATCTCGTAGTTCTAAATCATTAATTATAATAATAATTAAAACTCTACCTCTTATTATTGAGTACATAATCTTTAAAAGATAAGAGAAGTACGTACACATTTTGAGTCCTCTTAAACCCACTGTTGCCATACTTGAAATTCCTTGAAAAATCTTCTATACTTGAAGGACCACCTGAAAATTGGAGGCCTTTCCGAATTGTCGACGGCGCATCGTTATCTTGAGGACCAGAGACCGTGGGACCATTGCCATCGAGGTACCTATAAGGACAAGTGGACGAAGAAAAGGAAGAACGTCATACATCACATGACTTATTTTTTGCTGCAAACGGGAATCGAACTGCGCTCCAAAACTTAGGCTTATATACTAACTAATAGTTATATAATTTGTGGTAATTATTGATTAATATTCATGGGTCACTTTTCACTCTTCATACTCTACATATTTCCTTTTACTCAGCACTCTGTAATTTGCATTAATTTGCTCATTTAACAGGGGGAGGTGTTTAGTAAATTGGAATTAAATTTTTTTAATTTATTTTATTTTTCCTAGTTGACAAAGATAGAGCAATTGTGTTCTTAGTCCTAGAGGTAATAAAAAATATTTAAAAAAAATTATTCATTATAATTTTCAGTTGACTCTTGTCCTGATAAATTTAAATTTTAATTGTTCCAGTTGACAAATTGTCCTGACAATAAAATTTTTTTTTTAAAAAAAAAAAAAATTCATATTTAATATTTCAGTAGACATTAAGTCCTGTTAATTATTAAATTCTCAGTTGATTTAAAATCCTGATTAATAATTATCATAAAATTGTTAATAAGAAATTTAAATTTAATTCTTCAGTTGATTATTATATCCTGGTTTTAAATTGTTTTGAATTAATAAATTGATTATTATTTTAGTTGATTTTATACTGAAAAAATTTTTGTTTTATTATTTTTATTTAAAATAAAATTAAAAATACAAACTAATTCATCTTATTGTCTCCCTCTCTCATTTCAGTAAAATTTAGAAATGACTGATCAAGGTTTCTCTGCTGCATGTGAAGAGGAATTGGATTTAATTGATTATGATGAAGCTACTTCTGTGATATCTCATTTAACTAGTAAATTATCTCAAATTAATCAATCATTTCCCCAATCAGGATGTAGAAATGGAGGAAGTGGAAATTCTGGTAGAAACAACTCAGGAACAGAAACCTGTAATAAACCCCCAGAAGAACTTCCAAAAGGCTTCAAAATAAAAAAGATGCCACTACCTCAACAAGTAAAGAACCTGTCAACACACATAAAAGAATTAAGGACAGAAAACTTGAGATTGAGGTCAAGAGTAGATGCTCTAGAGGAAAAGGTAAGAAAAATAGATGCTTTTCTTCAAGAGAAGAGGAGACCTCCTCCCCCCAGGGATCTTCATCAATTGGCTCCCCAGCAGCCAGAGAAAGTGGAAGTATCCAAGTTGCAGTGGGATTGGCTGAACACTCAGTGGGATTACCTGTCTCAAAATAAACAGACTCAATTGCCCCAAGCAGGTCCATCAAGACCCAGCAAAGTCAACCCCACACCTCCTCACCCCTATCAAGGAGGAAGAAAAAGAAAAAACAATATGATCTTGCCCAGAAAACCTTGGTAAGCCCCTCTATTGATTCTCAAGTACCATTTCTTGTTGCTGATTCAGTTCCTTCAGGTAATTCTGAAAGAGGAGATGAGACTGTGAGACCTGTAGAGGCTGAGAACAGTAGACAAATTGCTCAAATTTTAAATGTATCTAATCCTTTAGTTCTAATTTCTAATTCAATGATAAATCCTGATATGGCTATTATTGATGAAACACTTGAACCTAAGTTTTATGAGATGCTGGAAAGTTACTCTGTTTTCTTATTGAAAAACACTCCAGATGTAGCTAACATTAATGATGAATATTTGAGGGATATTATTGCTAAACAAAATCATACAATGAACAACATGAAACTGACTCAGAAATATAATAGTTTGTTAACTGAACAGGGTTATCAAGCATTAAGGAGTGAATCACAGAGAGTTTCTGATGATATGTTTCATTACAAGGCAACCCATGAAAAGAAATTTGCTTTATGGCAAAATATCAAAAATGATTTGTCTAAACTGAAAGATACTGTATCTGCCTGTTGCCAAGAGGTGGAGATAGACAAGATGAATCTGAAAAGATTGAATGACCATTTTTTATCTTTTCAAAATAAAAATTAGTTATCTTTTGCAACAATCAATGAGAGTTTATCTAGTCTTCCAAGAGTGAAAACCAGACTAACAACCATTGAGGAGAAATTGAGCTCATTGTTTAATGATCAAAAATATTGTGAGATTTCTTTAAAGGAACATATAGTACAGGATGCTCCAAAGTTACCTGTGGCTAGTTCATCTAAATGAAAATTGGTTCCAGAAATACATTTTGATACCACTGAGTTTCCATCAAAAATTGTTGATGCACCAGGATCTTCAACAAAGGGATTAAACAATGAGATTAATGCACAACTAGAGAAGTTACAGCTGATCCTTACTCAGAAACAAGCTGGTACTAAGGAGACTCCTTCAAATCAAAATAATTGGCCAAAACTTGACCAGTACCCAACATTTGATGCTGATTCTTCTTCTGATTGGCAGAAATTTATTTTCAGAATTGATAACTTAACAAATTCTTAAAAACTCCCAGATGAGGAAATTGTGTCTAAGTTAATTTCTTCATTTACCAATGTTTCCCTAATGTGGTATGAATCTGTTCTCCTGCACATAAATGACTACTCATGGGAAGATTGAAAAAAAATTGATTAAAGCACAATTTGGTGGCTCCAAGTTCAGGATGGCTCATCAAAGGCAGTATGAAGAAACTAGATATAGCTCTTCCACTGATAAACCTATTGAGTTCTTAATGAAACTTGTAAAAATCTTTGTGGAAATGGACCCAAATATGGAGTTGGAGTTATGGAAGGACAGGATCCTTTATAAATTACCAATGTCTCTGAGAGACTTGATAGTGGCTAGGACTGAGTTCTCCAGAGAACCCTCTTCTTTCATTAATACTTGCAATGAGATCCTTCTAAACAACAAGTATGATTCCAGAAGATTCATTCCTAGGACCCCTTTGGAGAAATCCTCCACTTACCAACAGAAACCTCTAGAAAAGGTTGGTAAACCTTCTGCCCCTGTTGCACCAAAAAAGTATGCAACAAACACTTGCTTCAAGTGCAAAAAGCCTTGGCAGAAAGGCCATGTTTGTGACAAGAAGATAAATCTTGTTGAACAAACTGAGGAGAAGGCTGATGACACAATAGAACTGGATGATACTTCAAGTGATTGTGCCAGAAATATTTAATATGAATCTCAACAAGAAATCTTGATGCTGGAAGAGGATATTCATTATTTAAATACTATTGATATTGATAATAATGATTTATCTACAGTTGAGGATGCTGAGATCATAAGGAACATTGAGGATAGCTCAATTGTAATTGCCCCTCTCAAAGCACCAGTCTTGATCAATGGAACCAGCATGGAAGTGGTTCTGGATTCTGGAGTTGGAGGAAGTGTAGTATCTGAAAAAGCACTTGCTTCAGTGGATCAAGACTATAAATCAAAACTGATGCCTATCACTTCTGAAAATTGGAGAGGTTATGGCTCTGTTTTGTCCCCCATTGGTAAATATAAGGCCATAGTATTTTTTAAATATAACCATGGTTTTGTAAGAGCTATATGTGATTTTTTGTCATGAAAAATAATAATTTAAGCAGTTGGTTTATCATAGGAAATGACATTTTAACCAAATATGGCATAAAATTAGATCCTTCAAACCAATGCTTCACAATGGGGTAAATGGGAAGAGAAAATTTAACTTTTCCTCCCCCAAAAAATTATTAAAACCAGAATTGAACACATGTAATTCTGTGGCTCAATATAAAGGAAGATCTACAAAAGAAATGCATGCCCTTATGTCTGAAATTGACAATGCCTCTTTTGGAGAACAACTTTCTGGTGAGGATAGAGATTCCATCATTAACTTGATAAAGTCTTTTCCTATGGCCTTTGCTCATAGGTCACATGAACTAGGATTAATTAAAGAAGAAATGAAACTCTCATTGTCTTTTCCATTAACTGATATACCACCTAGTTTAAGAAAGAAGCCTTATCCTACTTCTCCCACAAAGAGAAAAGATATTGAAGACAATATCTCTACCCTTTTAAAAATGAATATTATTGAAAAGGTAGTTGAAACACCTAAATATTGTGTTATCTCACCTGTCCTAATTTCTTATGAGAAAGATAAAGCCAAGTTATGTGGTGATTATAGAGCACTAAATACTTATACTGTTGATGATATCTATCCTTTGCCTAGAATTAGCTCTATACATGCTACCTTACAGGGTGCTAAATATATCAGCTGTTTGGGTGGTAATAAAGGATATCACCAGGTACCTGTTGAGAAAAATGCTCAGAATTTTCTGATGATTGCTCCTTGTATGG
The DNA here is from genome assembly GCA_030280995.1 of Hemileia vastatrix. NCBI lineage: Eukaryota > Fungi > Basidiomycota > Pucciniomycetes > Pucciniales > Zaghouaniaceae > Hemileia > Hemileia vastatrix. The sequence goes on from JASXTE010000016.1 coordinate 16,176,440, forward strand.
GTATTTATAAGTGTATTAGGATGCCATTTGGTCCTAAAAATGCCCCTTCAGTTTTTCAAAAAGTCATGGATAACACATTCCACCAGGAGATAATTGAAGGATGGCTGATGGTTTATATTGATGATATCATTTATTTATCAAAAACATTTGAGGACCATCTCAACCACCTGTGTAAAGTGTTCCAAAAAATGGATGAGATAAATATGTCACTTGCTTTGAAGAAATTTAAATTTGGTTTCCATTCTTTAAAAGTTCTTGGTCATGTTGTTTCAGGCTTACAGATATGTGTTGACCAAAACAAAGTGGCAGACATACAACAGGTGAAGGCTCCTACTACAGTGAGAGAGCTCCAAAGTTTTTTGGGAATGTGTGGATACTATAGACAGTATATTAAAAATTACCAAGTCATAGCCTTACCCCTTACCCAATTAACTAGAAAGGATGTTGCTTTTGTCTGGAATAGTGAAAGACAAAGGGCCTTTGACACTATGAAACACTGTTTGATGTCAGCACCTATTCTTGCTTTACCTGACTTTAATCAGCCATTTGTTTTATATACTGATGCCAGTTTTATTGGTCTGGGTGCTGCCCTCAATCAAAAACAAGTGATGAATGATAAAGTATCAGAAGTAGTAATTTGTTATATTTCAAGAACCTTGAGAAATAGTGAATTGAAATATAATGCTACTCAATTGGAATGTTTAGCTGTAGTGTGGGCTCTAGAAAAGCTACATTATTACCTAGATGACCAGAAATTTGAACTTGTCACTGACTGCAGTGCAGTTAAATCCCTTTTAAACTTGAAAACACCTAACAGACATATGTTCAGATGGCAGTTGGCTGTTCAAGAGTACAGAGGGAGAATGACAATTATTCATAGGGCTGGTATTGTTCACTCAAATGTGGATATGTTATTAAGGTTACCTTTACCAAATGATGATTCTAATCCTGCTTATGATTCTGAGGATGAAATTATTCATATTCATGGGATATAAGTGGTTGATATGGAGGAAGAGCTATTGCAGTTTATTCTGGATTCATATGATAAGGACACTGACTTGAAAAAGTTATGCACCATATTGAATGATCCAAAGAATGCTTCAATACAAGGATTAATTAAAACCCTTCCACCAAAGTACCAAAAAGCTTTGGAAAAAGGTAAATTTTTAATTGATTAAAGATATCTATATTATAGAAGAAAGTTGAGTAATGTCATTGTTATTCCTCCTTCTATGAAAGAAATCATCTTGAAAATTTGTCATGATGACATTTTAGCTGGACATTTTGATCTTGAAAAAACAATCATCAGAATTAAAAACACCGCTTGGTGGGTTAATATGTCTGAAGACACAAAATTATATGTTGAATCTTGTGATTCTTGCCAAAAATCAAAAAGATTGACTGGTAAAAGAGCTGGATTAATGCAACATATTGAGCCTCCTGATGCACCATGGCAAATAATAAACATGGATTTTGTAACAGGATTACCTATTGCTGGAAAAGACAGTTATAACTCTTGTTGGGTTATTGTGGACAGATTCACCAAAATGTGTAAATTTATCCCTACTCACAAGGATGTTTCCACTAAGGAATTAGCTTTCTTATGGTGGTCTTATATGTTTAATACTGCTGGTTTCCCTAAATCTATAATCTCTGACAGAGACCTTAAATTTACTTCTGAATTTTGGATGTCTCTGATGGATGTTTGTGGTTGTGATCTGAAACTATCTACTGCCCATCACCCTCAGACTGATGGATTAGCTGAAAGAATGATTCAGACTCTAGAAGACATGATAAGAAGGTACTGTGCTTTTTGCCTTGAGTATAAAGACAATGACAGATTCACTCATGATTGGGTTACCTTACTTCCTGGGTTGAAATTTGCTTATAATAGCACTGTTCATTCTGTTACTCAAAGAAAGCCTTTTGAACTCTGTCTTGGATATGTTCCAAGTACTCCTGCCCAAATTCTCAATAATAAAATACCTAAATTGGATTTACATCCTGGTGTAAAATCTTGTCTTCAAATGCAACAACTTTGCAGAAGTCATGCTCAAAAATTTATTTAAAAATCATTTGAATATGAGAAGAAGAGACGGGACAAAGCCCATAAAGAATACACTTTTAAAAAGGGTGATGAGGTTTTGATTTCTACAGCCCACTTCAATTTACAAGGCAATAACAAATTGAAAGACCCATTTTTTGGTCCATTTGTTTTAAGAAGAATGGTTGGTGATAATGCAGTTGAAGTTATTTTGTATTCTCCATATGACAGAAAACATCCTGTTTTTCCAATATCTCTTTTTAAACCTTACACATCCAATAGTGATTTGTTTCCCAAAAGGAGGGGAAGACCAAAAAAGACCCCTAATGAAATCACTGAGACAGCAGAAATTGATAAAATTCTAAATGAAAGATTAGTTACTGCTAAAAAAGGTACAGAATACTTATTGAGATTCAAGAATAAATCTTCTGAATATGATTCTTGGATACCTGGGAAGGAGATATCTAATCTTTCTACTCTGCTAAAGAAATATAAAAAGAAAAATCATAGCATTTTTTTATTGTTTTTTTTAGAGTGAGGGAGTGTCAGCCAGGCTACTAGACTTACCCAGTAAAATAATTAATTTTCTTACTGAGATGAAGCCACGCCTTTTAATCCTTATTAATAATTAATTATTTACTAACCACTTATGTATTACTTACAAATAACTAGCTAAGTACAATAAGTAATGTAAATAATTAATAAAAATAAGTAATTGTCACATTCATTTTTACTCCCTAACACCGCGCTCAATAATACAGATGAGAGGGAATAAAAATAGTATTAAAAAATATGAAAAATATAAAAAGAAGAAACTTTTCAAATTACTTTATTTAGATTTTTTTGAACTAAAATTTTAAATCAAATTTTTTTGTTCTAAATGCGATGGACCAAGGGATTCTAATTTTTATTTCAAATAAAATGATACCTTTTATTTACGCACTATTTAGTATATCTTTTTTTATTTCACATACACTCTTTATTTAGTTTCTTTTTTCTCACACCCTTGTATCAGGTGGTGTTCACTCCGTGTCTTTATTTCTCACATCTTTGCCTATAAAAATGCCCTCTCTTTTTGTACTTTTCATTTTTTACTGACTTACTTACTTACATTATTAAAACAATACTACATTTAAATATTTATTACTATTTATTATTGTTTTTAGTACTTACAATCTTGTAGTTCTAAATCATTAATTATAATAATAATTAAAACTCTACCTCTTATTATTGAGTACATAATCTTTAAAGGATAAGAGAAATACGTACACATTTTGAGTCCTCTAAAACCCACCGTTGCCATCCTTGAAATTCCTTGAAAAATCTTTTAGACTTGAAGGACCACCCAACATGTCCAGACTGAGTGTATGCGCTTGAAATAGATGTTTATGATTCTCTAGGCGTTGTGAGTCAACTGGATACGTCCATATGACCTAAAATAAGCAGAAAAACAAAGTTTATAGGCTATTAAGAGGCTAAAACCCACTTATATAGCTAAATATACATAATATACTGCATATTTCACTGAATATGAGATTTATGTACACATATAAGCTTATGTATGTCAATAATTACTTAATATCACTTAAGATAAGTATATTGTGACTCCATTAACACCTTAATAAGTATTATTAGGCTATGGATAAGTTATTTAAACTACTATAATCTATATAATAGAGTAATAATTATATATATATGTAATATAATCTTATATATTATTATTTTAACCTTATTTTTAAGATATAAGCTTAATGTACTTAAGGTTATCTTATTTTAAGTATAAGAAATACTCAGTCCTAGGGATATCTAGGCTGACACAATTACTGCATGAAACGCAAAAAAAGTGTAGTCACAATGGGCCGCCCACTGTTGCGCGCCTGGACCCCAACGCTTCTACAACCAATATGATGAGTCAAATGAGCATCAAGCTCCCACAAAACTTATTAGCAAGTAAGTATCTTCATTATACTTACATTCTCCTTGCCCACTGACTCCTTGTCAGGATTCAATGAATCCATCTCCCTGGGATGGGTTCCTATTCCTTTACCCTTTGTTCATTCCATGCTAATGTTTTACAGACTATGTCTTATATATGACGCTATGTCTCTATCCTATTATAACGCACCAGATTTTTCTGATGCTGAACTTGAAGCTCTCTATACCCATATAGAAATGATAAGTCAACTAATGAAGGGAATCAGCTCATCAACTATTCTTGGATTCCCTACTGATCCCCATCGCTTTGTCATGCCTGAAGACTGGAAAGGATATCCTAATAGCTTTAATGGCAATACTGAATATCCCACTAGCGCTCTCCTTATGAGCCATCTATTTCCATTCTCCTTGTACATAGTCTTCATATATTTTTCATGCTGTGCCTTTGAATAATCATTTTAGACATGGCTCTATTTTACTACACCTGTCTTTCAAATTTAGAGTGCCTAACTTTGCTCCCTCTACTTTCTTTAAAAGACTGTAAACCCTAAACAATCATAAATAAGATTTATATCATAAAAATTTACCCCCTTTACTGCGATACAGAAATATACAATGTAAAATAAGAATTGAACTGTAGAGCGCCCCATCTATAAATCGTTATTCCACTCCTGGTTAGTTAACTCATTAGCTAAATTCCCATCGTCTTTTGTGTTTACATGGTATGCGTCTCCTTTCATCCAATTGCCTATCTCATCATGTCCCCTCAAACGATGAAAATATAAGATTTCATTTTCCTCTACACCCTCATCTGAGTGCTTATGCCAGTTGCCTGTTCAGCCATAGTCCGCCTAACTTCCAGTTAGCGCCCTCTATCCATCACAACTGTGTCAAAGCCTCCTGTGAGTCCTCTTAGAAAAACAAAGCTTAACATAACTTGTTAGTTTAACCTCTTCCCAGAGGTATTATTCTGGTAGTTTTTCCTCATTCCGGAGGTATCATGTTATCACTGGAACACCCCTTGGGTAGAATCTTTTGATCTGATCTGCAGCCACATGTTGCTTCCACTCAGTACCATCCAGTTCCTCCAGTTATCTGCTTTCTTATCCTATAAGGACCATTCCATCTGTCAGAGAACATCCTCCCCCATTGGCTTTCTAAACTTCTATTATAAACCAAAACCAAATCTCCTGGGTTGAATGGCTTTCTTAACCTATGCGCTAAACGCTCATCTCAATATTTAACTGACTTGTCCCGGATCTGCATCATTCTTTCATATGCCTTCTCCACAAACTCGTCTTTCCTTTCAAGCTGTGCTACCCTCGCTAGAATCAAATCTTCAGTTGAGGGCACTTAATCCCAGTTACATACTAGAAAAGATCCAGCCTCCAGATCAATAGGTAATACCGCCCTTTGACAAAACATAAGTTCATACGGCAAAAACTCTGTTGTCCTTTTAACTGAAATCCTGTTCGCAAACAAAACTAATGGCAAGTATTTCTTCCACTTTTACCCATTATTTCCACATAGTTTAACTAATGCATCCTTTATAACTTGATGGCCTCTTTCTACCACTCCCTCTACTTCAGGATAATATGGTGTTGCAACTTGTAACTTTGCACCAATACCTTTTACTACCTCTTGGAATTTCTTAGCAAATTCAGTGCCACCATCTGCGGTTACCATCTTCATTACCCCATACCTATAAACCCATTCTTTCTTCAAAAATTCAGCTACATTACTCGCCTTAAGATTTACCAACAGCGCTGCTTCAACCCATCCTGATAGATCATCCCTGGCTACTACCAAGTATTTATAGCGTCCTTCTTTTATATGAACTGCATCTAAACTGACCTTACCAAAAACAGTATCTTGGCCTGTCGCTCTACCTTTCTCTTTTGGCTTTCTGTAACTCCTTGAGCATCTTCTCCTTCCCTTCCCTAGTTTTAAAAACTAACTGAGGAGACAAACCTTGATTCTTCCATAACTTCCCATTTTTAATAAAATAGCTTTTAGAGCGCTTCTCAATATTGCACCAAACCTTTTTATTGCAAAAATATGGTTGATTATTACCTTCCAAATATAACCTTAACAACTCTACTCCCTCATTAGTAGATGTGTTGTCTTCAGAATACTCCCCCTTCTCGAGATGAGTACTACTGTCTTGACTTCCCCTTGAATCATCTTCATCATCTGACTCTTCCACTACCTCACCTAGCACACTCCTTGTTGCTACGTTAGCTTCAGCGTCCACTAAATCCAGTTGCAGACTACCCTTGCTACAAACATCCTTTGAATCTTCAATATCTAGTTTTATGTCTTTACAGACATTCCATGTTACTAGTTTATTGTCATTGCGGACAATCCTGTCTGCTAGTTTATTGACATCGCGGAAGTTCCTGTCAAATCTTTCATAACAATAATCTAACCCGTTTACCCATCTCTTATCTTCTTCAAATTCTTTGGCTTCCAAGTCTTCTTCACAAAACGGTCTTCTTGATAATGAATCCGGCTTATGGACTAAATCAAAAGAAAACAAATTAATCTGCGCTACCCACCTCGTCATGGGGGCATCTGGTAAACTTGGGCTACTAATCATTTGCACCAAGGATAGCACATGAACCTGCAACTCAAAATGTTGCCCCCAAAGCATCCATTGTAGCTTCTTAAGAATTTTTGCTACTCCACATAACTCCAGCTTGGACTGAGAGTACCTGGACTCCACTTTGTTAAAAGTCTTAGATTCATAAAGGACAGGTCTATCATTACCTTCCTCATCCTCCTGCATCAAAACTGCGCCCACTGCGGACACACTAGAATCCATGGCTAAAGTAATTTTCCCAGCTCCTGGTCCATACTCCAATTTCTTCAAAGGAATATCTTTCCCTACAATCTTTTTCAATAACTCAAATGACTCCTCACATTCCTCCGTCCAATCCCATACAACATCTTTTCTTGTTAAGAGCCGTAAAGGTGAAGAAAACAAAAAAAAATCTTGAATTAACATTCTTACATATGTACAAATGCCTAAAAACCCTCTAACTTCCATAGTATTTCTTGGTCTTGGCCATGTAAGTACCTTATTACTCTGTTTTTTAGCAATGATTCTCCCCTCCTTGCATACTACATGTCCCAATATATCTAGCGCTGGAACAAATCAAGCAAATTTGGACCCAGAGATTGTTAATCCTGCTTCCTCTATCTTAAAAAGCACTCTTTCCAGGATAATCACATATTCCCAAACAAACCTTCTAATATACGGATTCTCTTCTAACACCTCCCCATTATAATCACCGGCTGGTCCTTTTATACCGCCATCATCAATGAAAATTCCCACATGTTCTGGAATTTCATCCTGCAATATCTACATCATCTGTGCTTGATATACCGCCACAGAATTTGTTGCACCTTGTGGTAACCTTGTCAACCTGAAGCGCCCCAGTGGTGTTTCAAACATTGTCATGGGTCTGGATGATTCGTCCAATTTGCGCTCATCGTATCCTCCCATAATATCACCTAATCCATAACATGCACGTCCCGCAAAAGAATTCACAAACTCCTCCGGTGTTAATGGCATCGCTGCGTCCTTTACTGTAACCTTGTTCATCTCCCTAAGATGATGAACAACCCTTAGTTTACGATTATGTTTAACAACACAAAACACTGGACTTGAATAACTAGACATAGACTGCTCATACAAGCCAGACTTTAACCTTCCCCTAATTAGCTTTGTATACTCTTCTCTTATATCTGCTGGTATTGGAAAAACCTTCTTCTGCCACGGCCCATGAGGTATAACTGGAACAATATAAGGTTTACCATAAGAGTGTTTCAACAAACCTCTTTCCTCTTCTAAAAACGCAATAGCATTTTCCCTAAGAACCATAACATGCAGCAATAACTTCTTTTCTTCCTGAGACAACCAATCCTCTGGTCCAAGATTAACCATCTGAAGCCTTTCCATCGTAATCTTACTAGTAGGCGCAAAATCAGGCGGAAACTTTGTTAAAAGAGTATCATAAGGATTCCTAGACAGCGCCGGCCTCTGAAAAGAAGGATTAAAATCGGGCATTGCTACATTCACTGGTTTATACTTTGATGAAAAACAGCTCTTGCTGCTTCCTTCATTAATTAAAATCAAAACCTTTCTAATATAACTACGGGTTGCACCTGAATTCTGTTTTTGTCTTCTCTTTTTAATATAAGTATAACAATATCCATAATCAAAGAAATCAAAAAGCTTAGGTATAATACATTCTAAAGTAGTATTCCCAAGACACCTATGAAGTACCTCCTTACGTATCCCCTCTTGTTGGACTGACTGGTCACTATCCGGGTTCCTCTCATCCTGGGAGATAGTAACACCTAAAATGCCAATCCCTAATGAAAATTTTGGTGCCTTCCTGGCGGTCACCCTATCTCATCATCTGAGACTTCCTCATAAAACTCTCTTTCTTTCTCTAACCGCGCAGCTCCAGAGTACTTAGTTTCCCAGCCACCATCCTTGGGCGCTACTAAGACTGCTATTATTGGAACACCATCATCACCCATAATCCTTATTCCAATAGTCTTATTCAAAAAATAATTGATAGTTGCAGAATAATCCATTAAAAATGGCGTGCCTAAAACTGGTTTAACTACACCCATTGGAACATAAAAATGTATATCCCTTGTTGCTCCTGAAACTATAGTGCTTACATACTCTGCTACACCTATAACAGGCAACCTACCTCCACCAATTCCTGAGACTGTGCCATCACCGTCTTTTATAGGAAGACCTTACTCCACCACATCATCCACTGACACCACGTTGATTTGTGAACCTTTATCCACTAACGCTTTAATTTTCTTACCATTTTCAGTAATTGTTAAATACCCTAAGGGTCCTGCATAATGTGGCGCCCTAGGTAATCCAACAACCAGCTGAAATGACTGCTCTCCAACATCAAACTCAGCACAATCAGCAACCCTTTGCTTCCTGCACTTATCCACAATTCCATTTTCTACATCCGGTGCTACTGCTGTCAGCATCCCCAATAGAAAAGAGACTGTAGTCTTCAAACATTGTGCAACTGAATCCTTAGCCACCTTAGGAAAATCAGAGTGAACTGGGCGCTGAATTCTCCATTTAGGTTGAGTTGCCTTTGCACCAGCTTTTGCTCTTCCATGTGGGTTCTTTGGAGTATTATGCCTTGTTCCCGGCATTCCTTCAGCAGGTACCACTCTTTGCTGTACTACCTCTGGCTCCTCCAAAATCACAGGTTGTTAATCTTCTAGATGTTCTGCACCATAACCAATTGATTCCATACCATTCATTTCAACATCCTTGATAGGCGCAGGTGTATTCTCTCTAGTAGTATACCCTACTTCTTCCATATCCTCTGGATTGGCATACCTAGTTCCAGCCCTTCTTGGCCTAGTAATTGTAGGTGGGGCCATTTTCTTGTGCTTTGCTGCCAACATCTCCAAATGTGCTGCGGTAAGTGGCGCTGCAACCACTCCTTCTTTTACTTTAAAATCCAACACTGCACAAGTAACTGCAAATTTTACTGACTTCGCATCCTTGCCTTTCTCTTTAATTTCAGGCTCTTTGCCCTTACTCAACCTGCCTTCCATAGACTTTTTTTAATATGATTGATGACCATGGCTTGCATCCCTCTATCCTTGTCTTTAACAAGCTTAGTACCATCTTCCAACATAAGCATAGTCCCATCCTTGTAAACTACCCTTTCCTCTTTATCCTTTTGAAGCGCATTACACCTCATCCTAGTATTCCCCTCCTTATTACAATAATAGCACACCATAGCAGCAAAAGGCGAAGTTTGAGGAGAACTCTTGGGCCTAAACAATTCTTTTGCCTTTTCCACTTCATTTATTTTCTTCTCCAGCTCATCAATCCTCGCCATAACTGAATCTGGCTCCTTAGTGAAAACTTTTACTTTAGGAGAAAACATCTGAGGAGATGATTGCACGCCAGACGCATCTTCATTCATCTCCTCATTATCCAAAGCAACCCTAGCTGCGCGACGCTCAACTTGATGCAACTTCATTTCAGCTTCCACTGCCATTTCTACTTCTTCTAATCCAGGGTACTTATAATTTCTGTCCCTTTTTTTAACCAGCTTTCCTTTGTTATCCAAGCGCCTTTTTGCCCAGTCTTCAACTACTGGTGCTAACGCTTCAAAAAACCAAGGTAAAGATGCATTAGCATCAATAAAATCTTCATTACTAACTAAATATTCCACTATTTGATCGAAGTCTTCCCTAAAACTTTTAAATTCCTTAGGGTCTCGAACACCCCCTTTAGCTTTGACCCTTTTTACCAAGATATCCAGGTCCTTCATCATATACTTAGTTTCCTCAGTAACCTCTGGCCATCTCTTGAGCAACTGTTCTTTTAGCGCTGACCAATTTCACTCTTTGTGCCCCTTTAGATCCTCTAAATCGTCTTTGCACTCATTAGCTACAAAGAATAGTACTTGATGCACCATATCATATTCAGTTTCTCCATGAACTTCGGCTACTTGTTCAAACCTGCGTAAAAACTTCTTGGTATTAATTCCCGCAAAACGCAAGCTTTCATCTTTACACCTAATAATTGTAGTTACCGTCTGTGGCAACAATGCCAAAGAATTTGGCGATTTAAACCTCTCCTGAAATCCCTTAGATGTAGTCGCAGTAGGATCCATTCCCAAAAAATAAAATTGAAACAGAGATCACAAAAACACACACTTGGTAATTAAACTTCACTATATTCACGATACAGCCCTACACTATCCTCTGGTAAGGGCTATTGATCCACTTTTAGTAGACCCTACAACTCTTCCGCTGAAGCGCCGGCTTGATCACGTCCTCTTGACAAAACCCTTAAAACCAAACAATCTAATCAAAAACACTAGTTACAATTATGCCACTGTTGGGACACCAATTGTAGAAAGCTCTTAAGTACTAAGCAGTAGACACAATGCGAGATGGGTTGGTTTTCCTTTTTGATTTCTAAAAAGAAGCACCTGCTACTCTTATTTTTAAAGATAGCGCAATAATGTGTAACACAAATATCTGATTAGAAAGTTTATAAGTTGAGAGATAAGTTAAAGATCAGGAAAAACAAATATTACTATCTGGATATTTCTATTCTTAACAAGCGCTAATATCCACAGCTACTCCCTCTTGAAGTGCTCTCTTTGAATATGCCTTATTATAGCAATAAAATAACTCTAATAATAGTCAATCCTACTGAATCTATATATTCTATCTATGCTGTGTTCTTCCACTATACTATATGAAATACACACACAGATGCACGAATGACAAAGACTCAGAAATATCTCTAATATTATTCTCAAACAAATTACCACAGAAAAATTAATATCTTATACTTGACTTCACAATTATCAACTAATCGTATGTTAACTAATTATTTGTCAATTGTTATTATTTTTCCTACTAGATGCCCTTTATCCCTATCAAATAGTCCTCCTTTTTATATTTTTCCAGTGCTCAAGACACAGTTCCCTAGTGGATCTCCTGCGCTGGCTCTAGCGCCACATTAGTAAAACAATAACTGTTCTATTAGTAAACTACATACATTGCTTGTAGCAACTACAGCACCTAATTGCACCCTATGCTTACTAACACTAGTTTTTAACTTGTTTCACTCATACTCCATATACGCGCTCTTGACTATACCTTTGTTTTGTTTCAGCGCTACTTCCAGGTTTGACCCATTCTAACGCTGATCCTAGTTGCCTTGACTCTTGGGTAGCTTTCTTTTTTGATCAAGTCCCCATGCTCCTCACCTCATTACTAGTCAATAGTCCTGGTAATTTACTTGAATAGTTAGACTCTGCAACTTACATTACTTGTCTCAGTAATTATAGCACTTGCTGCGGTGCAGTATATTATGCACTTGAGTCTTCCTTAAGCCATAACTCCTTCCTTAATGCGTAACACACAATTATTGGAAAATCCAAATCTACTTGTGTGCAAAGCAAACTATCTTATCTTTCCCAGTGCACAAAACCTCCATGTCTTAAGGACTGGAGTTGCCTTAAACTGCTTGAGATTCATTCTTTTCAAGGAGGATACCCCCTTCAGTTGTCTTATAGACTCTGGAGCTTCAATTTATTTTTTCAATTTATATTTTGCCGAGAATTTAAATCTGACATTCACAGATATCGATCAAACTCCAATTTATTTGGTCAAATCAGAGGAACCCAAATATTGGGTAAGTAAGAAAGTTTTATGGGTTTTCAACTTTCCAAACTTTCCCCCCTTCAAGTGGGAATTATCAGTCTTGGACGCCCCAAGAATGGATGATACCATCCTTTGGCATGACTTTTTAGCGCATTGGAATCCTGAAATTGATTGGTCACAGGTATTGATCACCCCACGCACTAAGTATATTTCTAATTCTTCAATGCAGGTCAATAGGGAGTTAAACAACCCGCCTGACAATGTCCTGCTAGAGGACAAATCTCTGCCAGATAACTTGCAAGCATCTGATCTTTCTCTAAATGAGCAATTGGCTAACCCTTCTAGCTCAATCACTTCACTCGAAGAGGATTTAAATTGCCTCAAAGTTGTCGAATTATGCTCTCTCAATTCTGGTCTTCCCTCGACAGATTCTTTCAAAGATGATGAGGAAGACCAAATCAATGTTAAAGCCATTAAATCAACTCTACCGGAAATCTATCATGATTTCCTTGATGTTTTCTCAATCCGGAAGGCCGATAATTTACCACCTCATTGACCCTATGGCCATCAAATAGAGTTAATAGGTCCTGTCTATTCTTTATCAAAGGACAAATCGCAAGTTCTTCAAGACTAAATTTCAGAGAATGTAGCCAAAGGTTTCATTAGAGCCAGTAAATCTTCAACCGGCTCCCCTGTTCTTTTTGTAAAGAAAAAGGATGGTAGCCTTAGGTTGTGTGTTGACTATAGAAAGCTCAACACAGTTACAAAGAAGAATGCATACCCAGTTCCTCCTATGTCATTGCTTCTTACCCTTTTCAATGGTGCTAATTTCTTTTTTAAAATTGATCTTAGAGGCGCTTATAATCTTATTCGCATTATGGAAGGTCATGAACCACTGACTGCAATGCGCACTAGATTTGGTAGTTTTGAATATTTAGTAATGCCTTTTGGATTATGTAATGCAACATCTACTTTTCAAACTTTTGTTAATGACATCTTTCAAGATGTTGTTGAACAATTTGTTGTCGTCTACTTAGAGGATATTTTAATTTTCTTGAAGACACTGGATGAACATATTTATCATGTTCAACAGGTTCTGAATTGCCTTTGAGATAATGGTCTCTAAGCCAAGCATAATAAATGCAAATTCCATCTTAAATCTATTTATTTTTTGGGTTTTACGTTTTCCACTGATGGTTTAGTCATGGACGACAAAAAGGTCCAAAAAGTCCTGGAATGGCCTGAGCCCAAAACTGTTAAATCCTTTCAAAGATTTTTGGGTATTGCCAATTTCTATAGAAGATTTATTAAAGATTACTCTAAAACTATTTCCAATCTTATGTCTCTTCTTAGAAAAGATATTCCTTTTGTTTTTACTTCTACAGCACGAAAGGAATTCAAAGCATTGAAGACTGCATTTACAACAGCTCTAATTCTTTGACACTTTGTTCCTACTGCTTCGACAATAGTCAAGACAGACTCAAGCAATTATGCTATTGCAGGGGTCATTTCTCAATTCAATCCTGAAACAAAATTGTTTCATTCTGTTACTTTCGAGTCACTCAAACTCATTGCAGCAGAATTAAATTACCAAATTCATGGCAAGGAGCTTTTAGCTATTATTCATTGTCTTAAAAAATGGCGCTCTTTTCTTCTCAGCCTAGATAGTCCTTTTCAAATCCTGACTGACCATAATGCTTTGAAATACTTTATGTCTTCCAAAGTGTTAACCAGGCGTCAAGCCAGGTGGGCTGAATTTTTTTCTGAATTTCCTTTTTCTATTTCCTATCACCCAGGTAAGAACTGCCTTCTCCCAGATATCCTGTCACGTCAGGACGACATTTACCCACAGTGGGGGGACACATTTTCTGACAAGAACCCAGCAAATGTGAAATCAATTTTCAACGAATCAATGTTAATGACTCATCAACTTAATTCGATGACAATTCAATCTTTCCAAAATCCACTATCCAACATCCTCAAAGCTCAGTCAAAAGAAAATTATTGTTTAGGGTTAAAAGACAAAATACTCTTGAAGCAAGGGGCCAAAATATTTAGTATTGAATCAGGTCTATTTGTTTTCGAAGGTAGAGTAGTCATACCCAACAACAATGAAATAAAATTATGGATTTTCAATAGTCGACATGATTCTCCATTAGCTGGTCATTTCGGGGTCGATAAAACCTACCATTTAATTGTGAGGAATTTCTTCTGGCCAGGAATGACCGGAGAAATCAAGGCCTATATAAGATCTTGTTATGAATGTAATAGGAATAAGGCTCCCCGTCACCGGAAGCATGGGTTGCTTCAACCGCTTCCTATTCCCTCTAAACATTGGGAATCTTTATCAATGGATTTTATTTCTCAACTTCCTTTTTCTAATAATTTTGATGCTATATTAGTAATAGTAGATAGATTTTCAAAGATGTCTATTTTCATTAAAACCACTACTACTGCTACAGCAGAAGATTTGTCAAAATTGTTTCTAGAATATGTATTTTCCAAACATGGCTTACCTAATGATATTATTTCAGATAGAGGCTCATTTTTTGTATCCACATTCTGGACTCAATAGTGTTGACAACTCGATATCACGAGGAATCTCTCCACAGCCTATCATCCTGAAACCGATGGGCAAACAGAAAGGGTCAACCAAATCCTTGAACAATACTTTCGAATGTATGTCAGTTATCAACAAGACGATTGGACCACATGGTTACCATTGGCCAAATTTGCTTATAATAACTTGACTCATTCTTCGACATGAAAATCTCCTTTCAAAACTGTTTATGGAAGACATCCTCAATTCAACTCAATCCATGTAGGAACTAGTCATCCTGCGGAACATTATCTTTGAACCATATCACGACTCCAAGAAGAACTTAAATTAAATTTGGAATTAGTGATTCAAAGGTACAAGGAACAGGCTGAAAAACATCGACAATCTGCTCCTTCTTTTAAACCAGGCAACAAAGTATGGCTTGACGCACAAAACATTTGAACAACTCGACCATCAAAGAAACTGGCTGAAAAACGCTTGAGACCATTTGAAATCAACTCGGAAGTCTCTAAAACTGCATTTCAACTCAAGCTACCTCCTAAATGGCTGGCTATTCACCCTGTTTTCATGTATCTCTCCTGGAACTGACTCGAGAAACATACCCGGGCAGGAACCAACCTCCTCTGGAACCGGTCAAAGTAGAAGACCATCTAGAGTGGGAAGTAAGCCGTATCCTTGATTCAAGAATGCGCAAGGGGAAACTTCAATACCTCGTGGAATGGGAAGGCTTCCTCAATGACTCAGACAAAACATCCTGGGAACCAACCATTAATGTTTCTAATGCCCCTGAACTCCTAAAATCTTTTCATCTTAAATATCCTTTAAAACCAAAACCTAAGAACTCTCTTTTATTTTTCTCTTCTTTCTCTTTTCTTTTTTCTTTTCTTATAATTCTAAAACTTCTTCTCTTCTAAAATCCTTACTCTGTTTTTTCTTTTCTTCTTTCTTCTTCTCAAAAGCTTTTTTCAACCTTCTTTAAAAATAAATAAATAAAAAAAACTAAACTAAAATCAAAATTAAATTAAATTAAAAAAGTAAAAAGTAAAAAGTAAAAAGTGAAAAAATAAAATAAAATAAAATAATAAAATTAAAATCTTAAAATTCATTCAAATAAAATCTTAAAAATCAACAATTCCTTTAATTTTCTTTCTTTTCTCTTTTCAAACTTTTCTTCTTTTCCCTTATTTCTTTTTCTTTGAACTATCAAAATTTTTCAAGAACTCAATACAACAATCTTTCTCAAACTTTACTTCAACCTTTAAATCTCTCTTTTAAAATTCTTTGAACAAATTACTTCTTTCTTTCAAATTCTTTTTTCAAAAACTATTTTTTCTTCTTTCTTTTCAAATAAACAAAATTCCTCAAAACTTCAATAAATAAACTTTCAGTAATAACAAAATTTTTCTCTCATTTAATTTTCATTTCAAACAAATTTGTTTCAATCAACTATTTCTTTTTTCTTACTTAAATTTTTTCTTTGCAAAAC
Organism: Hemileia vastatrix; assembly: GCA_030280995.1. NCBI lineage: Eukaryota > Fungi > Basidiomycota > Pucciniomycetes > Pucciniales > Zaghouaniaceae > Hemileia > Hemileia vastatrix. Next base: position 16,192,661 of record JASXTE010000016.1, read on the forward strand.
TTAAAACTGAAATTCCTTCAGTTAAACATTCTTTGTTTTCATCTTTCATTCAAATTTTCTTCTTTCAAAATTTAAAACAAAATTTTATTCAAATCTTTTCTTTCTTCCTTTTTTCTTTTCTTTTCTCAAAATCTTATAAAATATATATCAAAATTTTCAATTAAAACAACAAAATAAATAAATAAATAAATACACAAATTGCTTTTGACTTTTTTCCTTCCCTCTTTTCTTTCTTTTCTTTTTCCTTCCATTTCAAATTTTCTCCTGTATTTTCTCCCAAACCAACTTCTTCATTTTTTTCAAAACCACTCTTATTTCCTTCCTGCATTTCTCAAATAACTCCTCCTCTCCTACCAGTACCACTTCTCCAATTTCTATTAATTCTTCGGCCACATCAAAGGAGGCAGCATTGACAATCTTGTCGACCTCACCGCTTAAATCTTCAATGAATCAAGTTTGTCCACCATACCTGGTCAAGAGTCTCTTTGTTCTCCTCCCTCAAATCAATCACTGGTTGATTTGCCTCAACAGGCAGCGATGGTGCAGCTTCCATAATTGGAGCTTCCGCAATGACATCTGAATTCTAAAACATAGGTCATCAGTAACAAAATTTTTTAAAATAAAGAAGAACAGACTTACTTTGAACAATGGGTCAGCTTCTAAAAATAATTTCCGGGTGACTTCCACTGTCACTTCCTTCTCCTCTTTGTCATCTTTGATGACAATCCACCGCTTCTTCGGCGTCCGTCTCAAAATGGGGACTTCATCCTCATCCTCTTCAACTAACTCATCCACCTCTTCTTCCACACCTCATTTCTTACTTGTGGCCTGGGTTACCCAGGTTTCCACGGTATCTTCAACTTCCTCCTCAATCTCTCCCACCGACTGATCGTCCCCGACTGATATGTCCCAGATATCTTTGACCACCTCTTTGGTCTTTGGTATTACCCAATATTTGGTTTTTGTAAATTGAAGCTTGATGTCCACATTTTTTGATAAGGCATCACACGCCACCCATCTCCAGCGGCAAAACTCGCATTTCTGGAGAGGACCTCGTGTTTCCGTGCTTTCAATGCAGAAATATTCCATTGATTTTCAGGCTGTGCAGGCTTGAGAATATTGACGGGTAATGATTCCACCATCCGCTTTGGGGTGTGGAGGCGTGGGAGCTGGGGTAGGACAAGTCGACATAATAAAGTATAAAGTAATTAAAGTAAGAAGGGAGAGAAAATTAGTGCGGGAAAGTATGTCTCACGCTCAACGTAGCTCACATTTTTATACCCGGGCATCTGTCACACGCCACGTGACACTCGAGGCAAAAGCAGCTCACTAAATCAATGATACAGAGGTCTAAATCCATACTCGAAGCGCAGAAAGAAATTCTACATAGAAACTGCAACTTTTCTTTGTGTACTCACTATTCAACCGCGCTAGTCTAAACACTAAATCTAAATTAGTCAATCTCTCAATAGTGTGTTTTAGTCTTTTCCTCAATAAGCAACACACAGCGCAATAGTCAATGTAATAGTCCGCTAAAAGGTTTATTAAATATCTGTGGGTTATTAAAAGGGGTAGTGAGCATGGACGGAATGGTTGGTGGAGGATTAATGGATTAATGGATGTTATGGAGGAGGGTCCAGGTGTAATGGGTGTAATTTTGGTGGTCTGTGGTGTGCGGAATGATGAATGGGTATGAGGTCAATGCAAGGAGGAGTAAAGGATATAAAAGGAGTTGGATTTTGGTTACACATTCTTTAGAATTAAATTATAAAACGTATATATAGTTAATAGTGGTAAAGCTTCAGGTTAAATCATTATTATTGTATCTTTCCTTATTTTCTCAGTAATCATTTCTAAATCCTAAATCTTTTATTATTGAGTTTCCAACCCTTTGTGAGATCTTAAGAATATTAATATTACCTTTAAATTATATTAGAATTCTTATCAAACATATCTCAAAGCAGTAGCTCTTCCTTCGATTCATCTTCGAATCACTTCCTCGAACATTTCCTCTGTGCTTCAAAGAAGTTTCTAAACTACTCTCCTCATCTCACTTCCAGGAACACCCTTGACCTTGTGCGTAGGTTGTCCAGTGACAACTATTTAATATATCTTTTATTATTTCACATACACTCTCTGTTTAGTTTCTTTTTATCACACCCTTGTATCAGGTGGTGTTAACTCCGTGTCTTTATTTCTCACATCTTTGCTTATAAAAGTCCCTCTCTTTTTGTACTTTTCATCCATTCCTTACTTATTTACCAAACTTAAAATATAGAAATTAAATCTCTTATTACTATATTTTATAACATTAGTACTTACATCCACATAATTCTAATATATAAATTATACTAGTATTTTTAATCACCTCTTATTATTTGAGTAAAATAATCAAAAGATTAAAGAAAATATGTACAGTGTTTTTTGAGCCCAATAAATCCACTTAAAACCTTGTAGGACCTCCATATTTATCTTCTAGACCAAGAGACCCACCGACAGTTGGCAGACTTTCTGAATCGTTGACAGCACATTGTTATCTTGAGGCCAGAGACCGTGGGACCATTTCCATTGAGGTACCTATAAGGACAAGTGGACAACGAAAACAACAAACTTCATCTATCACGTGACTTATTTTTTGCTGCAAACGGGAATGGAACCGCACTCCATAACTTAGGCTTATATATTAACTATAGTTATATATTTTTGTGGTAATTATATTGATTACTATTCGTGGGTCACTTTTCACTCTTCATACTCTATGTATTTCCTTTTACTCAGCACTCTGTAAGTGTCATTAATTTGCTCATTTTACAGGGGGAGGTGTCTGGTAAATTGAAATTTATTTATTTTTATTTATTTTTTACTAGTTGAAAAAGATAGAGCAATTGTGTTCTCAGTCCTAGAAGTAATAAAAAAATTTTAATTATTATTTTCAGTTGACTTTGTCCTGATAAATTAATTTCTTTTTGTTCCAGTTGACAAATTGTCCTGACAATAAAATTTTAATAATTAATAAAAAAATAAATTATATTAAATTATTTCAGTTGACATTAAGTCCTGGTAATTGAATATCTTTCAGTTGACTTAAATCCTGATAATTATCATAAATTAATTTGTTAATTAAAATTTTATTTTATTTCTTCAGTTGATTTCTTTTAATCCTGGTTATTAGATTATTTTGAATTAATAAATCATTGATTATTATTTTCAGTTGATTTTTGTCCTGAAGAATTAGAAAAGCTACATTATTACCTAGATGACCAGAAATTTGAACTTGTCACTGACTTCAGTGAAGTTAAATCCCTTTTAAACTTGAAAACACCTAACAGACTTATTTTCAGATGGCTGTTAGCTGTTCAGGAATACAGAGGGAGAATGACAATTATTCATAGGGCTGGTATTGTTCACTCAAATGTGGATATGTTATCAAGGTTACATTTACCAAATTATGACTCTAATCCTGCTTATGGTCCTGAGGATGAAATTATTCATATTCATGGGATATATGTGGTTGATATGGAGGAAGAGCTATTACAGCTTATTCTGGATTCATATGATAAGGACACTGACTTAAAAAAGTTATGCACCATATTAAATGATCCAAAGAATGCTTCAATACAACCATTAATTAAAACCCTTCCAACAAAGTACCAGAAGTCTTTGGAGAAAGGTTAATTTTCAATTGATGAAGAATATCTATATTATCGAAAAAAGTTGAGTAATTTCATTTTTATTCCTCCTTCTATGAAAGAAGTCATCTTGAAAATTTGTCATGATGACATTTTAGCTGGACATTTTGATCTTGAAAAAACAATGATCAGAATTAAAAACACTGCTTGGTGGGTTAATATTTCTGAAGACACCAAATTATATGTTGAATCTTGTGACTCTTGCCAAAAATCAAAGAGATTGACTGGTAAGAGAGCTGGATTATTGCAAAATATTAAAGCTCCTGATGCACCATGGCAGATAATAAACATGGATTTTGTAACAGGATTACCTATTGCTGGAAAAGACAGTTATAACTCATGTTGGGTTATTGTGGACAGATTCACCACAATGTGTAAGTTTATCCCTACTCACAAGGATGTTTCCACTAAAGAATTAGCTTTCTTATGGTGGTCTCATATGTTTAATACTGCTGGTTTTCCTAAAGCCATAATCTCTGACAGAGACCCTAAATTTACTTCTGAATTTTGGATGTCTCTGATGGATGTTTGTGGTTGTGATCTGAAACTATCTACTGCCCATCACCCTCAGACCAATGGATTAGCTGAAAGAATGATTCAGACTCTAGAGGACATGATAAGATGGTATTGTGCCTTTGGCCTTGAGTATAAAGACAATGACAAATTCACTCATGATTGGGTTACCTTACTTCCTGGGTTGGAATTTGCTTATAATAGCACTGTTCATTCTGTTACTCAAAGAAAGCCTTTTGAGCTCTGGCTTGGATATGTTCCAAATACTCCTGCCCAAATTCTCAATAATAAAATACCTAAATTGGATTTACATCCTGGTGTAAAATCTTTTCTTCAAATGCAACAGCTTTGCAGAAGTCATGCTCAATAATGTATTGAAAAATTATTTGAATATGAGAAGAAGAGATGGGACAAATCCCTTAAAGAATACACTTTTAAAAAGGGTGATGAAGTGTTGATTTCTACTGTCCACTTCAATTTACAAGGTAATAACAAATTGAAAGACCCATTTGTTGGTCCATTTGTTGTCAGAAGAATGGTTGGTGATAATGCAGTTGAAGTTATTTTGTATTCTCCATATGACAGAAAACATCCTGTTTTTCCAATATCTCTTTTGAAACCTTACACATCCAATAGTGATTTATTTCCAAAAAGGAGGGGAAGACCAAAAAAGACCCCTAAGGAAATCAGTGAGACAGCAGAAATTGATAAGGTTCTAAATGACAGAATAGTTACTACTAAAAAAGGTACAGAATACTTATTGAGATTCAAGAATAAATCTTCTAGATATGATTCCTTGGATACCTGGGAAGGAGATATCTAATCTTCTTACTCTGCTAAAGAAATATAAAAAGAAAAAATCATAGCATTTTTTTTATTGTTTTTTTAGAGTGAGGGAGTGTCAGCCAGGCTGCTAGACTTACCCAGTAAATAATTAATTATTTACTGGATGAAGCCATGTCTTATTATTTTAATTATTTAATTATAAATTATTTACATTAAAATTACCTATAATAAATTAACTAATTACAGAATGGTAAAATTAATGAATAATTAAAATTAAATATAAATGTCCCTTATATTTTATTCTCTAACACCGTGCTCATTGACAGGCTGAAAGAAATAAAAATTTATATTAAAAAATAGATTTTAAATTAAAATAAAATTTTAATATCCAAATAAAAATAAATATATACAAAAAATTCAAATTACTTATTTAAAATTGACATTTATAGTAAATTTTAAATACATTAATTTATTTTTGTCATATACAGTAAATGCACCTTTCTGACATCTTTTTTTAGAATAACTTTTTTATTTGAAAATACTCCTTCTGGAATATTCTTTTTCCCTCTCTCATACTACTGTTTTTAGAATTTTATTGTTGTGCTTTGTCTCTCCTTTGCCTATATAAGGCCTCTTTTTTGGTTGTTTTTCATTCATTCTATTACTTACCTATTTATTATAATTATTTATAAAAACCATATATTACTATCTATTATTGCTTTAGTATTTACATTCACATAATTCTAATACATTAATTATAATAATAATTTAATTTCTTACCTCTTTATATTGAGTAAATATTCATGAAGATAAGGAAATACGTACCCCAAGTTTTAAATCCAAAAATTCTGTTGTTTCTGCCATTGGACCGCTGTGAAAAACCTTCTAGACTTGAAAGACCCTATGACAAATGATAAAAACTAATGTATCTTTTTACCCTTTGAATAATTCCTTTTTTCCCTTTTTATTTTATTTTATTTCATTTTTTATTTTTTTTATTTTTATTTATTTTTTTTTATTTATTTTTTTTTTTTAGAAAAAAAAAGAGTGTTTGGAAATAATTGAATGTTGTGATTCAAAAACTTAAAAGAGATCCAAAAAATCCTCTGAAAATCTAGAATATAATTTTATTTTTATATCTACTAAGAAAATAGAGAAGCATTTCTTGTCCTTCCTCCCCCCCTCCCCCCACCTCTTTCCCTCCTCACTTGGTTGTTTATTTCTTTATTTCTTTTCCACTCTCAGTCTCTTATATAATGTCTAGGTGAGAGGAAAAGCAAGCAGTTGTGTATTAAAAATCAAAAAGATACCACACTTTGTTCCTCCACTTCACAAGAATCATCAGAATCCTCATTTTTTCGCCACCAAGGTAGATATAGTACCAAAAATGAAAATAAAATATAAATGTAGAGAATATAGAATCAAAATAAATATTGAGTTTTTAATTGACACAAAATTGTTTATGGGAATACCAATTTCAACCCTTATGAGTCTTTTTTACTATCCACTAACAATAATTTTATTACTAACAAAACCCTCCTTCACATAAAAAATAAATAAAATATTAAATAAAAAATAAAAAGCATGATGGAAATATATACATTTATATATAAATATATTAGAAGAGAGAAAAGCACCATATGATTGTTGTATATGATGAGAATTGTATACACATACACGTCAAAACATGAGAAAAGGAAAAGCCACCAGAGATAACTAGATCAAGAACAAAGTATAAGTAGTCCAAAAAGTCCATTCTATCGCTCTTTATTATAAATCCTTTTAAAGTTCTAACGACTTTTCTTTCTTTTTTGAAAGAATCAACGGATACCTATACTAGTTAATTGATATTAATCCAGAAGGGGGAGGGGGTTAATATGAAATATATGAATTTTATTATTTTATGTAGAAGGTATAGTAATTAATAAGATGATACAAAGGAGATATGAGAAAAAGTTTGTAATCAATGAGTTCTTCCGTCGATTATCTATTTTCGAAGTACAACTCTTTTACTTCTTTGCGTCTCTCTGGGAGTGGGTAATACAATAGCTAGAAATATTAAAAGGTCAAGTTTTAACAAGAAATGTCTATATGAAGTGAGTCTTTTTTTTTACATATAATCTTGGAGGGGGGGTGTAATTTTAGGATGATTCTGTTGAATTCTATGAATTTATCTAGGTCTTGAGTGTCCGGGTGGTGCCATTGTATCTATACCGTTGAGATTCATAACAGATGAAGCAACGTTGTGTGGTGATGATGTGGGAGTAGTAGAGCTAGAGTTTGAGCTGATGGTAATTTTAAGGCTGATGGCGAGAATCATCACGACAATAAGGGTAAAGATGATCGAGGCCATAAGACAGTACATAGCCCAACGTTTTTCCTGCTCACAACATATTTCGTTACATAAAGTGAGAAAGGGAGCTGCATATATTTGGATAGACGAAGAAACAGTCAAAGAAGAAAAAGGATTATATAAAAAAGCACCTACCTCTCGTGATTTCTCCAGTTCAACCGCATTGCGGGAAGCCTCGGACTCCATCATATGAAAAGGAGATGCTGAGCGTTTGACACCCCACTTTAAATTTTTTTCAGGTACCACGTCTAAGCGCTCGACAGTGCTTTCCAAAGATGAATGGTGAGGGGACACTGAAATAGATTTATCCATAGATGAGGTGATTGGGAGCTGATTTAAATCGCCAATAGAATTTCGATGAAAAGAAAAAGATGGATGCGCAATAAAACATCCCCTCACATCGGACTTTGGAGAGGCGTATTGAAGAGAATTACACTTTTGATCATCAAGAGTAGGCAAAGCGGGAACGAGGGTGGTTGTTCCCAACTCAACTTGACCAGACCACCATCCTTTGGGACATATTCTATTTCTCAATTGAGGCTTCCGAGAGCTAGAAGTAGAATTGACTTTTTGAGATTGAGATGAGACTCTGCGAACAGATTCCAGAACATGTAATGCGCCATAAAACCAGAGGGGAAAGCAAGCAAAACCCAACCAAAACCAGCGCTCAGTGCGGGCGCAATGTGACCTGCGGATTAGCGCAGGATCTGAGAAAGGGGGATCATGTAAATAGTAAGTAGGATTGAGAGGGGCATGCCGGTAGTAATTATGGCGATGGGTTTGAGAATTGTGATGGAGGGGTTGAGGAGCTTGAGGATCTTGTTGCTGTAAATGCTGTGTCTGGGGAGCCAATCGTTGTTGTTGACGATGATACTGTGTCTGAGGAGCGGGTTGGTGTTGCTGTGTGGATGATGGAGGCAGAGGTGGAGGTGGGAGGGTTGGCAAGGGGGTAGAGAAGGAGGTTGAGGAAGAGGTTGAGGAAGAAATAGAAGAAGTGTGAGAATGTTTTAATAGGGGCCCAAGAAGAGAAGAAAAGCTGAGTGAGGGAAAGAGGGGGCGGTGAGGATGGAGAGATGCGGAAGAGGGAGGAGAAGGCATGTATAGAAAATGGCGATAGATAGAGATGGAAAAAGATGAAATAATACAATAATAGCAAGACTATCAAGATAGTAAAGAGCGTAGTATTTAAGAACAATAGCAGGAATGTAACTAATGATAATTGATCAAGGGAAAGAGTGCTTGTATCTAAATAAGTAAATATTTATAGCAGTAGGAGGATTGGGATTATTAGTGAAAGTGTTAAAGTGTTAGTGTTTTAGTAAGGAGATGGGTGTGATCTTCCACTTCTCGACTGCTAGTAGATAAATATCAGTCGAGAGCAGTAACAATAACAATAGCAATAGTGATGGGAATAGCAATAGAACTATAATCTAGAACTGTCAGCCCACACTGCTAGCAACGTCCTCCACACAGTCAACCACCCGGTCAGCAACGAGCAAAAGCGACTAGCAATCGAGTCCGTCCAATCCTCAACATCCGATCCAACAAGTTCCAAATTATCCCCTTCAATTTCCTATTTAAGGTGATGCTCAAAAACTTTGAAAAAATTATTTCATATTGTAAATGGATTCACATTAAAATTATCAATAAGAATCAAAAGTAAATTAAAAATCACAACCACAATCAAAATTAGAAATCGAGGAAATAATGAATGTAAAAATAAGCAACTGAGTCGAAAAACCTTCACGAAAATTAAGTTAAATCAAATCTTACAGACTTGTTTGTTGTTAGAATGGGAAGCTGGCGACCACTTGCTTTATATTTTTTTAAACAAAAAAAAAGAAAGAAAGAGAGATAATAAAAAAGTAAAAAATGTAAAGAATTTTTTATTTTTTCAAATTATTATTATTATTATTTTTTTTTTTTTCATTTTCTCTCATGTCACATTTCCAGAGTTGGATGTTGGAAATCAGTCTTAAAAGTTATGCATGTGAATGAGACAGATGGTGGCGAAGATTGATGATGGTGATGATGATGATGATGATGATGCCTGATGATGATGACTGAATATCCACTCGCTTGGATCGTCGGATAATTTTCAGTCTTTCTCTCATACATTTTTTCACCCCTTGCTTCCCACTAGTCGAGCACTGCATTCTACTACTTTAACACTCACTCAATTACACCATACTATTCCAAACAGTCTCACACCCTTTTGTATTGAAGTTTATTGACTTAAACTATCTCTTCTCATGCCTTCTTCTTGCAATGAAGTTCAATCCTATTAGTATCTTCATTAGCTCCTTTTCACCACTCACTCCCACCATAAGTTGTGTTCTCTTTGACCGCACATCTACATTTTTTAAACTAGCTAATTTAAACTGCTCAGGCATGTGGAGTATTTACCTCTCCTTTCCCCCTTCCAATCAATTGACTAAATAGTTTGGCCCTTTTTATATCCAATCTTGCGCACTTTAGAACTCAGTCTATTTGAACTCAATCTGTATATACACTCCCTCCGTCCCTATCTTTCGACCTACTTATCTACCACTCCATCTGTCTTTCTGTCAACCTGCCCATTTATCTATCCATCTATCCATCCATCCATCCATCCATCCATCCATTCATCTATCAATCAATCTTTCAATCTCTCTACCTTCGTGTAGAGCATGGTCCCATATGCAGAATCAAGTATGTGAAGATGTTCTGCGAAGCCGGATGGAAGACAAAGTACGCGAGTGAGAAATTTGTAAAGGACCTGGTGTCAATCGGTCTTTTACTATGCATGAATGCATGTTGGAACGTCGGTGCGCACATATCTTATTTCGCTTCTTCCTGTTAAACTCCACTCTGTTATGCTTTTCTTTTTGCTTTACATTTATACAATGACACAACCTATCGATCAACTAGATTGTAAAATGACTCCTCTTCACATGTATAATAACTACTCTAAGGACACGCGTTTCATAGCTTTTACTTTGTGTATTGGTTGGGGTAACGATAGATACTGCCAATGCAAGAGAGCTTGCGGCCTTTTTTTTCTTAACCATTTTCAAAAAAAATTTGTCAGAAACTATGATAATTGATGATTTTTGGTGAATACAGGCTAAATTGACTGTCAAGTGTCAAGATTGGGCCCAACGATCTATAACATTTTGCTAAGAAAGTCGCAAGTTTTCCTGTACAGGCGGATCTGAAAACATTGAGACCAAAATAAATTTTTTAGGAAATTTATGGACAGCTCAAAAGTTGAACTGCAGTATTATTTTGACATCTCAATCCATTTTGTGGCAATCGAGTTGATTTCTCCATTCTTTCGCACCTCTTCATCATCTGAGTTGAAAGAGAAGTCATTTTCAAAAAAATTTCATTTTGGTCCCAATGTTTTCGGATCTGGCTGTATCATTAGACCATATCATTAATGCTTGGTACGCCTGTGCAAGAAAAAAAAAAATCCAAACATTTAGACAGAATGATTGCCATTCAACAGTGAAAGTGACAAATTCTTTGGTGAATGCAAGCTAAATTTCTTGTCAAATATCAATTGGTCTATCCAAAAGCTTTGAAATTTTTTTCAAAACTGCAATAAGCGTTTCCGATACAGCTGTATGTGTTATTTATTTATTTTTGAAAAAACTGCTTTATAGTTTAAAACAACTAAAAGGTCTGGAAAATAACAGGTTTGTATTACTGGCCTTTCATATACAGCAAAACCTGAAAAGCTTGCAGGTTTCACGTTTCCGATCCTTCGCCAAAAACATGTGTTTACATCGCTTTCACTACGCACCAAGTAAGATATCCCTGGTGGGGATATCCAGCGCGAGTTGGGGATATTGTAGGGAGGGACATATGGTCAGAAAAATAAGTGGAAAAAAAAAAATATGTGAGAAAAAGATAAGTGTATGAAAAATATCTTGCAACCATGGGAAATTTTGTTTTTTAATTTTTTTTTTTTTTCCTCACAAAAAAAATTTTTTTTTTTTCAATTTTTTTACAACTTATACAATTTTGATTTTTTTTTTCTTATAAAAAAAAGAAAATTCTAATGGTTGCAAATGATTTTTCTTACACTTACTTTTCTCGCACTTACTTTTCTTACATTTATTTTTCTGACCTTATGTCCCTCGCTAATATATCTCTAACTCGCGCTGGATATCCCCATCACGGATATCTTGCTTGGTGCGGAGTGTTTTGGCAGGGAATCAGTGGCAAGAACACCACTACCAAGTAATGGGCAGGTAAGAATTGTATTGACTTGCACATTCTCATTCCATTTTAGATGGTGAAGCTGTGGGAATGAAGTGAGATAGCAGCAATAATTAGCACGTCCATTAGTAGATAAAAAAAGATCAGTTACAGCTATTTGGGAAAAGCTTGCTGTCTTTTTGCCTTCCACTCCCCGCCAAAAACATGAGTTTTAGCCACTTTTGGCGGGGGATCTGGGGCAAAAAAAGAGCAAGGTTTTCCCAATTAGCTGTATGTATATTTCCAATAATGGACTTTTGCCAAATTGTGATGAATACTATCTTTAGTTATTGTATTGGAACGGACGGATTAAGAAGTAAAGTCGAGAAAGGTCTGAGAGAGTATATAACTATACCCCCCAATCTAAGAAACTTAAATTCAAACTGAGTTGGGACCGCTTAATTGGACAGCGTTTTGCACTATTCTACAGCATATGACGTCACTTCTTTTTCTTTTTATTTTTAGTTTAATCCTTTTTTCTTCTTTTTTTTCGTATGTTTTGTTTCTCTCTCAACCACGCTTACATTATTTTTACGCATGTAGAAAACGTTTCAAACGTTTCAAGTACATGCTTTGTTTGTCTACAGCATGTACAGTGCCCTACCAAAAGTCTGTGAACAGTCATATTTGATGTCACTCACTCAATATTGCTCAAAAAAACTTATAGTTTTGTACTCTGGTTCAAAAGCATGTATCTAATCAATATAACCATATATAAATACAAAAACACTATGATATCATAAAAAAAAATTGATATCCAAAAAGCAATTTTTTCAGCTACAGTTAATCCTGGAAAGCTTGCAGTTGTCTTGCCTCTCATCTCCCGTCAAAAGCACAGGTCAGCTTCCCTAAACTCATAATTTTGGTGGGGGATAGGATGGAAGATAGCCACAAGCTTTCCAGGATTAGATATATCAGAAACAATTTTTTTAGCCAGATGAAATACATACCATTAGATAGCCCAGACATCATAGAATGTCTCCCCAAAGGGAAATTTCAAAAAAACAAAAATTTCAAAAAGAAAATAAGTCCCCCCCCCCCATCTCCTCCACTCCTGTAAGTTTCATTTTTGAAATTTGCATATTGCCCGCACCAACTGTGCTCTCAGAGTCATTTCAACAACCACACAAAAATCATAAACTTTTTTTTGCCTTATTGACATAGCTAATGTATTTTGTTTCTATTGTTTTCCTCTTTTCCTCTCTTATATATATATTCTTTTTCTTTAGATGTTGAGAGGTTGTGAAAAAAACACTGAGTTTCCATCTGAGACAAAGTGGCAAATTGTTAGTTTATTTAAGGGAAATGTGCCAAATTAGAGTGTCTGTGAAATTTTTAATTTGAGGCCTTCAACTGTATTGAACCATTTCAAATGTTGGAAGGAACAAGGCACTGTTGAGATAGCTCCCCAATCTGGACATCCTTGCAAGCTTTAGAGTCGCAACCTCTGTCAACTTGCAGATGTTGTCTCAAGTGAACACAAACAAAAAATCTCAGAAACTACTGATTCACTAGCTACTCCAGCTTCTTCTGGTACTGTCCAATGAAGAATTCACTCACTGTAGACCACTCTTTAGTACTAGCTATAGGCCTTGACAAAGGGAGTTGGAGAAAAACTTGAGAGAAAACCCCCTGTCCCTTTGAGAAATAGCAGGTGAGATTAATTTGCTACAGAAAATTAGAGACTGTTACAATACCCCTTCCAACACACTTCTTGACTGCTTAACAAGTCAAGACGGTAGCCAATAGCAGATCACTGAAAACCAAAGAACCAAAACCTGAAATACAGAGACTCCACACTAGGAACCAGAGACAAAGTGCACTTGTTGCACAGAAAAAAGCAATAATCACTACGCAATATAGGGGGTGGACTTGCTAGCAAGTCCTCAACCTGAACTCAGATGGAACTCAGATGGAACTCAGACTGAACTCATACTGAACCCATACTGAACTCTACTTGAACACCCACCTAAAACTGTTCTGCTGAGTGGTGTTCATCCCTGATTGTATGGTTCCTTTATCAATAGCTCAATGTGTGTTCAATCTATGGTGAGTTTGGGTCCAAGGTTGCAGACTTGCTAGCAAGTCCGCCCCCCATATTGTGTGGTGAATCCTTGATGCAGGTTGAAAATCTACACCAGAGAAACCAGTTTCCAAAGTTGAGTTAAATGAAGAACTAACCTTGCAACAAACACAGCCAATTGTGGCCAAAAAACAGTGAAAATTGAGTGAGAAACAGTGATCTAATTACCAGATGGTTGTATCTAGGTTAGAGTTGCCCCGAACTGTCTTATTCTGTCAAGGGGAACTTTTGGTCTAGAAGCTTGGTTTGAGGTTTATATGAGGAATTTTAGGGTTTTATTGAACTCTCAAAGAATAGTACATATTTCTTAATCAAAATAATTGCTTTACTCAAATAAAAGAGGTAGTTATAAGATATCAATATAAATTATAGATTAGAATTACGGTGTTGTAAATACTAAAGTTATAAAATATAGGAATAAATGTATTGTTGTGAGTGTAATAGTAAGGTAAGTGATAAAAAGAATGATTTGAAAAGCACAAAGTAAGAGGCCTTTTATAGGCAAAACATGAGGGAATAAAATATAAGGAATTTACACCATATATTGTAAGCATGTGAGAAAAAGAATGACTGAAAGGAGTACATATATGACACAAGAATTAAATAAACTGGTATGTCAACAAGGACATCAAATTTATTAGCAATAAAGTTTGAGTTCCTTGGACTGTCACAATTAATTACACAATAATTAATTAATTATATTACTTTCACGGGATTCCAGATCTCTCACTTAGGTAATATAATTGTTTTAAAGTTTTTTTATTATAATTTTATTATTAAATTCTATTCCCATTGACTTATACCATTGAGCACGGTGTTAGGAAGTAAAATTGTAAGGGACATTTTATTTACACTAATTAATTATATTACTTATTGTACTTAACTAGTTAATTGTAAGTAATGCTTAAGTAGGTAATTAATTATTAGTAAGAAGAAGGGGTGTGGCTTCAACTCAGTAAATAATTAATTATTTTACTGGTTAAGTCTAGTAGCCTGGCTGACATATTCAGTATGTACATACAGACCACCTCTAATCTTCCTGATTCCCTCTTTACCACTTATAAAATGCATAAAAAACCATGCCTAAGCACTTCCCCCACCTTCCAAATGCATATGCCGGCCCACATTCAGCTCTGCTTCATGCAGGCACCCACTTCTGAGCCAAAATACCCCAATTTACCTTCAAAAAACACAGTATACTACCAGAACCCTTTAAAACACAAAATTAAGTAAAAATAACATTATGAAATGAATTATAGAGCCAGATTAGGTCTATCAAATGGTACTAAGAACTTAACCATAAGACTTAAGGTTAGTCCAAAAAACAAAACAAGTTTAAACAGTTATAGTAAAATATGAGAAATGAGAAAAAGATGCCTTAAAACTTAGAAAATGAAAAACATCAAAAAGACATGAAATATAGATAAAATCCAGGGCTATGCAATGATAAAAGCCACATACCAATAGTCCTAGTATTCAGCCCATAAAATAAGAAAAACCCATAATTCACAATTAAATGTCATTTAAGACATTCACAAACAGCACCAAACAACACAACAAAGGCCCCTGCCAATGTTTGAAGACCACATCACTTGATTTCAATAAACCTGTTTCAGTAAAGAAGCCTTTTCTCATCAAAGAAAAAAAAACAAAATGATTGAAATTTGGAAAAGATCATGCTCACTTGACTGTTACAGATTGGAAAAAGATCATCTGGTCAGATGAATCTTCATTTGAGATAGAAAAAACTTCATATTTTATTCTGGTTGGATGCAAAAATGAAGAAAAATACATTTATGAATGTCTTCAACCCACATTCAAGAGTGGAAAAACATCAAAAATGGTTTAAGGTGCATTTTTCAATAAAATAAAACTTCCCCTCACCTTTCTGTCTCCTAAACAGAGTAAATCTGGAAATTTCATCAACAATCTATATGAGAGAACTCTTGTTCCTTTTCTTAAGAAAAAAGACCCCCAACATATCCTAAAATTGATGGAAGACAAAGCCTTTGTGCACAAAGCCCTTGAATTTCAAAAAAATCCAAGAAGAACATATAATTAATAAGATAGTTTGGCCAGCTCAATATCCAGACCTCAATCCTCTTGAGAATTTCCAGGAAGCTCTCAAATGTGATGTGCAAGAGAAATACCAGCATAAAACTTGCAATCAAAACACAACAAGCATTAAAAAAAGCTTGGGACAACTAACCTATAACTTAATTAGAGAATTCGGTTAAATCAATGCCTTCAAAGATAAAAATGGTTGTTGATAACCATGGAGGGTCAACTCATTGGTAGCTTACAGGAGTGGAGGAGAGGGGGGGACTTCTTTTCTTTTCTTTTTGAACTTTTTTTTTTTGAAATTTCTTTTTGGGAAGATATTCTATAATGTCTAGGCTATCTAATGGTATGCATTTCATTGGGCAGAAATAATCTTTCTGGTAGCTGAAAAAATTGCTTTTTGGATTTCAATTTTTTTTATGTTATCATAGTGTTTTATATTTATATATGGTAATATTTAATAGAAACATTCTTTTGAAGAAAAATACAAAACTATAAACTTTTTTGAGCAATATTGAGTAAGTGACATCAAAAAATGACTATTCACAGACTTTTGGTAGGGAACTGTACACATGCATAGTAGACATTTGGGCACCTGAGACCTCACCTCTTAAGTATACAATGGGTTTATTTTCTAGGAACTTCACCTCAATGTAATTTAAAGAGCCTCAAATGAATAAAATAAATACTTCAACATAAAGGAAAATAAAAAAGAATAACTAGATAACCTTGAGTTAGCAATATAAAGTAAAATTAAAATAAAATAAAGTAAACTAAGATAAATTAATAAAAAAAACTTAAGATAAATTATATCAAAGCAAAATAAAGTATAATAAATTAAAAAATTAAATATTACCAGATAAATTAAAATAAATTAAAAAAGATAAACTCAAATAAAATGTTGTGATTTTAAGGGAAATCAAATAAAATGTGAAATTGGAAATAAATTTATTTTATCACATTAATATATTAACAAATGAGAAAGAATTGAATCAATTAAGGTAAAAGTATAACACCATTAATGAAGTTAAGATAATGATTCACTAATTACCATCCTTCAAAAGGTTTAGAATAAAATAAAGTTAAAGTAAATTAAACTAAGAAAAATAAAATAAATCAGAAATATTAATTCTAACTTAGCCTATAAGAGCATGTACAGCTAATGGCAATATTTTTTTTCCACACCATGAATTTTTTTTTGTTTCTTTTTTCTCTAAAAATACAAATTAGATTTCATTGAAAATTTGTATCATTGCTAAACAGTATCTGTTGACTCTAAATATTTAATAATCTTATCAATAAACCTCTTTCTCTAGTCATCAAAAAGTAGGCCCCCAGAGGCATCAGCTAGAGCTTTCATTCTCTGTGGCACAGAACTTATGAGATTCTTCAACATGGTTTCTGGGAGTTCATCCCAAGCTAAATTTAAGGCTTCTGACATTTATTCTTTATATTTTAGGTGGTAAAACTTGTGAATACAGTTATTCATTAATTTCCATAGTTTATCTGTAAGATTAAAATCAGGCAAATGAGCTTTTCACTTCATTTTTTCAACTTGATAAGATCCCTGAGTCTGTGAGTTGTTGTATGAATAGGGGAATTTTCCTCCACGAGGACAAGCTTGTGATGTGTGTAATTAATTTCGAAAAAGGGTATGAGGATGCCATGGTAAAAAACATCAATCGTTGTTTTTGATTTCTGATGTTCAGAAGGAAGGACTGTGAGAGGGATTTTGGTGGTTTTTAAAAAGCCTCCCCAAACCATGATTGAAAGTCAGACACTTTGCTAGCTGGGTTGAAGACATTCAGTCTTATACTTTTGGTCAATGAGTGAGATATTCTAGAATAAAAAAATATTAATATATTTATATAAAAAAGTTATAATGAGGTGGAGGAAAATAAAAAGTATTTGAGAGGCATAAAATAAATATGAGAAAAAAAAATGAAATAATGGGTTTTAGTTTTGGGAAATTTGCACTTAAAAATCCACACTTTAGTTTGGCTAAACTGAATTCAGATTTCTAAAACACACTAGCCAAAAAACTGGTTTATTTCAAAAGTGACATAAGTCACTTATTTCACTTAAATCTGCACTTTCTCAACCAAAAGTGTTGGCTTCACCATAAAGTCCCATTTCACTGATTTTTCAGCATCATGAAATTATTACACAGCACTCTGCAGCATAACGCTTTATAACTGTAAACCATACAAATACTTTTTAGCCTATCTGTGCCTAGTTTTACACAGTTATTCAGTAACTCTCAGGAATTTTTCCTTGAATTTCTTGAGCTTATTCATGATCACTCTGTGTTTCACAAAACCTTTCAAAAACACAGCATGATCCTTCAATTCAATTGGCTGTCACAATATGTTTTTTGGGATACAATGGTAATGGAGCTGCATTAAAAAATTTAGAAAATGTCTTCTCTTTAGGGTATGGCTTAATTAATTGCTATACAAAACAATGCATCTCTTCTATTATCAACTTGGAATCTCAACTTCTCACCTGGCCAAAAAAAGAAGGGTGACTTGAATTATCTCAGGTTATGTATGTAAAGGGTTTTCTAGAATGTAT
Source organism: Hemileia vastatrix (assembly GCA_030280995.1). Taxonomy (NCBI): domain Eukaryota; kingdom Fungi; phylum Basidiomycota; class Pucciniomycetes; order Pucciniales; family Zaghouaniaceae; genus Hemileia; species Hemileia vastatrix. The sequence continues at coordinate 16,210,965 of JASXTE010000016.1, forward strand.
TGGTTTAGTTGATGTTAAAAATATTCCTTTCAATCAGAAAACTTCTCAAGATGGAAACAATTTCTTTGACTGAAAAAAAGGGTAGCTTATTATCATATTCCATTCATTATTTTTAATACTAACACAAATGACTATGTCATCTCTATAGATATTCAATTTATTTAAAGCTTATATGTGAGGTTGACAGAAAACTCATATGATTATTTTCTGGCTATCCTGGATCAAGTCATGATTCCTAAATTTTTCAAAGAATGAAAATATCAAAAGATCCTGTATAGTATTTCTATGAAGATCAGTATCTTCTGGTAGATTCTGCTTATGTGAATGGTAAGTATGTACTTCCAGATTTTAAGGGAAAAGTTCCTGAAGACATCCAAAATTACAAGTTAAAAAAGCATTTTACAAAGTCATGAGTCTATATTGAATATTTTATCAAAATCTTGAAAGGTAATTTTGCTAATCTGCAGGAAATAAGAAGTCTTCTTAGAAAAAAAGTCTGAAATGGAGGGAGTAATTGACTGGATTCTGTGTTGCACTATACATCCTAACCTACTCACTGACCTCAAAGATAAATTTTTAGAGTTGTATAATGATGAAGAAGTCAAACCACCTCTCACAATATCTAATACTTCTATTACTCAAACTGCTGGAATAAAAGTAAAAATTCTTCCAATCACACAAGCAAATTGGGTTATTTAGTTTAAATTTGATAAACTACTATTACTTAAGGTGTGAATCATTTCTTCTGAATTTCTTCTTTGATGTATTCATGAGATTAATTCAAATTTACCCTTATCTCTTTTTCTACATCACCAAACTGTTCAATATACTCATTGCTCACTAATTCACTAATATCTAACAACTTCTTTCCTACTCCTGATATCATACCTTCAACACTTTCATTAACTACCTTCTCAATTTATTTCTCTCATTTTTATTTCCTATACTCTTTTATCTTCTCCCAAATATATTCTCCATAATCTTCATCTGTTGATTTTCTTTTGATTTTCTTCCCTTTTCTAACCGATCCTGTACTAGAAAGTTGACTAACTTGATAAATTTTGATTGTTTTCTAGTTAATTAATTAGAATTAAAGTTTAGTCTCTGTATTTTAAGACTACTTTACATCCTTGTACATATAGCTACTTCCTGTACTGTAATAAAATATAAGGTGTGAATATTTCATAGCTGGTAAATTATGTTTGGTGATCATTCTGACTTTTATATTTTATCAGATATATCAAAACTCCCAAGGTTCTTTACTTGGTATATCTTCTTCATTTGATTTTTCATCATTAATATAAAAAATTTGAGAACCTTCTGATTCTGTTGTTTTTGATGTTTTGGATATTTCACTTCATTACATAATTTTCCTTAGTGCCTATGTGAAATCTATAGCAAAAATTATTGAAATTTATCTTATCTTACCTTCTTTGTTTCTTCATGAGTTCAAAATTTTGATAATGTGAAATTCATTGAAAGTCTGGTTAGACATCAACAATATCACATGAAGTTTCTCCAAGTAGATGAAGAAGAGGTAATACTCATTCACATAGATCTTTAAGCACTTGGTAAGGCTTTGAGTGTTGAAATATAATCTTTATCAAAAGAAGTAAAGCATTTCTTTCTGGCCAAAGAGTACTAATTATTTTTTTCACCAGATAAATTTTATACACAAGAACATTTCACTACTTGGTCATTTTTCTTGAAAAAATGTAATTAAGTACTTTGGAACTCTGCCAATTAGTTGATATCATTTTTATAATCTAAATTGCATGTATATAAGTGCATAAAATTTTATGTTTCTAATGTGCAAATTACATTCCTTTCAATTTTATAAGTCTAACATATGATAAATTGTTTTTTTCTGAAATTTTCAAGTCAATAAAAATGGAAATACTTTTTCCTGCATTTTATTGTAGTGGGGGGGTACAGATTACCAAATTTTGATCACAATGCATAAATCAATAATAAACAGATCATCCAGATAAATACACAGAGATAAATTAAATAAACTTCAATAAAACAAAATTTGATTAAAAAAAACTCAAGAAAACGTGTCACAAATTATCTTAGACATGATAACAAAAAATCACAGCCTGATGGTTTTAAACCTCAAGTGAAGTATATTAATAACCACAGGAAATCTAGGGGTGAACTACTAGCAATCCCCTCTCCTGAACTTTAGAGTGTCCCTTCATTATTGCATGTTTATGAATACTTTATAAAAATAAGTAAATTAGAGTTAGATTTACATTTATTCTCAGATTGGTCCAAAAATAAACCTCAATTGATCTCAAGTTATGCATAAGTTGGTCAACTATAACCATAATTTTATCCTTCATTGAGCACACATTGATCCAACAAAAGTTTTTGAATATCCAATATGATTATCAATTTAGAGGATAAAAATTATTCCTTAACATACCTAAGCATTACTTTTCATCCAAAAGATAAACCATAAAATTATGAAAGTAAATTTAATTTACAATAATGATATCTTTTAATACATAATTGCAACAATAGATAAATTTAGCAAATTTTTTGACCACAAATATTAATAACTATAGGGATTTAAATAACTAATGCCATTCCTATTTTCAAATTATAAAAAGAATATACACCACACAATATGGGGGGTGGACTTGCTAGCAAGTCCACAAACTTGGACCCAAACTCACCACAGATAAAACAAACATTGAGCTATTGATAAAGGAACCATACAATCAGGGATGAACACCACTCAGCAGAACAGTTTTAGGTGGGTGTTCAAGTAGAGTTCAGTATGGGTTCAGTATGAGTTCAGTCTGAGTTCCATCTGAGTTCAGGTTGAGGACTTGCTAGTAAGTTTACCCCCCATATTGCATAGTGATAGTCAATTCTTACTTCAAATCAATTAAGTCTTTGTAAAACTAAATTTTGCATAATTTTTTTTATTTTACCTAAAATATAAGACCTACAGGCTATTGAAAACAAAATCTTCAGTTACACAATTAAAAAATATTTATATTTAAATAAAAATAAAAATAGTCCTTAAAGTGTATAACTTGAAAGGTTGTTATGGAAATTAATGAAGAAATGCTTTTTGGTAAAAGTGTCCAGTACAAGTTTGGCCAAACTTGTGCTAGACACTTTTATGAGGAACATGATTCTCTTTAATAAAAATGCTCCTTACCAAATTCATATTGGAAAAGTGTCCAGCACAAGTTTGGCCGAACTTGTGATGGACACTTTGGAAAAAACCAGTTACTAAAAAATGCAAGGAAAACCAAAATAAATAGGCCATATAATGAAAATAATTGATGGTATCAAATTTTTTTTTGGTAAAAGTGTCCAGAAAAAGTTCACCAAAACTTGTGCTGGAAACTTTTGCTATATGAAGTTGGTTAGGTGCATGTTTTTTTAAGAAAAGTGCTCTACTGTAGATAAATCATTATTCTCAATATCAATATTATTTAAATAATGAATATCCTCTTCCAGAATTATAATTTCCTGGTGAGATTCATATGAGATATTGCTGGTACAATCACTTGAAGTATCATCCAGTGCTATCGTGTCATCAGCAGGTTCCTCTGTATGCTCAAAAAGATGTATCTTCTTGTCACAAACATTGCCTTTCTGCCAAGGCTTGCTGTATTTGAAGCAAGTATTTGTTGCATACTTTTTGGGTGCAACAGGGGCAGAAGGTTTACCAACCTTTTCCAGAGGTTTCTGTTGGTAGTTTGAGATTTTTCTCCAATGAAGTTCTAGGAATTATTCTTCTAGAATCATACTTGTTATTTAGAAGGATCTCATTACAAGTATTTATGAAAGAAGAAGGTTCCCTTGAGAACTCAGTCCTAGCAACTATTAGGGGGTATCAATGTTCAGGGATCCGCAATTAGGGATCAGGAATTTTTTTTCCCAGGATCAGACATTATTAATTGCGGAAGATTCTTATCCACTAGCCCCAGGGCTAGTGGATAAGAAATCCACGATAATGCATTATCCTGCCTCTTATACCCCAATTTCCATTCCTAATTCCTGATCCCAAACTCATCTCATCCATGATGGATTTGCAAGAAAGTCACATGACTCATAATTGCTGATGCCATCCTTAAGTCTTTCCTCACTCTATGCTACTTAATTTTGGTGGCGAACACTTAAGTTTTTTTTCTATCTACACACCCCAACTGCACATTTGGCGGTGAATTCCCACTTCCCTCATCACTTAACCTTTCCACCAGCAACAATGAAACACCTCTCTACTAGGAAGCTACTTCACTCAACAATGAATGCTATTACTTTTCTTTTAGTTCTTTACTATAAATCTGACTCTGATTTGGAAGATGCTTTAGCTTATATGTGTTTTCTTTCCAAAAAGTGTTACATCATCACCAGGGGGCCAAATCTTGATCATGATCCCCGATATGATCTGGCCTCCATTCTCAACATTCCTCATTTAAACTTCACACAACTTTTTAGAACTTCTCCCGATTCTTTCTTCAAACTTTATCAACTCATCTCTGATCATCCTATCTTCCATAACAATTCTCATAACAAACAGCGTAATCCTGCCATCCAACTTGCTGTTGCTCTATGTTGCTTTGGTTCAAATGGAAATGGTGCTGCCGTAAGACGTTTGGATAATCACTTTAAAATAGGATATGGTACCGTGATATTATACACCAAGCGCTGTATGATTGCTATCCTTTCCCTCAAGTCTCAAACTCTTGCTTGGCCAACTCCAGAACAGCGACTTGAATCCTCTCAAGTAATGCAAGCTGAAGGTTTCCCTGGCTGTATAGGTTTTGTTGATATCACAACCATCCCTTTGAGTCAAAAGCCTGCTCATGATGGCAACCATTATTTTGATCCCAAAAAAAAGTTTCTTCAAAATCTCCTCCAAGTTCTCATCTTTCACAATCTAACTTTTTATCTTCTTTCTAGATACTCTATTGCTGTTCAACTTGTATGTGATGTCAATAAAAAATTTATTGCTTTTCACAGTGGCTGCCCTGGATCATGTCATGACTCTTCTGTCTTCCAAAGAATGAGGATTTCTCAATCCCCTGACTCATACTTTGACAAATCTCAGTACCTCCTTTCAGACTCAGCATATGCAAGTGGAAAGTACATTATACCTGCTTTCTGTGGTGCAAATTCAGAAAATGACCCCAAAACTAAATTTAATTATCACCTTGCACAATCAAGAGTACAAATCGAACATGCTATAGGTATTTTAAAGGGACAATTTTCTAGTCTTCGGGAGCTCAGAATCCAATTTCAAAAAAAATTGGAGATCAAAACTGCAAATCATTGGATCTTGACTTGCGTAATACTCCACAATATTCTAGCTGATTTAAAGGATTAGTGGAATGATCTTTATGAAGAAGAGGATCCTGAACCACCACTGGCACTCCCCTCCCTTGATTCACAAATCATTCAATCAACTGGCATACACCCCATTATAATGCCAATTACTCTTCAACATATCTCTTCACCCTTTTAATTTTTAACTTTTATGTTTTCATACTTTCCAAATGTCCTCTTTGTGTACTTTAATCACTTGGTTTTGTATTTTGGTTTGTTGCAAATTCATTTTTTTTTTTTGAATTTACGGTGAATATCTTTTTTTTGGATGGCTCATTGGTTTTCTTTCACCTCCTCAACATGAAATCACATATTTTCTTATATCGCATATTTTGTCAGTGATTTTTTTTTTCATTCATAACTCATATCCTTTTCATCCTCTCCTCAAACATCCCTCAAATATTTTGGTTGCATTTATTTTCTCAACTCAACTCACCAGGTAGGTCATTTTTTTTCTTTTTTCATGGTTTTTTATTTGCTAATCATGATTTTTTTTTTTGCTTTTTTTTTTGCTTTTTTTTTGTTTTTTTTGTTTTTTTGTAAGTGCTTCATTTATTTTTGTTCTAGGGTAAACTAATTTTTGTTTTGTTTTTTTCTCTTTTTTCTCTTTTTTTTTGTTTTTTTTTCTCTCCTTCACCTCTCTTTATCATCTTCAAGGCCCCCCCTTTTCCCTCTCTTTACCTGTCTCAAGACCCCCTTTTTACCCCCTTTTTAGCTGCCTCAAATCCCCCCTTTCCCCCCTCTTTAGGTCCCTCATCACCCCCCTTCCCCTCTTTTTAGGTGCTTCAATACACCCCCCTTCCCCTCTCTTTATGTCCCTCAAACCCCCCCTTCACCTCTCTTTTGCCGCCTCAAACCCCCCTTCACCTCTCTTTACCCACCTCAAACCCCCCTTTCCCTCTCTTTAGGCGCCTCAAACACCCCCCCTTCCCCCCCTACCCAATCCTTACATCCTCCTCTACCCCCCCCCTGATTATTAACGAACAATTGTTACAGATCGTTCGTTAAGTAATCAAATCGCTAACGATTCGATTACTTAGCGAACGATTTGTAACCATCATTCGCTAAGTAATCGAATCATTAGCGATTCGATTACTTAGCGAACAATCTGTAACAATCGTTTGTTAACAAGGAGGTGGGGGGGGGTAGAGAAGGTGGTAACGGTTTGGGAGGGGGTAAGGTGATTGGAAGGGGGGGAAGGGGGGGTTTGAGGTGCCTAAGGAGAGGGGAATGGGGGGGTGGTTTGAGGCGCCTAAGGAGAGGGGAATGGGGGGGGTTTGAGGTGCCTAAGGAGAGGGGAATGGGGGGGTTTGAGGCGCCTAAGGTGAGGGGAATGGGGGGGGGGGGGGGTTTGAGGCAGCTAAAGAGGGGGGAAGGAGGGTGATGAGGGACCTAAAGAGGGGGGAAAGGGGGGTATTGAGACAATTAAGCAGGGTATTTCAGGGGGATTTTGAGGCAGGCAAGGAGAGCATTTGAGGGGACTTTTGAGGCAAGGAGGGAGGGATTTGTAAGGGCATTTAAAATAAATAAAGGAGGGGAAAAGGGGACATTTATGGGAGATAAAGATGGGTTACCAACTTTCAAATAATTATACTAACAAATTTTTGTTTGTAATTTTGATTAATTTTTTAATTTTTTTGGCAGTAATATAGAAAAAAAAAATTCTTTCTGATAAGGACTGTCCCTCTTATTTACAAAACAAAAAAGGTTTATAATTTTATTTTTAATTTTTCTATAATTAATTTTTGTGATTTTGATTTTATTTAAATAATTTTTTTATTTTTTATATTGATTTTACTGATTTTTTTTTTTTTTTTTCAGGATCTTGTGAGAAGGTTTTTAATAACCAATCTTCAGGTTCACTTTTAATTTTTTTTTAATTTTTTTTTTTGATTTAATTTTTACTGGAATTTTTTTTTTTGGATAAATTTTTTTTTTCTAAAGGATTTTGCTTTTATTTTCTTTTTAAAAATAAAACCTCAGGTTTTTTTTTTGATAAATTTTTTTTTTGGGAAATTTTTTACTCATTTTTTGTTTTTTGTTTTTTGTTTTTTTGTTTTTTTTTCTATTTTAATTTTTAAATAAAAAACAGTTTTTTTTATTTGAAAAATAAGGTGAGAATTAAAAAAAAAAAATTGAGTTGAAATTTTATTGACATTTAATTTTTTTTCAGATCAAAAAAATGTCTTATTCTTCAGATTCACCCCTTACTTCTCTCTCATCTTCATCTTTATCATCACTATCATCTTCTTCAAAATCAACATCCATACAATCTTCTTCTAAATCATCAAAAATAAATTTATCTTCTTTATCATCTTCATCTTTATCATCTCTATCATCTTCTTCGAAATCAACTTCCATACAATCATCTTCTAAATCATCAAAAATAAATTTACCTTCTTTATCATCTTCATCTTTATCATCTCTATCATCTTCTTTGAAATCAACTTCCATTCAATCATCTTCTAAATAATTGAAAAAAAATAATGATAATCAGTCTCATAAGAAGAAAAGATATCTGAAAAAAAAAAATTCTTCATCTAAATCATCAAAAAAATTTAAAGATAATCAGTCTCATCAGAAGAAAATATATCTAAAAAAAAATATACAACATTTCAGAAGAAAAGATATCTGAAAAAACATTATTCATCATCTAAATCATCAAGAAAAATTGAAGATAATCTGTCTCATCAGAAGAAAAGATATCTGAAAAAAAAATTCTCTGTGAAAGTTATTTTTGTCATATCCCAAACATTTTATTTCATAAAACTAAAGTAGATAAAAAATTTATATATCCGAAAAAATTACCAGAAGATATCAAATATCTAACCGAAATTGGTGATGATCGAGTGGTTGCAGTTGTCAGTAATACTTATAAGCCTCAATTCATTTTGGAAGTTCATTCATTTGATGGTGTAAAAGATGAAACTTTTAATCAACTATTGGATCTTATCATTACTCTTTATCAAATGGCTTTGGTTTGATTACCTATAAGGAATATGAATTTGTTGGGTGGTATCATGATTGGATTTGGTTGGAGACCAGGTTTTGTTAAAGGATATTCTCTTGGTATGTCTAATAATTTTTTTCCATTCTTGATATCATTTCACTTATTTCATTTATATAGGCATATATTCCTTGGTCAAGAATATCACTAAAGCAAAAAAAGATGAAGATTTTCGCTTATGGGACACTCTACCTTCCTTTAATTCTTTTCTTGCTCTTCGACTCAAAAAGCTCTGTAATTAGGCATTTGAAAAAAATCATGAACTTGCAACCAAAGTTGGAATACCAAATTGGCGTGACTCCGAATGGGAAGATATCAGCCACGAATATCTTTTATTTTCTAATGTTATTATCACTCATTCTGGATTTCACAATAGGATTCATATCAATAGGAATGATGCCAATTTTCTTACTTTTGGAATATTCTCATATATCAATCCGATAACTGGCCACCCAATACCATCTCCAGCTAAAATCAAAGGACATGGTTTATATTTTCCAGACCACCGGTATGGTAAGGTAAACTCTTACAGTCGCCTTGCTGTAAGCAGAATCCGGAGGAGATATGTGGATTTAGCTGAAAACCCCGTCCTTCCAATAAATATAACAAAGTAGGTGTTCTAAATCACTAAGCTAACCAATCTACTTAGATCTGATTGATAAAAATAATGAAACTCTAAAATAATTAACGCTTATTGAGATTTAAAGAAAGTGGCTGTTGATAAAGAAATACTGATAACAACAATTAAGGTGTACCAGTGAAAGATCTGAAAAGTTTGACTTTTATGTTTTTATAATAATTTAAGTTTTTATGAGACAGCAATAATCAAGTCCCAGCGACAAAGACCTTTCTAAAGATACCCTGTTTTGAAGTGTGATTTAAATTGTTGAATAGTATTTCTAAAATGTAAGTATATAAAAAATATAAAGTTATAAGGGTATTACAAATTTATTTAATTTGTTGAGTAATAAAAAATGAGACTGTGGTAGTTAATGATTAAGCTGTATGATGTGTCCCCCCTCTCAATTTCGAGTTTGAGAAGCGCTTAAGTATTCCTAGTCACGTGCCTAAATTTTCCCCTCCAGAGCTCTTCCAGAGTCAATCCGGAGCCCGTACGGAGTCCGTACGGAGTCAAAGCGGAGTCCGTACGGAGTCCGTACGGAGTCGAAACGGAGTCCGTCCGGACTTCCGGACTCAATTTAGAACCTTAAAACCATAATAAAAAATCTAGAAAAATTACACATCATAGAGCTACTTCCCTTTTACATACCAAACTAATTTTCGTAGTCTGCGCAGCTCTAATTACCCTGTGAAAATTCATCAAAGTTAAGTAATTTTTGAAAACGTAAATATTTCTATAAAACTTTAAAATTCATTTAAAAATTTAAGAAAAATAGTAAAAATTCTGGGAAAATTTCCCAAGGTTCTTGAGTAACTCGACTTGATACTTATAAATTTTCAGACCGTAAAAATAAGTTTTCTCTGTAAAATAAATTGTATTTGTGTAGGCATTTGCTCGTGACCAATTTCTTCATATTTTAAACTCCAATAAATTAAATAAAACCCTTTTATAAAAAATAATAACACCAATCTTGCATGCCGTGATAACTCCATTTACATACTTAGGTGCCGTACTAAACTTTAGGCTACCACATCCTCCCTCCAATCGAGAATGTCCCCATTCTTATAACTTTGCATAAGTGGTTGAGAAATTCCAAAAGAATTATCTTGTCTAATAAAATAATTTGATAAATTTGTTTTAGCTGGTCTTCTTATAAATCTTTATAATAAAAACGTTCTTTCTTCTTCTCTGGCTTGATATAACATAAAATAAAATAATATAAATCTTGTGATGATTCAACTACGAGAGCAAGGTTTGAATCCCTTCAGACTCCCATTAACCAGTCTTCCTTCTTGTCACAGCATTGAGAGAGTGGATCTTCCTATGAGCCGAATACTCCTGATTCCAACCTCATAGGGCCCCCCACTGAGCCGAATTCTATGATTCCAATCTCGCCATAAGGTCCTCCAAGCTTCACACCAAAAAAAAATGGCCTAACTATGAGGCACTAAAAAAAATCATTCCCTAAAATCCAACTACCATCCTAACTTCTGATTCCTTCATCACAATTTTCAAACTTTGCTTTACAGCAAACCCATAAAATACTTTTGCCAGGCTTCCAATAATAATATTAACTTTAGACCATGTCAAAGCGCCACAAATTTCACCTAATTAACCATTATGCTTTCCTTAGCATCATTACCACCTAAAATTTTAACCTCCTAAAGCTTATCAGCACCCAATTACAGAAATAATTGAATAACCAGTTTAAATTCTTAGTGGACAGTGATAAATTAAAAGATTGAATTGAGTTATCCAAACAAGATTGACATTCCAGTTTAAAGTCTTGGTGGACCAAACATATAATCGATTTCCAGTTTATGGTCTTGGTGGACCAAAGATCGTTTAAGTGCATAAATATCTTGATATATTCCTAAGTAAGGCCTAGGCTTGACCAAAGATTGAATAAATTTGATAATCCAGTTTAATGTCATAGTGGACCAAACATTTGATCGACAAGTAATCCAGTATAAGGCCATAGTGGTCCAACGAATGTTGAATTATCCTGCAGATATTAATTTTTCCAGTTTAAAGTCATAGTGGACTAAACAATTAATGAACTACCAGTTTAAAGTCATGGTGGACCAAACATTTAATCGATAAGAAATCCAGTTTAAGGTCATGGTGGACCCAACAGCTTCATAACAGTCCAGTTTAAGGTCTTGGTGGACCTAACATTTGATAACACTCCAGTTTAAGGTCTTGGTGGACCTAACATTTGATTTATATAAAAAAAATCATCTCCAAAAATATCCATAAAATCTTGAACATCCTTGAAATTCAGTTTAAAGTCTTGAAGGACTAACAGTTCCAATATAAAATCTTTAATGAAAGTCTTGAAAATTAGCCAGTTTAAAGTCTTGGAGGACTAACAGCTCCAAAATTCGTATAAAACCTTAAGGAAAGTCTTGAACAGTAGCCAGTTTAAAGTCTTGGAGGACTAACAGATCCAAAATTTGTGTATATAAAAAAAAACTTTAAAGAACGTCTTGAACAGTAGCCAGTTTAAAGTCTTGGAGGACTAACAGATCCTTGAAGTAAAATCCCATAGGTATTGAGTTCCCCTAGACCCTGATTCCTGTCTAAAATAAATGAATAAAACTAAAAAGAATGAAGACTGAAAAATAAAACTAAGAAATATAATAATAATTTTGATTTAATTAATTAAATTTTTTTTATTATTTTATTATTTTGTTTTTATTTATTTATTTATTTTTTTATTTATTTATTTATTTATTTTTTATTTATTTATTTTTTTATTTATTTTTTATTTTATTTTTATTATTATTTTATTTTTTTTTATTATTATTTTTTTTTTAATTTTAATTTTGTTTTTAATTTAAAATAAAAGATTTTAGAAAAGATAGTTTTGAAATAAAAGTTAAAATTTAATTTTAAAGAAAGATAAATGAATCGTGAAAAGAAAGATAAAAAAGGTAAAAAGAATTATCAAAATTAAAATTTTAAAAGATGCCCCCCGGCCATTTGATGAGCCGTACCCTTGACATCATACCCACATCCAAGTGCAACTTGATGTGGTTACACAATTCTGAGAAATTGAAAAGAAAAGAAAATAAATGAAAGTTTTTTAGAAGATAATTTTTATAATGATGATCACTGGGTGGGCTCCCTCCAATTTATAAAAATGATTAGAGACCACCAGTGAGCATCACCTTTACAATAATTCATAATATATATTAAGAAAAGAAATCACAATCTATCATAAAAAAAATCAAAAACAAAATGAAATAAAAAGAATCTTGAATCCGGCGTTGAGAGCGGTGTCTCTTGATTCGTTCCAGTTTATAGTCTTAGTGGACTTCCTAAAATTAAAAGACAAAGCCAGGATTCAACTAGAAACAGGGAAAATTTTGGAAACGAACATTATGGGGTAATTGTGTATAGAGCAGCCAGCCCATCAATTACCCCCACACTTGCCAATATTAAATTAAGAAGGTTCCCCTGTGAACACTTCTTCCAATAAATTTTAAAATTTTTCCAACACTATCTTCACCCATATTTTAAGAATTTTTAATTTTGAAAATTTTCAATGAAGGTTTTCTTGCATTTCGTTATGTTTCATCACAGTTTCGTCGCCCATATGCAGTGTAATGATAGTAAAGTATTTTTGATAAAAATAAGAAGATAGTTTATACTCGTTGCGGAGGAATCCATAAAATTTCGTAGATATCATAGTTTATCCTCATTTCGGAGGTATAAAATTTGATAAATGTCATTAAAATTGTAGTTTATCCTCATTTCGGAGTAAGACTTCGGCACTCCTGGTGCCTCTAGGATAGAACCGTTTCACTTGATTGGCCGCTACCCTCTTCTTCAATACTACTCCATCCAACTCTTCTAGCACATATGAACCGCCGGAAACTTGCTCCTTGATTTTATACGGTCCATTCCACCTATCTGCAAACATCTTTCCCCATTGACTTTCCAAACTCCTATTATACACCAGGACCATATCACCTGGGTTCAAAGGTTTCCTTAATCGATGTGCCAACCGCTCATCCCAATATCTGACTGATTGATTTCGGATCTTCATCATCCGCGAATATGCCTTTTCTAAATATTCTTCTTTCTTTTCTAGCTGCATCATTCTTGCACACAATAATTCTTCCGTAGTTTTGACCGTGTCCCAGTCAACTCCAAGATATGATTCAGCTTCTAAATCAACCGGTAAAACTGCTTTCTGTCCAAAAACAAGTTCATAAGGTGAAAATCCAGTCGTCCTTTTGGCAGTGATTCGATCAGCAAATAAAACTAAAGGTAAATAGTGCCTCCATTTTTCGGCACTTGTCCCACACATTTTAACTAAAGCATCCTTAATAACTTGATGCCCTCTTTCAACCATGCCTTCAGCTTCAGGATAATATGGGGTTGCTACCCTAACCTTTGATCCAACTTTCAATACGGCCTCTTTAAACTCTGTCCCAAATTCAGGACCTCCATCTACCGTCACCAACTTCATCACCCCATACCTATATACCCAATTATTCAAAAAGAATTCTGCCACATTTTTGGCAGTTAAATTAATAAGAGGCGCTGCCTCTACCCAACCAGATAAATCATCTCTAGCCACAATTAAATATTTATACCGTCCCTCTTTTATATGAACGGCATCTAAACTAACTCTCCCAAAGAGCGTATATTCACCGGTCGCGCGTCCAGGTTCTTTTGGCCTTAAATGACTTCGTCTTTGACATTCTTCGCATGACTGAACCCACTGTTTAACAGCCATCTTCATGCCAGGCCACCAAAATCGATCAGAAATTCTTCTAAACGTTTCTCCAACGCCTCTATGCCCGAGATCTTCATGCAGTGATTTCAAAACTAATTCTTGCCCCTTCTGTTGAGTTATAACTACTTGAGGATTTGGATACCTCCTCCTCATTAAACGTCGACCAGATAGGTAAAACGTAGATGACTTCCTCTTGATAGCCACCCATTCATCGTCTTCACAATCTTCTGGCCTCTCTAAAGTCAACAAATATTTGACTAACAAAAAATAAAAACCAGTCTGACCCCAGACTTCATCTTGAAAATCGATTAATATAACATCAATAGGGACTTCTCTATCACCAATATCACCTGCACATGAATGAGCCAATAATCGTTGACCCCTAAATAAATCTTTAATCGAGCTATGTTGTCGTTTTTCTTCTGAACCTTTGGATCCTTCGAAAACCGTATTTGAAAATACCTCTTTCTCTTTATCCACCTTTTTATTTAAGTTCTCTAATTCTCCAACATATACACCATTCCTTAATTTACTACTATCCCACACTACCAATCCATCTTCCTCTACATACACCACATCTTCTTCTACCTCCTCTCTGCCGAATTTATCTACACCTTTTCCAACACCTTTATTAACATAAAAACTATTTTCCAGTTTATCCTCTTGGTGGAGGTCATCAACACCATAATCTAAACACAATAGTCCTGCCAGTTTAACCTCATGGAGGAGGTATGGAAAGTCTTCAGCTCCTTTAGTGCTGGCTTTGATAATAGGTATATCTTCATCGAACTCTTCTGAGTCTGAATCTTCTTCAGTGGGTGGTCTCCTTGATAAACCATCTGGCATAGTAAAAGTTTTGCCAGGCTTATGAACTAAATCGAACGAAAAATGTTGAATAAAAGCTACCCATCTCGTCATGGGTGCGTTCGGTAAACTTGGGGAATTAATCATCTGGATTAACGATTTCGCATCCACTTGCAACTCAAAATGTTGCCCCCACAAAATATGCTGAAGTTTCTTCAGTATTTTTGCCACACCACATAATTCCAATTTTGGTTGAGAATATCTTGATTCGACCTCAGTAAATACTACAGATTCATACCTAACTGGCCTGATGTAACCAGCTTTATCCATCTGAGACAAAACCGCCCCAGCTGCAACCTGACTTGAATCAACTGCTAAATAAATTCTACCAGCATCTTTTCCATAATCTAACTTGTGCAGGACTAAATCCTTCCCCACAACCTCTTTCAACTTCACAAACGCCTTCTCACACTCTTCATCCCACTCCCAGTCTGCATCCTTTCTCGTTAACCGTCTCAATGGAGCTGCCAATGAAGAAAAGTCCTTGATAAACATTCTAACATATACGCAAACGCCTAAAAACCCTCTAACTTCGGTCGTATTCTTGGGTCTTGGCCAGGACTGAATTTTGTTAACTTTCTTCTTGGACATAATCCTACCCTCTCTACATACCACATGGCCTAATATTTCTAAGGCTGGCACACAACATGAAAATTTTGAACCTGAAATAGTTAAACCAGCCTCTTCAATTCGAAACAAGATTCTTTCTAAAGTAATTGCAAACTCCCAAATGAATTTGTGTATCCCGGGATTCTCTTCCAACACCTGGTTATCATAGTCGGTTGTTGGTCCCTTAATTCCTCCATCATCTATAAAGATTCCAGCATATTGTGGAATTTCATCTTGAAGGATCCAAGCCATCTGAGCTTGATAAACTGCAACCGAATTTGTTGCTCCTTGAGGTAATCTTGTTAACTGTAAACGTCCAAGTGGTGTATCAAATGTAGTGAGAGGCCTTGAGTCCGGATGTAACTCTCTCTCATCATATCCACCCATAATATCTCCCAAACCATAGCACACTCTCCCTGCAAATGCTTCAACAAACTCCTCAGCACTAGGCGGTATCCCAGCATCCTTTATTGTAACCCTATTTAATTCCCTAAGATCATGAACAACTCTAAGCTTGCCATTCGGTTTCTTGATACAAAATACCGGACTAGAATAACTTGATGTTGATTGCTCATACAGTCCAGTGCGTATCCGTTCTCTGACAACTTCAATATAGGCTTCTTTTAATGCAGCCGGAATAGGAATCGGTTTCTGCTGCCACGGTTCATGACATACCACAGGAATCTTGTAAGGCTCCCCATAGGAATGCTTCAACACACCCCTCTCCTCTTCTACAAAAGCAATGGCCTTCTCTCGCTTGACCATCACATCCAACAACAACTTCTTCTCTTCTCCAGACAACCAACCATCAGGTCCAAAATTAACAACACCCAGTCTCTCAAAAGTGATTCTTGACGTCTCAGAAAATTCAGGCGGATTCTTTACCAAGGGACTTTCATAAGGATCTCTTGATAACCTTGGTCTTCTCAAAGGTGGATTTAATTCAGCAGGTAGGGGTTCATTAATAGGTCCAACTTTATTTGCTACCTTCTTATATTTAGCTGCGTCCACATCTAAATTAACTTGAGGTAAAACATCGCCATTAAAACTCTCATCAAATGAATCTTCTTCATCGCCAGAATCAGAATAAGAAAAATTAGAAAAATATTTTATTTCATTTTTAAATTTTACCCTTTTCTCCTTTCCCTCGTCTAATTTATAAACAGATTTTCCAACACCTTTGCTTCCCTTATCCAACATTAAATCACCCGTAAAGAAAGTCGGCAGTTTAACCTCTTGCTGGAGAACCGGAATTGAATTTTCACAAAAATTATTTTTTTGAGTTTTAATTATACTGAGATTTTTAATCGGATTTTGATAAGATTTTTGCAGTTTACCCTCTTGCTGGAGGTCCGAAATAGAAGGAGATAATTGCAGTTTAACCTCTTGCTGGAGGTCCGAAATAGAAGGAGATAATTGCAGTTTAACCTCTTGCTGGAGGTCCATAATAGAATTTTCACAAAAATTATTTTTTTGTGTTTTACTTATACTGAGATTTTTAATTGGATTTTGATGTGATTTTTGCAGTTTACCCTCTTGCTGGAGGTCCGAAATAGAAGGAGATAATTGAAGTTTAACCTCTTGCTGGAGGTCCATAATAGAATTTTCACAAAAATTATTTTTTTGGGTTTTACTTATACTGAGATTTTTAATTGGATTTTGATGTGATTTTTGCAGTTTACCCTCTTGCTGGAGGTCCGTGATAGAAGGAGATAATTGCAGTTTAACCTCTTGCTGGAGGTCTGGAATAACCTTTTCACATAAATTATTTTTTTGTGATTTACTTATACTGAGATTTTTTATTGAGTTTTGACGAGTTAATTGCAGTTTACCCTCTTGCTGGAGGTCATAAAACATACCCTTCCAATTTTTATCCAACCTAATTTGGCCCATTTTGCCTTTTTCACCGTTTTTAAATTTAATAGAAAAACCGGGTAAATCCAATAAACATATAGAAAAGTCCATAACGTATTTGCACTCCAAAGTAATATTAACAGAAAATAATTGAGAATCCACTTGAATTATCTCCAAGTGAGCTGACCTATTGCAATCCGGGATCTCATCCTGAGGAGAGATTACAACATTAGAGCGATCAGCCCCTGCTACCCCAAAAAATGAGGGCATTCATCCCTTTCCAACAAACATAATTCACCAGAAGCCGTCCGTTTTATATGCCGCTTCTTGGTGCAAACACAACACTGGCACAGAGTAGTAATCCCTGGCCGTGTTTCCCAACCTTCATCTCCAGGAGGCGCTAACCGCATATGTAACCTCCGCATATCTTCACCAGTGATCTCCAAACTAATCCCCATGCCAGCTTGATACCCTATCCTGGCCTCAAAATCCATCAAAAAAGGACCACCAAGAACAGTTTTGACTGCTCCTCTTGCCACATAAAAGTGAACCTTACCAACAGATCCACCAATGCCTAACCTGACATGCTCAGCTGTACCCATCAGCTCTGTTGCATGCCCTCCAATACCTCTGAGGTTTCCCCCAGTTCCACTTTTAATTGGCAAGCCTATACTCGTCGCTTGCTCCAATGAAATTAAATTAATTTGAGACCCTGAATTGACCAAGGCCTTTACTTCTTTACCATTTAGAGTTACCACCAGGTAACCCAGGGGAGCGGAAAAATGTGTATCTACATCTTCCCCAAACTTTTCAGCATTTTCACAAATATATTCCACCTCTCCAGTGGAAACCCGACGCCTCGTCAAATGCTTCTTTTGCTTTTCAGCAAGCGCCGGACTAATCGTAAATAACTCCCCCAAAGATAAGGGAATCTGCAGTTGATTCACCCTATTCAAAACTGCGTCCATCGCATTAGCTTGACCAGAAACTACTGGCCGCTCATACTGGACCTTTGATTTAACAACCTTGGCCCTGGGTACCTCTTGAGGTCCAACCGAGCCATCTTCACCCCCCATTATAACATCTTCACTTTCTATAACCCTAACTCCGTCACCAGCTTCTTGCACTAATCCTGATCCATCGCTAGTCCTTCTTACTCCCTCCATTGGGATGGGACCGCTAAAACTTGGTCTGGGTAGAGACGCCAACGGTACGTCCTCCTCAGAATCCGAATCATCCTCTGGCATAGGCTCACCATTTAAATCAAACTTGCCATAACTAGGGGGCCCCATATCAGCAATCCCCTTCTGCATTTTATATAATTCGTCCTTAGAGTAAGGGTTCAATTTTTTGGCGGCAGTTTGAGCACTAGAATTCTTGTCCTTAGAGTAAGGGTTCACTTTGTTATTGGCCTTGCCAGGATTAGCCCTCAATTGGCTCTGAATGCTACTTTTCGCCTTAGTAGCAGCTGCTCTTCTAGCAGCATTAACATCATATTCGCCATCCATACAGCTACCCTCCACCTGGGCAACCGTCGCCAGCTCTAAACCACCAAAAGAAGTAGAAAATGTGGCTTTACTGACCTCTTTCTCCTTGCCCTTGTCAGCTTTACCACCATTACCATTACCATTTTTGCCACTCTTGGCATTAACATCTTCATCCGTCACCTCTTCAAATCTGGCTCTCCTTTCAGCCGTTAAACTTCTTCTGACCAAATCAGAAGGAGACTGTCCATCACTGGGCTTGATGAACGAACCATCGGGAAATTTATAAACTTTACCATCAAATAAAACTCGCCCAGCATCCATATCCTTATCAAGAGCAAAACAAACTGTTGCTCTATGACCCCTCCTATTACAATAGGAGCACACCTTTGGCTCATCGTAGCCACCTCTATATCCATTACCACCATTCCCACCATTTCTCCCATTGCCTGGGAAGCGGTTACCGTTGTTATTGCCATTATAATTTCGACGTTCATACCCTCTAGACTGATAAGAAGTCGACGTCGACGAAGAAGCGATTGGGGCCTTATTGGCCTTCTGAGTCTCTTGAACAAATATTTTTAATTGTTTCGTTAAATCGGCCAAGTGATCGACCATCTTATTGTCTACATTGCCCTCAACTTTAGCAGCCGGTAATCCCATTTGTGCCTTCTTGGCCTCCTGGGCTTTGACCATAATATCGTTATTTTCGGCCAAAACTTCGCTAACCTTGCTAACATATTGAGTGCATGACTCTTGATATTTGTCCAACGCCAATAACTTGAGATGGGCCTGAATGTTCTCTTTGATAACCTCCAGAGCCGGCAGTTTCTGCTCACCATTAGGCAGTTCCTTCATCAAATCTTTTCTTGAAAGATCCTTCAAGACGTCCATACGAATATCCCTGCTGCATGCTGACCAAAACAAATCTTTTGCTTGGTTCTCATGCACTAACTCGTCCACCAGTATGAGATATTCCACCACTTCATCAAACTGAACACAGAGCTTTTTGAAGTCAGCCATAGAAGAAACACCACCTTTTGCTTGCCAGTCTCCAACTATTTTATTGAGGTCCATCATAGTAAACCTAACACCCCATCTATCAACCATAGCTTTAGAAAGCTTAACCCAATCCTTGTCCTTGAATGCCTGCATAGCAATAACCTCTTTTTCCACCTCCCTATCGGCAATAAAAAATCTAACTTGCTTCACCATATCCACATGAGAAGCACCATCAACAGCAGCAGCAGCTTCATACCTGCTAATGAACCATTTAACCTCCTCCCCATCAAACTTTGGGCCATCCCAAGAAACAATTCTAACTGAGGGAGTAAGAGGGTTAGAAGATCCAGAAGCAACAGCAGAAGAAGACATCCCAATAAGTAATGAAAAGCGTTAACAATCGATAAAATAACAAGCCTCTTGCAGGCCAATAACAAAAATCCAATTAGAGTTCCAGAAAATAAGCCTCTTGCAGGCTAATAACGTTCTTGATCCAAGTAAGTCTTTAAAGAAAGCTAGAGAATTCGAACCCCATGTTGGGCGCCAACTATGGTAAGGTAAACTCTTACAGTCGCCTTGCTGTAAGCAGAATCCGGAGGAGATATGTGGATTTAGCTGAAAACCCCGTCCTTCCAATAAATATAACAAAGTAGGTGTTCTAAATCACTAAGCTAACCAATCTACTTAGATCTGATTGATAAAAATAATGAAACTCTAAAATAATTAACGCTTATTGAGATTTAAAGAAAGTGGCTGTTGATAAAGAAATACTGATAACAACAATTAAGGTGTACCAGTGAAAGATCTGAAAAGATTGACTTTTATGTTTTTATAATAATTTAAGTTTTTATGAGACAGCAATAATCAAGTCCCAGCGACGAAGACCTTTCTAAAGATACCCTGTTTTGAAGTGTGATTTAAATTGTTGAATAGTATTTCTAAAATGTAAGTATATAAAAAATATAAAGTTATAAGGGTATTACAAATTTATTTAATTTGTTGAGTAATAAAAAATGAGACTGTGGTAGTTAATGATTAAGCTGTATGATGTGTCCCCCCTCTCAATTTCGAGTTTGAGAAGCGCTTAAGTATTCCTAGTCACGTGCCTAAATTTTCCCCTCCAGAGCTCTTCCAGAGTCAATCCGGAGTCCGTACGGAGTCGAAACGGAGTCCGTCCGGACTTCCGGACTCAATTTAGAACCTTAAAACCATAATAAAAAATCTAGAAAAATTACACATAATAGAGCTACTTCCCTTTTACATACCAAACTAATTTTCGTAGTCTGCGCAGCTCTAATTACCCTGTGAAAATTCATCAAAGTTAAGTAATTTTTGAAAACGTAAATATTTCTATAAAACTTTAAAATTCATTTAAAAATTTAAGAAAAATAGTAAAAATTCTGGGAAAATTTCCCAAGGTTCTTGAGTAACTCGACTTGATACTTATAAATTTTCAGACCGTAAAAATAAGTTTTCTCTGTAAAATAAATTGTATTTGTGTAGGCATTCGCTCGTGACCAATTTCTTCATATTTTAAACTCCAATAAATTAAATAAAACCCTTTTATAAAAAATAATAACACCAATCTTGCATGCCGTGATAACTCCATTTACATACTTAGGTGCCGTACTAAACTTTAGGCTACCACACCGGTGCATCATTGATTTTGGTTTGGGAAATGGTATCATTGAAACTATTTGGAATTCTTCTTAGGATAATCATCAAACGACCAAAGCTCCTCCTGGTTTGGAATCCTGTCAAGATTTCACTCATTTTGGTTGCTCATTTCAAATCAGTAATAAGTTGATACAAAGAATCAATAAGGTAAAGAAAGAAGGTAAAGTTATTCGATTTAAAAAAACTTTATCTAGATCCAAAAAGTATGGGTATTAGAGTTGTCATCGAAAATTTTATATTTTTTCATAAATTTTTAATAAATATTTTTTATATATCAATTTTCTCAAGTAATGTGATGAGCCATCGACTTTTGGTTGTATAACAGGTAATCATGATAACATTTATATGTTTGATTCGTGAGGTTCCTCTTGCCTATACCTGTAGAAAGTCCCAAACTTTTGTTTCTAGACTTGGTCTGCATTTTGGCTTGAGGAATTTTCATCACTATAAACTAGGGAAATTGATATATATTAGATATTTATTTAATAATGTATGTAATTATATTAAATTTAGATGACTTCCACCCCTTACTTCAATAAAATGCAGGGGGGGGTATTGCCAAATTTTCAAATCTGACATGTGAAATTGATGACTTAGAAAAATTTTGATGATACCCACCCCTTGCTTCAATAAAATGCAGGGGAGAGTATTGCCAATTTTTTAAAACAGATATAGATTTTTTTTGACTTGTAAATATTTTGGTGAAAATTTTTTGGTGATACCTGTCCCTTACTTCAATAAAATTCATGGGGGGTTTTGCCAAAATTTCTTATAAGACTTGTGAAATTCTTGACATGTAAGAATTTTTGGGATACCAGTAAAATGCAGGAGGTAGTAAAGCCAAATTTTTATATAAGACTTTCAAGATTCATGATATGAAAGAATTTTTGTGATACCCACCCCTTACTTCAAAAAAATCCAGGGGTGGGGGATCGTCAAATTTTCAAAGGAGACATGAAAATTTTATTTAAAAAAAGTGGCAGAGTAATGAAATAAAGGAAATTATTGGAATTTTTATGTACAAATAAATATGAACAGTTGAAGTGTGAGAGAAATAAAAAAAACTAGTCATCCAACAATTTCTTTAAACGTTCAATTTCCTCAACAGATTTATTAGCTTTAACACATTCTATCAAGAAATCTTTCTTTTTGGAATTTTCTTCATGATCAAACTTATATTTCATCTGCTCTAATAGGTTTTGATGTTCGAGTGTTTTCTCCTCTTTTTTTGATTTTTCAATACTTAGAGTTAACTCAAACTTCTTCTCCTCCAAATCTTGGGCCCAATCATTCTTCCATAAAGAGAGCTCATACTTCTTCTCCTCCAAATCTTGGGCCCGATCATCCTTCCGTAAAGAGAGCTCATACTTCCTCTCTTCCAAATCTTGTAGCCTATCATCCCTCCTTAAAGAGAGCTCATATTTTTGCTTTTCAAACTTTAGAGTCTCTTTAGCAGCTTCCACTTGTTCTAGAGTGATAAGCAATGTTAACAATAAGTAGAAGAAAAGCAGAGTAAAGTATTAATAGGTATGATATCACTTACCAGCATCAAGTTTCTCTAAAAACTGTTCCATTGAAGAAAAAGGGGTTTGTGATGAAGTATCACTTTTTCGTCTTCTTTGTGAGTGGAAATTTAGACTACTTGAAGCCCTACGCTTCTTGTTCAAGGTCATATTTTCCTCCTCATCATTGTCACTAGCTTTAGACTCAGTTGATTGTGGGTCCTGGGCTTGTTCATCAGCCTTTTAAGAAATAAGAAAATCTAAGTAAATAAAAAAAAGTATTGATAAGATAAAAGAAAAAAAAACAGACCTGAGTTTGATTGAGTTGGGTTAAATTGCCAATAGGATCAATAGCAAAGCTATCTAGATTTGTAGAATTTAGAAGAGGGGAGGCTTGAGTGGAGGAAGAGGATGGGAAAAGATTTGCTTCGACATCATGTTCGGAGATAGGATCTTCACCATCCAACATGTTTACAGGATTAACATCGGCTCGCTCTCCAAAATTTCATCCATCTCTTTAAAGTAAGGACATAAAGTTTCAAGTTTATCGTCTATGGATTTTATTCCATTAGTTATATCATTGTCGGTAACCCCAAAACCAGTGGAAGATGAAAGAGCCTTTGCCTTCTTGTATTTTGCTCGGTAATGCTTGAATCGTTCAGACATCTGTTTAGAAAAAAGATCAATCCTTCCCTTGGTCTTATTCCGTAATTCATTTTCCATTAGAAGATAGCCATTAACTTTTGATGCGGGGGGCCATCCTACTTTAGTGGCATACTCAGTACCAAAACAAGAATCATAGTTAGATTTGGTTTTCAGCCAGTTGATAAGAATGAGATGTTCATCTTTTTTTAATTGAACGGTCTTTGATTTCTCAGCTGTGTGGGGGAAAGAGGAAGTAGTGGGAATTGAAGAACAACTGGGTGATGGCTGCCTTTGAGAAGATCTAGGATGACGAGGCATGTTATTATAAATGAAGATGAAAAGGAGCAGAAACAAGCAGATGAGATAGCAAGATGAAAAGGAGCAGAATCAAATAGATGAAATGGGGAGAAATTCTGAGTGGATAGAATGAACAGGATGGGATGAGAATGGAAGTGCGCAGCAAGGTAGAAGGCTGGGATATCCAGAAATTTGTCCAAGATGTGGTTATCAAATATTGAGGATAAAAATGTCAGATAAGAGGTGAACATTGTCACGTAAAGTGTCTAATAACCCAATTATTAGCAAAAATAATTGCGAAAGATAATTGGGGTATGCAGATTATTTTCCGCAATTAATTTAATTGTGGATCGGTCAACATTGATACCCCATATTAAGTCTATCAGAGACATAGGTAATTTATAGAGGATCCTGTCCTTCCATAACTCAAACTCTATATCTGGGTCCATTGCCCTCAAGATTTTCACAAGTTTCATCAGGAACTCAATAGGTTTTTCAGTAGAAGAGCTATATCTGGTTTCTTCATACTGCCTTTGTTGAGCTAATCTAAACTTGGAACCACCAAGTTGTGCTTTAATTAATTTTTCCAATCTTCCCATGAGTAGTCATTTTTATCCAAGAGAACAGATTCATACCACAATAGGGCTACATTGGTAATTAAAGAAATTAATGTTGACATAATTTCCTCATCTGGGAGTTTGTAAGAATTTTTTAGACTATCAATCCTGCAAATGAAATTCTGCCAATCAGAGGAAGAGTCACCATCAAATGTTGGATACTGGTCAAGTTTTGGCCAATTCTTTTGATTTGAAGTAATCTCCTTATTAAAAGCTTGTTTCTGAGTGAGAAGGAGCTGTAACTTCTCCAATTGGGAAGTAATCTCATTGTTTAATCCTTCAGTAGATGATCCAGGTACATCATCAAGTTTTTATGGAAACTCAGTGATATCTTCAGGAATTTCTGGCACTAATTTTACTTTAGATGAACTAGGAACAGGTACAATTGGGGTATCCTTCACAACAGGTTCTTTCATTGAAATTCCAGAAAACTTTTGATCATGTAACAATGAATTCAATTTCTCTTCAATGGTTGTTAACCTAGTTTTCACTCTTGGAATACTAGATAAACTCTCATTGATGGTTACAAAAGATAACTGGTTCTTATTTTGTAAAGATGAATAATGGTCACCTAATCTCTTTAAGTTCAACTAATGTCCCTATAGCTCCTGGCAATAGATAGACATAGTATCTTTTAATTTAGAGAAATCATTCTTGATATTTTTCCATCAATGAACTTTCTTTTCTTGAGTTACTTTGTAATGAAACAAATCATCAGAAACTCTCTGTAATTCACTCCTCAATTCTTTATAACCCTATTCAGTTAGCAAAATATTAAATTTCTGAGTCAATTGCATGTTGTTCATTATATAATTTTGTTTAGAAATAATATCCCTCAAATATTCATCATTAATGTTAGCTACATCTGTAGTATTTCTCAATAGGGAAACAGAATAACTTTCCAGATTCTCATAAAACTCAGGATCAAGTGTCTCATCAATAATAGCCATATCAGGATTTATCATTGAAGTAGCAATCAAAACCAAAGGATTAGATACATTAGAATATTGAGCAATTTATCTACTACTCTCAGCCTCTACTGGTCTCACAGTCTCATATCTTCTTCCAGAATTACCTGAAGGAACTGAATCAGCAACAAGAAATGGTACTTGAGATTCAATAGAGGGGCTTACCATGGTTTGGGAAAGAACTGCATGTGATTGTTTTTTCTCTTTCTTCCTCCTTGATAGGGGTGAGGAAGTGTGGTGTTGAACTGATTGGTTCTTGAAGGACCTGCCTGCGGTAATTGTTGCTGTTGTTGTTGGGACAGATAATACCACTGGGATTTCAGCCAATCCCACTGCTACTTTGAGACTTCCAAATTTTCTTGTTTCTGGGGGGCCAATCTTTGAAGGTCTCTAAGGGGAGGAGGAGGTTTCCTCTTCTCTTGAAGGAAGGACTCTATTTTTCTTACCTTGTCTTCTAGAGAGTCTGTTTTTGACCTCAGCTTGAGGTTTTCTGACCTCAACTCATTTATGTGAGTGGAGAGATTTTTGACTTGCTGATTCAAGGGCATCTTTTTTTTTTGAAGCCTTTTTGAAGCTCTTCTGGGGGGTTGATTGAAGGCTTTTTATCCTGATCAGTTGTCTCCACCAATATCTCCATCTCCTGAATTTCCACATTCTGATTGGTCCAGTAATTTATTAATTTGAGCCAGTTTTGCAGTCAAAGGAGAACTTACAGTAGAGGCTTCATCATAATCAATTAAATCCAGCTCCTCATCATGGCCAGCAGAAGCACCTTGATCAGTCATAGTTGTAATTAACCTGAGCTGAGAGAAAGAAATATTAAAATTTAATCAGTTATTAATTTTACTTTATTTAAAGAAAAATAAGGAAAAAAAATTTCTAGTATATAATTAATTATCAGGATTTTGTAATCATCTGGAATAATTAAAATATAATGTTTTTCAGGACAAAAAATTAACTGAAATAATAATCACAATTTTATTGATTAATTTAAGATAATTTTATAACCAGGATTAAAATAAATCAACTGAAATAATAAAATAATTTATTAATTAGTAATGTAAATGTTGATAATTATCAGGACTAAAAGTCAACTGAAGAATTTAATTACCAGGACTTAATGTCAACTGATAAGAATTTTAATTACCAGGACTTAATGTCAACTGAAATAATCTAATTATCAGGACTTATTTTCAACTGAAATAATTTTAATATAATCAATTTAATTAATTTTAAATATTATAATTTTACTTCCAGGACAATTTTTCAACTGAAACAATAATATAATACTTTATTTATCAGGACAGAGGTCAACTGAAATAATTAAAAAAAATTATAATATAATTAATTTAATTTTTTTTTATTACTTCTAGGACTAAGAACAATATAGTTCTATTTTTTTCAACTAGGAAAAAAATATTTATATTTACCAGGCACCTCCCCCTGTAAAATGAGCAATTTAATACCACTTACAGAGTGCTGAGTAAAAAGATATTCATAGACTATGAAATGTGCAAAGTGACCCACGAATAGAAATCAATATAATTACCACAAATATATATGACTATTGCCAATATATGAACCTAAAATTTGGAGCGCAGTTTGATTCCCAGTCACAGCAAAAAATTAAGTCACGTGGTTGATGACATTCCTCTTTTTTGTTGTCCACCCATCCCTACTGGTTCCTCAATGTCAATGGTCCCTTGGTTGCCGGCTTCAAGATATTTATGGGCCATCAAGATTTTGGAAAGAGCCTCAAGTGTGGGGATGGTCTCTTGGTCTAGAATATTCTAATAGAAGTCCAATGGTGTAGGTAGGTGGAATTTGAAGATTTCAAGGTCAAGGTACATATAAATTTATCTTTTAGTTTAATTACTCAATTAAAAGAGGTAAAAAATTTTATAATTATTATTATAATTTATGATTTAGAATTACGTTGTTGTAAGTACTAAAAAAGATAATAAATATTAATAAATATTTGGTTTTAATAAATGGTTTAATAATAAATAAGTGAGTAACAAATTATCAAAAGCAACCAGAAAGAAAGGCCTTATATAGGCAAAAGAGAGACAAGGTATGGTGTTAAAATTTCTAAATACAAGGTGTATGAGAGAGAAAAGAATTTTCCAGAAGAAGGAATATTTCAAATATTAAGAATGTTTTATAAGGAATGTTTTAAAATATTGTATTTACAGTATATGTCAAACAAATTTGATTTATTTAAAAATTCTGGTAATTGTCATTTTTAAATAAGTCATTTGATTTAGTTGTATATATTTATTTTTAATTTTAAATGGTATTTCCAATATTAAATCTTATTTTAATATTAAAAATTATTTCTCTTAACCTGTCATTGAGCACGGTGTTAGAAATATAAATATAAATATAAATATAAAGGACATAAACTATTAATTTTAATTATTTACTAACTTTACTTTTTTGGAACTAGTTAATTTATTACAAGTAAATTTAAAGTAAATATATTATAATTAATAATATATAAGAAATAAAAAGGTGTGGATTCATCTCAGTAAATAATTAATTATTTTACTGGGTAAGTCTACCAGCCTAGCTGACAGTAACTAAGTGGGTCTGAAACATAAGAACTGTGAGAAAAAAAATCTTAAACATGGTATTAAAGTGAGATGTAAAGGGTTTAATTAAAACAAATAAAATAATTTTCATGCCAAAATTCATGCAATTAATTTAACACAGTATAAAGAAAAATTAATTAATTGTTTTAACTATTTAATTAATTCAATAACTTGTTTAAATGAAAAAAACAATTATTTAAATGATATTACTAATTTAAAGTGAGAATTTGAATACCATTTTATTAAATAAGTGTTTTAAATTATTTAATAATTTTCCTGACACAATTAAGGGTCAAAAAAATGCCCAATATTTATGGATAATAATATATGACAAGTTGTATTTAATATATAAATTTTATTAATTAAATTTTAATTAAATTATAAGTTAAATTTATCTTTACACTTATAATATATTTTTATAAATAATTAATTATTAATTTATAAATATTAAATACATAAAAATGCGCCATGATTTTATAGAATATAATATATTTTTATGTAATAAATAATTTACTTAATAATAAAATTAATATAATAATTATTTTACTTATTTATAAAATATTTATACAATTTTCTTACTCAATAAAATATTTTATTTTAATTACATAAAATACATAATGTTATTCCCTTTTATAATTCCAATAAATTATTATAACAATTTAATGGGCACCTGAGATAGCCTGGCTGACACATACAGAGTTCATTAATTTTTGTAAGCATTTCATCATGAGTAGATTTCTTCCATAGAAAATTGAATTTGTGTGAAATTCCTTGTGGCTTTTTGAGAGAAACAGACAAACAGATTTTGAATAACTGATTGATTTCTGGCCATTCCCTAAGTACCTTTTGGCCATTGATTCTACCATCAAAAAATCAATGAATTTCAGCTATTCTATTCTGTAATTTTGAGTTGCTAATCATTGTCGGAGTATAAGGAAGGGAATGATTAACAGGTTTTTATTGATGATGATAGAGACCATAGGATTTTTGGAATATTGATTTTAGATTTTGAAGATACAGCAACTAGAAGCTGTTTCTTTGAACTTGAAGGATTTTTGTGTTGCTGGCTAGGTGGATCAATTTCTTCATTGGCTAATTTCTCAACCTCATCAGCAGAAGTAGCTTCATCATCTTTTTGAGTTAAAGAAGCTTCATATTTTGACATTTTATGATCATCATCATCTTCTTCTACTTCTTCTTCATTAGAGCAAGATTTGCTATTAGTTGAAGCTTTGGATTGATTGTGGTTTTTAGAGCTGGATTAAAAGATAAGAAAAAGATGAGAAATAATAAATAAAAAAGTAAACAATTTGGAGATAGCTTTAAAGAATAATATAAAATGGTTTGCTATATTACTCATGAAAGAAATGACATACCTTTTGGGCACATTTTGGCTAGTTTGTTTAGATATATGAGATGTTGCATAAGGGGAATCTTTGGCAGGAGAAGTTTTAGTAGCACTGAAAAAAATAGAGCCCCTAGAAATTCTCATTCTTTTTGAATGTTGAAGAATAGTCTTATCTCCTTTTTGAGATGTTCATGCATGGACTTCAAGGTCAGCTCTTTCATTATCATCATTGTATTAGATGATAATGACATCATTGGGAGGAATGATACCTTTTTCATAATCTGAATTTGAATATGTTTTAAAGAAAAAGGGTCAATAATCTAGCCTACTGATTTTAAAGAAGTTAATATAAAATATTTTCTTACATTTTTCTTGGTCATCAATGTATTAAAACACATTGTTATATGCATTTGAAATATAAGATGGCAAAGGCTTCTGGCTAAAGTTGACAGTAGTTCTTCAGTTTTTCCTTTAGAAAATTCAAGTATCTTGCCATATTGAGATTGGGTAATTTTGGTCCTTTTGTTGGAAAGAGAAGGGGTTTTGGAGACATGCCTAGAGGTGGTTGTTTCATAAGTTTGAAGGATTTGAATCGAGGATGCTGATGAGATTTTGTCCAAAAACTACTAGGTGCTAATATATCAAATATATTAATGGAAAATATAAGTTAGTGTAAGAAGATACAAGAGATAAAGTAATAGATCTTACAAAAAGAAGGTTTCTGTTTATCACAAGGAATTCTAATGACTTCTTACTTGA
Source organism: Hemileia vastatrix (assembly GCA_030280995.1). Lineage (NCBI taxonomy): Eukaryota > Fungi > Basidiomycota > Pucciniomycetes > Pucciniales > Zaghouaniaceae > Hemileia > Hemileia vastatrix. The sequence goes on from JASXTE010000016.1 coordinate 16,240,916, forward strand.
ACAAAATATAAAATTCTTATATCAAGGTAATAAAGAGATAAAAAATATATATTAATATTGGGAATTTAAAGCCGTACTAACACAGATAAATGTGATAACTAAAAGATAATATTAGTAAAATGGAGAGAAATAAATGAATTGAGAAATGTGGTACAAAACAAGAGGGTTTATAAATTACCAGAACCAGGTTTTTGATAGTAGATCTTTTACAATGGGATCAAGTTGGTGAGAATATTAGAAAATAGTCTGATAAAAATAATGGGATTAATAGTGAAAGGGAAGTAACTAGACGTAAACATTGGGGGCTTTAAAGTATGACAAACAAAGAAAATGTAAAATTTGCAATTTGAAAATCACAAAGGGTAAATAGTTGAGAATGTAAATTTAACTAATTTAAATATTTAATTTAATTTATAAATATTGACCTCATGCAATATGAAAAAGGGATCTATTATTGGAAATTTTGACACATTTTCGTGTTATAAAAAAAGGGGGACAAAAACAAAGGAAAAAGATAATTTAAAAAAATGGGATAAAAAAAGGTAAAACTAAATGATATTATATGAAATCATTGAAAAAAATTAATTTATTCTATGATAGGAGCTTGTTTGGGCTGCACTGGCATCCTGCAGAAAAAACCTAGTCTAAACTTAGTTTAAGTTAAATTTATATAATAAATAAGAAATAGAAACACTTAAGAATCTTAACATATAGATAAAGTATAAAAGTAATAAAAATTATTGCCTTATTAATTCCAATAACCAAGTACCAAAGTCACAATTATTTAGAAGTATTTTACAGATTTGTACAAGGTTCTGTACTGTAAACATCATTCAAACTTCATTGATGAACTTTTTCCACTGAGATAACTAAGTTGAAAAAAGAAAATAGATAATATATATATGTTTCTAACTTGAGCTATTATTTAATAGGAACAGTCATAAAAAATATAGAAGGATAAATCAGGGTATTTTATACATTGATGTAAAACTTGCTGAATAAAATAGTAAAAACCTTTAATAAGGACTAAAAAATAATCAAATCAAATAGGAATATTAGGAATAGGTATTATAAAAGTTATAACCAATATCTTATAAATATTGATGGAAATAAAATACTAGTAATCACAAAAAATTCTGTACCTTTTTAACTTAAAATGGAAATATCAACTTCTCATATTATACTCAAAATTACCTACAAATAGCTAAAGGTTTCCCCTTTACTAAAAGACAATGGTAAGGAATATGTAGAAAATTGATTCCATCAAATTGTTTTGAGTAAAAGTGGCCAGAACAAGTTTGGCTGTACTTGTGCTGGACACTTATATGAGGAACACCTCACTTCTCTTAAAAAAACATGCAACTTACCAATTTCATATTGGAAGTGTTTCCAGTACAAGTTTGGCCAAACTTGTGCTGGACACTTTCACCAAGACAAGTGACTTAAAATTGCAAGGAAATCCAAAAAAAACCCCATATAATGAAGATAATTGATGGCATCAAATTTTTTTTAAGTAAAAGTTTCCAGCACAAGTTCAGCCAAACTTTTGCTGGACACATTTCCAATATGAAGTTGATAAGGTGCATGCCTATTTAAGAGAAGTGAGGTGTTCCTCATAAAAGTGTCCAGAACAAGTACAGATGAAATTGTGCTGGACACCTTTACCCAAAAATTTTTTTTGATGGCATCAAATATCTTCATGTTATAGCCTATTTTTATTAAATTTCCTTGAATTAATAAGTTACTGTCCATGACCAAAGTTTCCAACACCATTTCAGACGTACTTGTTCTGGACACTTTTATAAGGAACGCCTCACTTCTTTTAAATAAACATGCAACATACCAGCTTCATATTGAAAAAGTGTCCAGCACAAGTTTGGCTGAGCTTGTTCTGGACACTTTGGTTATGGATGGTAGCTTATTAATTCAAGGAAATTAAATAAAAATAGGCTATAACATGAATATATTTGATGCCATCAAAATGTTTTTGGGTAAAAGTGTCCAGCACAAGTTCAGCCATACTTTTCTGGACACTTTAATGAGGAACATCTCACTTCTCTTGAATAAACATGCACCTTATCAACTTCATATTGTAAATATGTCCAGCACAAGTTTGGCCAAACTTGTGCTGTAAACTTTTCTTAAAAAAAATTTGACACCATCAATTATCTTCATTTTATGGGCTATTTTTTTTGGTTTTCCTAGCAATTGTTAGTCACTGGTCCTGGCCAAAGTGTCCAGCACAGGTTTGGCTGAGCTTTTCCTGGACACATTTCCAATATAGAGTTGGTAAGGTGCATGTTTATTTAAGAGAATTGAGGTGTTCCTCATAAAAGTGTCTAGCACAGGTTTGGCCAAACTTATGCTGGAAACTTTTACCAAAAAAACATTTTGAAGGCATCAAATATCTTCATGCTATAGCCTATATTTATTTAATTTCCTTGAAGTAATAAGTTACTGCCTATAGCCAAAGTGTCCAGCACAAGTTGGGCCAAACTTGTGCTGACAGATATTTTTCAAGCTGTTGTGTCACATTCCAGTTCCCCCTCCAAGTACTGAAACTTAGCATCAAGAGAAAGAATTAGTTCATGAAGAGAGTCTTCTGATGATAATTTAACACCAGGAGAATTTCCAGGGGGTGCCCCGTATGAGTTCAGTATGAGTTCAGTCTGAGTTCCATCTGAGTTCTATCTGAGTTCAGGTTGGGGACTTGCTAGCAAGTCCACCCCCTATATTGCGTAGTGACTTAGTATAATGGTCTGCTACTACACTCCCCATTACTTGAATCCATTGTGACTTGGAAAAATTTTGACAGTTCCAATCAAAAGTGAGTTGAAAAAAATCCTTTCTCTTGAAGCTCTCATTCCAAATTTTGTTTTACAGAGCTTGATACAGAAGCTCCTCCCTTTAGTCCTCAGGGCTCAGGTGTTAAAATAAAAGTTCATAGATGAATTTTGGAATGTAAGAATATGGCAGTATTTGTTAAAATAGATTTAAAATCCGCAGCTGAAGTTGCCTGCTGTGCGTTTTGAACCTGTTTTAATGCTGTTTTGATCTTCAATTGCTTGTAATCATGCCAACTCTTCCAATATGTAAGTTATTTGCTTGTTTGGCCAATAGGAAACTGAGATACATTAATGGTTCCACCAAGACAGAACTTCAAAAAGTGATAGATATTTTGGTTAATAGAATCTGAGCTCCTTGGTACATCACACCTTGTAACTATGCTTCTAAAGATTTGTAAGTTTTGGTCATTTTGAAGTGACTCAGCATCAAGTATTCTGCGCTGATCAGTAGCTCAAATTATAAGAGAGGGACTAACTGCAAATTTTTGAAAATAAAAATTGGTAAGCCTATTTTAAAACATAAAAGCATGCTGAAAAAGTTCACTCACCATGTCCACTGGTACTGGCTGCTGGGTTTGTAGAAGTGGGTTCCCCACTGTTTCCAAGAAACTGATTCAACAACATACTAGCCCAATCATTCCCTACACTTTATGCTTGCTGCTGAAAATTAAGAGGTGCGGATTGACCATCTTTATTTGTAATATTAGAAGAGCAATCAGTTGATCAAATTTAAAAATCTGATGAAGACTGAGGAGGATGTTAGGGTTTACCTGGATTTTCTCTAGGATTTTCAAGGGGAACAGGACCCGAATCACCTGTTCTAGGATTTTGAGGAGGAGGATTATTTTTCCCTCTAAAGTTACTTGCTTATAGAGTATCAAAATGCATGGCATCACCGGTATTAGACATTCTGTTCCTTATAAAAAATAAAAATAAAAATATTAACTTTCAGAATATAGACAAGATAATATTAAAGAGAACTTAGCTATAAATTTTAATTGTGATTTTAATGAATAAAATATTCAAGCAAAAAAATTAGTGGAAAACTTGGTTTTATTGGCTTGTAAAATATGGTCCTTAGATTTTTCAACCCTGGTTTTGAACTATTTATAATATTTTTCAAGTATAGGTAGACTTTGTATAGTACATTGAATTCCTTTTAGTTGAAATTAAATTTACGATAAAATGTAACTCATTAATAGCAGGGTCTCTAAACCATAAAGAATGCCCTTGTTATTGTTTGCTTAAACATTTAGGCAAAATCTCAAAAAGTTTTATTCATTAATCTTGCATCTAGCTGTTCCAAAAATCTATTATAAACATTCCAAATCCTCCAAATTCTTACCAATCCTAAATAATTTCAAATATATTAACAAAAATAAATTTTCCATGTTGTTTAATTATTTACTTACTAGTGTCTGAAGTCCAACAGCAGTGATAACATTGTACTTTATTCCAAACATTTCACTTTGGTACTGTATAGTGGCAGCATGTTCAATAATTGAATCATGATTTATCACAATTTGTGTCACTTTTTCTACTCTTACTAAACAGAAATGCACTTGTGGAAACCCCTCATAGGGATCCTTTTTTGCATCTTCTGGTGTAAGGTCTATAAATGGACTAGCAATTAGATAGACTTTTTTCATTATTGTCCTTTGAACTAAAAAGCTGATCAATATTCCCAGACTGACTATCTTTTCCAAAGTAGAATTCAATGGTAGAATTCCCAGGATTCTGGTCATGAGTCATATAATACTTTCCATGGACCAATATACTTGCTACATTTTCAACTACCCAGTCTCCTACCTTTTCTGATGGTAACAATGCCCGTTTTTGATGTCACTTTTCTCAAGAATGCCCTTACCCATTTTTTAAATAATGCCTCAGTTAAATGTATATGTCTTTTTTTTGTATTGTGCTAAATTTTTTTAATATTAGATCCATACTTAGCATCATCTTCAGCTTCAAATAGCTCCAATACCCTAGACTTCCGATGCCAGTGCTTGAGCATGGTTTGTGTCAGGCTAAGATCAACTAAATGGACGTGAACTAGCTTGAAAAGTCTTTGTCTAGAAGATTTAAATGTTCCTATATGAATAATGTAGTATAAATCCAACAAATAGTAGAATATAATTCAGAATAAAGGTTTCAGTAATATAATTCTCACTATTCTTATATGTGGCTTACAATCTTTTTAGTTGGTATAAAAATAGATTTTAATAATTCAGATACTATTCAAAAGTCTTATAAAAGTACTAGTTGATATGTATTGTAATTTATTTGGTTATATTGGTTAAATTGTAATGATAAAGAATGTAGAAACAAGACCCAAAAACCTCTTCCTTTTATACACACTGAGTTCCCCAATGAATCCCTTGATTTACCATCTAATACACAGTTAATGACACCTCAAAACAACTAATAGACCTGCCCATCAACATCCCTAGTGACCCATGACATAATTAGACAAGTAACAACTGTCAAAATCCTGCAATAATAAGGGAATTCCATCAAAATTAAAGAAAAAGACAAAATAAGAGTATATGTGTATAAAACAATAATATAAAAGACTAAAGGAGCCTTTTTAAGGTTAATAATAGCTTAATAATAAGGGGGATTTACTGTAGAAATGGAGGGGCTCATCCTGATATTATACTACGTGAAATCCCCATCCAAAAATAACCAATATTGACTGAGAAACCACCCAAAAACTCAAAAAAGAGTGTGAGATGTGGGGTAACTACATGCAGTCCTTGGCAGGCGCTTGTACAGGTAAATCCTTGACTATAATTAGGAAAATTTAAGCGTGGTGATGAAATAAGATGCCAAGAGTGGGGTTATTAATGAAATTAGTGCATATAAACAAGGTCAATGCACTATTAATTAAGCTAGGACACTAAATAAGCGCCTGTCACCTATTTTAGTGTGTTTCCCTACAGTGGGGGTAGAATGTGGGGTAATTATAGTGTGAAAAAGCTAACTTTGCTAAAAATGAAGCTATTCACACGGGAAAAAAGCAGACAGTATGTGGCCAGTACACAGAAGCCATTTCTGGCATAAAAAACACCAAATTTGAAAAGTGTTATTTTTATGAATTTAAATAGCCAAATCAATAGTCCTAAATGAGCCCAATTGATCTGTCAAAGCACAATTTTGATATTCTCAATTTTATAGCGCATATAGTCAACTTTTAAGTGAAATAAAGCGCATTTCTTGTTTTTTGCATAAAACAATGAATATAACAGCTTTAAGTGTACTTAAAAATTATGTAGCTTTATACTTAAGGTTCTTAAGATTACCCTAAAATATTCCAGCTTAATATTAAGTACATAAGACCTATAAAAGGTGGATATATGCATGTATATGAGGTGTTATAATGGCATTTTTTGTGTATTATCATAATTTTACTTATGTATACTGTTTGTGTACTCTCATTTATTGTTCCCATGTATAGTTCATGTGTTTAACATAACTTATAAGAACTTTTTACTCAGTCTGCGGTATATACAGGCTGAGACTTGCCCACCCAAAAAAAACAATAAAAAAATGACAAGTTATACATTTTATTTATTTATTTGTAATTTTCAGCTATTCAGATTAATTCTGTAGCATTAAAGATTATACTTTAAAGAAATAAAACATAATAAAATATTATGAGTACTAGTTTTTAACCCCTGAGCTGGTTGAACAGAAATTTATTTCTGTTTAAATCTTTTAAGAAGGGTGGATAAATTAGAAATTTCTTTTTCAGGTTCCATTCATCAAATTCATTTGATTTCCCTTTAAATCTTAGTAAATACTCAGTTCCTTTTTCTTTAGTAAGGATTCTTTTCTTGAGTATTTTTTCAATCTCTGCTTTTTCCACAATTTCTTCAGGTTGCTTTTTAGGCCTTCCCCTTCTTTTTGGAAACAATTCAGGATTATTTGCATGGTAAGGTTTCAATAATGAGATAGGGAAAACTGGATGTTTCCTATCATATGGAGCATATAATATGACTTCCACCACATTATTACCAACCATTTTACTTACTACAAAAGGTCCTACAAAGGGATCCTTTAATTTAACATTACCTTGTAAGTTAAAATGTAGTGTTGATATTAGGACTTCATCTCCCTTTTTGAATTCAAATTCTTTATGAGATTTGTCCCACCTTTTCTTTTCATATTCAAATGCTTTTTGGATGCATTCTTCTGCATGCTTTCTACACATTTGTTGCATATGAATAAAGGATTTAGTACCAGGGTGTATATCCAACCTTGGTAATTTATTTAAATGATTTACTGGGGTATTTGGTACGTATCACAGCCAGAGTTCAAATGGTTTCTTCTCTGTTACAGAATGAGTGGTGCTGTTATAAGCAAATTCAAGGCCAGGAATTAATGTTACCCAGTCATGTGTGAATTTCTCATTGTCTTTGTATTCTAATCCAAAGGCACAATATCTTCTGATCATGTCTTCTAGAGTTTGTATCATTCTCTCAGCCAGCCCATCAGTTTGTGGATGGTGTGCTGTAGACAATTTCAATTGACAACCTGATACTTCCATCAAAGATGTCCAGAACTCTGAAGTAAATTTAGGGTCTCTGTCAGAGATTATGGCTTTGGGGAACCCAGCAGTATTCATCATCTGAGTCCACCATAGTAATTCCAAGTCTTTTGCAGATACCTCTTTATGGGTAGGGATAAATTTACACATTTTTGTTAATCTATCCACTATTACCCAGCAAGAATTGAAACTTTCTTTTCCTGCTAATGGCAAGCCAGTTACAAAATCCATGTTTATAATTTCCCATGGAGCTTTTGGCTGCTCTATTTGTTGTAACAACCCAGCTCTCTTCCCAGTTAATCTTTTAGATTTCTGACAAGAGTCACATGTTTCAATGTATTTTTGTACATCTTCTTTCATGTTTATCTACCAGGCTGTATTTTTAACTCTGGTTAATGTTTTGTTAAAGTCAAAATGACCAGCTAAGATGTCATCATGACAAGTACTCAACATTAACTCTTTCATAGAAGGTGGTATTACTATAACATTACTTAACTTTTTCTTGTAATATATATATCCATCTTCAATTGATAGTTTACCTTTTTCCAACGCATTTTTATACTTTGGAGGAAAGGTTTTAATTAATGCATTCATGGAGGCATTTGTTGGATCATTAAGAATGGTAGATAGTTAAGACAAATCTTTATCAGATGAATAATTTTCTAATATAGTTTGCATAAACTCTTCTTCTAAATCCACTATATAAATCCCAAATATATGTATAACCTCATTTTCAGGTACATAAGCTGGGTTGTCAGCATCATTTGACAAAGGAATTCTGGATAATAAATCCACATTAGAATGCAATGATCCTGCTCTGTGAGTGATTGTAATTCTTCCTCTGTACTCTTGTACAGCTATTTGCCATCTAAACATGTGCCTATTAGGTGTTTTCATGTTTAGTAATGATTTTACTGCACTGAAATCTGTTATAAGTTCAAACTTCTGGTCTTCCAGATAGTAATGAAGTTTCTCCAAAGCCCACACCACGGCTAAACATTCTAGCTGTGTGGCACCATACCTTAATTCTGTTTTTCTTAAGGTTCTGGATATATAACAGATAACTACTTCAGATAATTTTCCATTTATTATCTGTTTCTGCTGTAAAGCAGCACCTAAACCTATGAAGCTTGCATCAGTGTATAAGATAAAAGGTAGGGTGAAATCTGGTAGTCCCAATATTGGAGCTGACATTAAACATTCCTTTAATTTATTAAAGGCGTGTTGTCTTTCATTATTCCAAATGAAAGCCTCATTTTTCCTGATTAATGTTGTTAAAGGAGCTGCAATTGATTGGTAATTTTTAATATATTGTCTATAATATCCACACATACCCAAAAAACTTTGAATTTCTTTTACATTTTTAGGTATACCAATGTTTTTAATTGCTGCCACCTTATTCTGGTCAACACAAATTTGTAATCCAGATACAACATGTCCAAGTACTTTCAAGGAATGAAATTCAAATTTACATTTCTTTAATGCAATTGTCATATTAATTTCATCCATTCTTTGAAAGACTCTTTTCAGGTGATTTAAATGTTCATCATATGTTTTTGAAAACACTATGATGTAATCAATATAGACCAATAGCCATCCTTCAACCATTTCCTGATGAAAAACACTATCCATCAATTTTTGGAAGACTGAAGGCGCATTCTTTGGGCCAAATGGCATTCTGACATACTTATACATACCCATATGTGTGGTTATTAATAAGTAATTTTGAGAATTTCTTTCCACAGGAATCTGGTGGTAACCCTTGTTTCCATCCAGACAGGAAATATATTTTGCTCCTTGTAAAGTAGCATGGATAGAAGCTATCCTTGGTAGAGGGTAAATATCATCTACTGTGTATGTATTCAGAGCTCTATAATCACCGCATAATCTTGCCTTATCTTTTTCATAAGAGATAAATACTGGTGAAATGACACAATACTTAGGTGTTGTGTCCACTTTTTCAACCATACCCATTTCCAACAACATTTTTATATTGTCTTCAATATCTTTCCTTTTTGCAGGAGATGCTGGGTAAGGTTTCTTTTTTAGGCTGCCAGGAATATTATCCAAATCACAGCTTAGAGAGATTTTCATCTCATGGTCTTTGACCAATCCTAGTTCATTTTAACCATGAGAAAATGCCATAGGATATGATTTAATCAATCTCAAAATATTTTCTTCTTCAATTTTTGAGAGTTGAGGACTGAAAGAGGCCTTTTGGATTTCATTTTCCAATTCAACCACTTCAGTGGTGGTTCTTCCACCTTTCAGTTGTTCTTCTTTAGGAGAAATGGCATACACTGAACTTTCAGAACATATTTTGAATTTTCTCTTACCATTCACGCCTATGGTGAAACAACTGTTTTCAGGATCTAGTTTAATGCCAAATTTTGTCAATAAATCATTGCCAATAATAAACCAATCACTACAATTATTATTATCCATTACTACAAATTCAAAAACTGCTCTAACATATCCATTATTATATTTAAAGAATACAGCAGTTTTGTATTTGCCAATTGGATTTAATACTGAACCAAAACCCCTCCAGTTCTTTGTTTGAACAGGTTATAGTTTTTCCTGGTACTTACTAACAAGTTTCATTAATGTTTTAATTGAAACTACACTACCTGCAGCCCCAGTGTCAAGAATGGCATTCATTTCTTTTCCACATATGATAACAGGTGCTCTGATAGGTGTTATTTTGTAAGTATCATGAGATACATCTTTAATTATTTCAGCTTCCTCTATGGAAGTTAAAGATGTGTCTGTATGAGGTATAGCATCATTCAGGAACATAATATCCTGTTCTAATAAAAATATCTCATTTTCATCATCACTGTAAGATATGTTACTTTTACCATCCTCACTGGATTCCACATTCTCATCTTCATGATTACTTGGTTCAGAATTTTGTGAGGTTTCAATAACATTTATTCTCTTCTTACACATGTGACCCTCAACCCAAGGTTCATTACATTTGTAACCAGTGTTATTCTCTTGTCTCTTAGGGACAAGGGGAGCTGAAGGTTTTTTCTTTTCCACTGGTAACTTACTTGTAGTAGGTTTTACCACGTCAACACTTTGTCTGTAACTACTATACTTGGTTTCATACTTGTGGTTTAATAATATCTCATTGCATATATTAATAAATCCAGAGGTATCTCTGATGGTTTCAGTTCTAGCTACAATAATGTCTCTAACTGATATAGGCAACTTGTATATTATTTTTTCTTTCCACTCTTCATAATCCATTTTTAGATCCATAGCTTTCATGATTTTTATTAAATTCATTAAGAAGACCATGGGTTTATCTCCAGCATTTGGATTATATCTGGTCCTTTCATACAATCTTTGTTGAGTGATTCTAAATTTTGGGCCACCAAATTGCCTTTCAATTAGTGCCTTCCATTCATTCCAGGAGTAATTAATTCCCTCATTCAATACTGATTCAAACCATAATAAGGCCACATCTGTAAATAAAGATATTAACTTTGAAGTAATTTCTTCATCAGGTAATTTGTATGAAAATTTTAAGTTATCAATTCTTTGTATGAATTGCTGCCAATCAGATTTTAAATCCCTGTCGAAAGAGGGGTACTGACCTAATTTAGGCCAGTTATTTTGGCTAGTTTTTGCTTACCTAACCTGAGGAATATTGAGTAATTCACTTACTTTAGAAAGATGATCATTTATTTCATCTTTTACTGATTTTATATTCTCAGAGCCCATGACACTATGTTCATGTTCAATCATTGGTTTATCATCAGAGTGTTTCATAAAAACTGGTACTCTTTCTACATAAGAGGTATTATCTTTTATTTTTTCAGTATTTTTCAAAATGTTAGCTACTTTAATTTCTACTCTTTGTAACCTATCTTTTATTACAGGTACATGAGTCAAGGTATCATTTACATTTGAAAAAGATAATTTTACATGTCCCTCTATGGTAGCCATAATATTTTGAGAATGTTCTAATTTATCTTCTAAATTTTGAATCTCAGAGTTTAATCTTTTGTTTTCATTGATTAATTCATTATTTGAATTCTCAATAATTTTTAACCTTGTGGCTGTTGTACTCAATGATTGTGTGAGGTTTAATAATACACTTTCTGTATTATTGTTGGACTCTCTAGAGAATTCTTCCAATTTTTCAATTCTTAATAATAATTTACTAATTATTTTTGATTCCATTGGATTTTCTTTTAGAAAATATTCAATTTTGTCTGTGTCCAATTAAGAAGACTCATCATCAGGGTCAAGATTTAATTCATTTGATTCCATTTTTATATTAATAGTATTTTCCTGGTGGTCAATAAAACGATGTACATTGTCCTCATTGAAAGACAAGTCTAACATGTTATTTTCAAATGAATAATTTTTTAAATCCTTATCAATTATATCCAATACCTCTCTATCAATTTCATTACCTATAAGTAATTCATTGTTAGGATTATATAATTGATCCTGAGAAGATGGATGACTTACCACGGTCTTATTCCATTTCCCCTGCCTCTCCTTGGCTTTCCCCTGTAAGGGTGACTGCTGGATCCCTGTTGAGGAGGGTTGTTGTAGTTTTGGGAATACCAATCCCACTTCCATTTGCTGGCTGTTATCTTTTGGTCCTCTTCTGGGGCTGGAGGTGTTGCTGTGGTATTTGGTGCCACTGGTTGTTGATGAGACCTTATATCCACTAGAGCCTGGTTGACTTCTATAAAGCCCTGTGCCGCCCTTTTCTCCAGATTGTTGATCTGGTCTACCATATTGTTTACTCTTATTGTTAGTGTATGCAGTAGGGTTGAGAGGGAGTGAATTTGCTCTTGTAACGTGTTTTTGGACTTCTTTATTGACATTTGTTTTAAGAGCTTTTCCTTTTCCTCCATGGACATTGGTGGGGTGTTGTTTATTATTATTGGTGATTCTTGACCCTCCATTTGGATGTCCTGTAACAGGTCTTTCAGCTCTATCTCTTAAGTTATAAGATTTTGCCTTTTTACTTACAATGTCATTGTTGTCACACATGTTTACGTGGAATTTAAAGAATTGAAAGTTTAGATATGAAAACTTCAAAAAGGAGTTTTATCATTATTTATTAATACCACTGAAGACAATTTTATTGCTTACTTATTGGTATTAAGTGAATTTATAAGTGCCAAAAGTCAAATATGCTTTTATGTGGTCACTTGATATAACTGGTCTACAATATGTAGCCATGTTTTTATATTTAAAAGAAAACAACTGTCAGTAAGATTCTTTCTAAATATTTAATGAATGTTATAAACCAATAAAAAGAAAAGATTAAGAGTCCTGTTAAAAGAAAACAATTAATCAGTTTAATTGGTTTATTATCTGCAAAGATCATAAATTTAATTGGTCTATTGACAGACTCCCACTAATAAAAATTTTATGTTAAATTAGTGGTAAAATTGTTGATTCAATATCACAATTTTATTATATAACAGGGCTTCTTTTTCTGAAATCACTATATAAGTGACCCAAACCTGTTGTAATTATCCAAATATTTCTATAGGGATATTATTTACGTGTACCTTCTTTGAAAATTTCACTTACTGGATTATAACAGAATTCTTGAGGAAAGGTCCCCAATTTTCAGGCTAAGATCAACTAAATGGATGTGAAATAGCTTGAAAAGCCTTTGTCTAGAAGATTTAAATGGTCCTATATGAATAATGTAGTATAAATCCAACAAATAGTAGAATATAATTCAGAATAAAGGTTTCAGTAATATAATTCTCACTATTCTTATATGTGGCTTACAATCTTTTTCGTTGGTATAAAAATAGATTTTAATAATTCAGATACTATTCAAAAGTCTTATAAAAGTACTAGTTGATATGTCTTGTAATTTATTTGGCTATTAAGGTTAAATTGTAATGATAAAGAATGTAGAAACAAGACCCAAAAACCTCCTCCTTTTATACACACTGAGTTCCCCAATAAATCCCTTGATTTACCATCTAATACACAGTTAATGACGCCTCAAAACAACTAATAGACCTGCCCATCAACATCCCTAGTGACCCATGACATAATTAGACAAATAAAAACCGTCAAAATCCTGCAATATTAAGGGAAATCCATCAAAATTAAAGAAAAAGACAAAAAGAGAGTATATGCGTATAAAACAATAATATAAAAGACTAAAGGAGCCTTTTTAAGGTTAATAATAGCTTAATAATAAGGGGGATTTACTGTAGAAATGGAGGGGTTAATCCTGACATTATACTACGTGAAATTCACATCCAAAAATAACCAATATTGACTGAGAAACCACCCAAAAACTCAAAAAAGAGCGTGAGATGTGGGGTAACTACATGCAGTCCTTGGCAGGCGCTTGTACAGGTAAATCCTTGACTAAAATTAGGCAAATTTAAGTGTGGTGATGAAATAAGATTCTAAGAGTGAGGTTATTAATGAAATTAGTGCATATAAACAAGGTCAATGCACTATTAATTAAGCTAGGACACTAAATAAGCGCCTGTCGCCTATTTTAGTGTGTTTCCCCACAGTGGGGGTAGAATGTGGGGTAATTTTAGTGAGAAAAAGCTTACTTTGCTAAAAATGAAGCTATTCATGCAGGAAAAAAGCAGGCAGTATGTGGCCAGTACACAGAAGCCATTTCTGGCATAAAAAACACCAAATTTGAAAAGTGTTATTTTTATGAATTTAAATAGCCAAATAAATAGTCCTAAATGAGCCCAATTGATCTGTCAAAGCACAATTTTGATATTCTCAATTTTATAGCGCATATAGTCAACTTTTAAGTGAAATAAAGCGCATTTCTTGTTTTTTTGCGTAAAACAATGAATATAACAGCTTTAAGTGTACTTAAAAATTATGTAGCTTTATACTTAAGGTTCTTAAGATTACCCTAAAATATTCCAGCTTAATATTAAGTACATAAGACCTATAAAAGGTGGATATATGCATGTATATGAGGTGTTATAATGGCATTTTTTGTGTATTATCATAATTTTACTTATGTATACTGTTTGTGTACTCTCATTTATTGTTCCCATGTATAGTTCATGTGTTTAACATAACTTATAAGAACTTTTTACTCAGTCCTGGGTATATACAGGCTGACAGTTTGTGGTATTTCTTCTATGTTCAATAAAAATAAATTAGCTCATTTGCATTTTTAAGCACCAATTTACCAAAATAAATACCTGGATGATGATTGTTTGAAATTTCTGATAATATACCATTAACTCTTTCAGCAGCCCAAGTATCCATACCTAAACATGGACAAAAACGTTTAATCATTTCTGGAAAATGTTGAGTGAAATGCAGATTCAGCTTAAAGCTGATATTTTTCCAACCTTCTTCCATGAAGTTACAATACTCCAATAGCAGTTGTTTTAATTCATCAAATTCATAGGTGTATAAATTTTTTAAAGTCAAAAAGTTGGTAATTGAACTTAAAGTGGTGAGTGATTTGAGAAGACAGTATTCTCTAGGTTTGTGGTCTGATGTTGTAGAAAGTTCTAAAGTACTAAGCAGTAGACACAATGCAAGATGGGTTGGTTCTTCTTTTCAATTTCTAAAAAGAAGCCCCTGCCACTCTTATTTTAAAGACAGTGCAATAATGTGTAACACTAATATCTGACTAGATAGTTTATAAGTTGAGAGATGAGTTAAAAGATAAGGAAAAACAAATATTGCTATCTGGATATTACAATTCTTAATAAGTGCTAGTATCCACATCTACTTCCTCTTGAAGCACTCTCTTTGAATATGCCTTATTATAGCAATAAAATAACTCTAATAATAGTTTATCCTACTGAATCTATATATTCTCTCTGTATTGCAATTTTTCACTATACTTTATGGTGTACACACACTGTCGGTCAGTCGTCTAGAAGAGGGGAAGAAAAGGGAGACAGAAAAGAAGAGGAAGGGGGAATAGGCACTAAAGGTATGTAAAAAATAAAAGTAATAAAGAAATAATATATTTAAAGTGAGGCAACTACGATTTAGTTGAGAGATGACACAAAATGAGGTTTTATTTAATAATAATATTATTTCAAGTAAGGGTTCTGCGCGGAAAGCACTGTAATTACTATCAGACCTAATGCAACCTTTAATTTGTTATATAAAATTTTAATTAGAATTGTAATACTAATAAAAATAATAATAAACCGGTTATAATAAAATATGTTCAAGTGTGAAGTGTATAGTAAGTGATGAGGCTACAGGGGATTATCCAAGGCCCTTTTATAGGCAATGGGTCCTCTGAAGCGCCACTATATTTGTAAATACAAGAATTATAATAGAATGAAACAAGAATATAAAAGAATAAGTGAAACATAACAATGTAGAGAAAAATATGAAACAAATAATTAAAAACCCCAATTAAGAATCAAATTTTCCCACAATTAATTCCCAAATCAGTAAGTAAAAATAGTGAATAACTAAACAAGCCTGGGACATAGGAACTATGAGAAAAATAATTCAAAACAGATGGTACAGTCTGATTTAAGGATTTTTAAGTGAAACAAAAAATATTTTGACGCAAAAAAATATGTAATTAATTTCAATTTAGTATAAATTAATTAATTTTTTTTCCTGACACCATTGAGGGTCAAAAGAAGCGCCATTAATTATTGTTTAATACTATATGAAAGGTGTTATTTAATATATAAATTTAAATAATTAATTTAATTATATTATAAGTCAATTTTACACTTATAATTATAATATATGTTTCCAATTAATTAAATATAA
Source organism: Hemileia vastatrix (assembly GCA_030280995.1). NCBI lineage: Eukaryota > Fungi > Basidiomycota > Pucciniomycetes > Pucciniales > Zaghouaniaceae > Hemileia > Hemileia vastatrix. The sequence continues at coordinate 16,257,059 of JASXTE010000016.1, forward strand.
ATTTATAATTATTAAATACATAAAAATGCGCCATTATTTGTAGAATATAAAATATATTATGTTTAATTTAAATGTATAAAAATTTATATAAACAATAAAATTAATATAACACTTATATGTAATAAGATACTTATATAATTTTATTATGCAATAAAATATTAATTTATATACATTAAATACAATTCTTACACCCTCTTTCAGGTCCTATAAGTTAACATATCATTTACTGGGCTCCTGGAATAGCCTGGCTGACACACACAGACGCACAAACTCTAAGAAACTCAGAATATCTCCAATATGCTCTTAAACACTTAATCACAGAAAAATTTAATCTCTTACTGTTATCAGAGTAATCACAAAATAGACAAATCACTATATATCACAATATATTTCAAAAGTATATAATATGAGGCTCTAATGTTTGTAATCTAATGACTTATTTGAATAATAATTTTCCTACCTAAAGACTAATTCTTAACTACTCCTATCAGATAGCCTTTCCTTCTTATATTTTTCAGCGCTCCAGACACAGTTCCCTAGTGGATCTCCTGTGCTGTCTCTAGCGCCACATTAGTAAAACAATAACTAATCCATTAGTAAACTAAATACACCGCTTGTAACAACTACAGTGCCTAAAAATACCCTATGCTTACTAATACTAGTATTAACTTGTTTCACTCATATTTCACATGCGCAATTATGACTGTACCTTTGCATTGTTTCAGCGCTACTTCCCATGTCAACACCTTTCAGCGCTGATCCTTGTCTCTTCCACTCTTGGGTAGTTTTGTGATTGAGTCCCCATCCTCCTTGCTTCATTAATAAGTCCATAGTTCTGACAATTCACTTAACTAGTTAGCCTCTGCAACTTACATTACCTGTTTCATTAAGTTACCACACTAGCCGTTGTGCAGTATACTATGTACTTGAGGCCTTCCTTGAGCCATAATTCCTTCCTTAACTCATAACACACAATTATTGGAAAATTCAAATCCATAATCTTCAGCGCTTGCATTCCTAAGTTGATAACACACAATTCCCTTTGTGCGGTACATCTTTCTGCAAAATCAGAGTGCACAGACCCTAAATCCTCTTCTGCGCTTCTCTTTCCCTTTGTTCTTTAAAACACACAATTACATATTTATAATAGCGCTAACAACTGTGCTATGATTCCCCTTTGTTCTTCCTGGGCTACACAAGCTGATTGGTCCAAAAGATAGGTTATCTGCAATGCATGTACCACAACAATCCTTCCTGTTACATTCATGGTTAGCTGCCAAGACTTGTATATCTGAGAGGGTCAGGTTTCTTGAATCCAAGCGGTTGTCTAAAGATGCGCATAGATCCACATATATGTCATGTAGGTTTGTAGGCATTAAAGCTTGTGCCATTAGCTATAGAAAGAGCATGTTGTTGAAATAAATATGTTGGCGTTCAATTGCCTCAAATTTTTGTTGGATGGCATCAAAGAAAGTGGACATATCACTGAACAACCTGTAGCGGACGTTAATCATGTTGACAATGGAAGACATCAATCTGGTGTGGGATGACTTATTGAACTTCTCATGGAGATACATGTAAATTTGACGTACACACCATTCACCTGATAATTTGTGTTGCAATTTGGTGGAGGTGGAGTAGTAAATGATTTGAAAGGTGGTGCAATCACCATCATCTTTGAGCATGTTCTTGTTAGCAATGTATGCTCTTGTCCCAATGACATCTTTGACAAGGAGTAAAAATTTCTCATGCCATTCTCCATAATTGTTGCCAGATTTTGTTCAGGGATGGAATACTCTTTGTCATCTCTATGACAAATTTCAGGCTTCTCTGCCATCGTTCAATGTCTGCAAAGTCCAGATGGAAGGGTGTGGGGTTGGTTGGTTGAGGAGATGGGGAAGTGAAATTTTTGAGTGCTGGTGTTGGGATAGGGAAAGACATGTTGTCAGAATGGGTGATTATGATATGAGGAGGGGGTAAGGTTTTGGGTTTTATTTCAGAGATATGAGATTTCCATTTGGAGGATGAGGAATGCGGTACGTAGGGGTCAGAGGTAATACCCAGAGAAGATAGTTTGCAGTTAGAAATTTGTTGGGAGGAAGAGGTTTTACCAGTACTAGAGGTAGGTTTTTCTTGTTCAGACATGTACTGGGGGTTTTCTTTTACTTACACTGCTCTTGTGCAAAATGCAGTGGAGTCTTTGTTTGCTGATATCTACTTATGCCAATGCAGGACAGCCCATAACCTGTTGCATGGTATCAGCTTACTGGACTTCGGAAGAACCAGAGAACAGGAGATGCTGCTGCAACAGTTTATCTACTGTAATGACTAAGTACATAAGCTATCTACTACCTTAACAAATTATAGTGTGAAAATGCTAACTTTGCTAAAAATGAAGCTATTCATGTGGGAAAAATGCAGGCAGTATGTAGCCAGTATACAGAAGCCATTTCTGGCATAAAAAACACCAAATTTGAAAAGTGTCATTTTTATGCATTTGAATAGCTAAATCAATGGTCCTAATTAAGACAAATTGATCTGTCAAGTCACATTTTTACTATTATTAAATTTATAGTGCATATATTCAACTTTTGAGTGATTTAAAGCACAATTCTTGTTTTTTCCATAAAATAATGAAAACAACAGCTTTAAGTCTACTTAAAAATTATGTAGCCTTATGGTTAAGGTTCTTAAGATTACCGTGATGTATTCCAACTTAATATTAAGTACATAAGACTTATAAAAGGTGGATATATGCATGTATATAAGGTATTATAATGGCATATATTGTGTTTAATCATTGTTTACACTTATGTATACTTTTATTTATTTTTCCTATGTGTACTACATGTGTTTAACATAAATTATAAGCAGTTTCACTCAGTCCTGGTAATATCCAGGCTGACAAAATGAATGCTTTCATTCAATTCTATTACATATTTTTAGATTTTGTAAATGCAGAAATTCCTTTATATTTGTATGAAATGTAATATTAATCAAGCAACAATGTAACAAGTTTCATATATTTTGAACAAACTTCTATTTTCTTCTTCCCATATTTTTTTTCTACTAAATTTTCCACCTTCTTCCAAATCAAAATCTCTTTCAATAACTGCAAGAAATTTTAACAGCTAGACACCAGAAAAAAAATGTGGGAACCTGATGGCAGGTGCCAATCCCTATCTTTGATTTGATACAGTTTTAGCTCAGCAGCAATTCTTCTGAGAAGACTGTGCACTGAACACTGGGCATGCCAGCCCGCGCCGTATCAAATCTGAGTTATTCTTGAATCACAAATCGATTGAGGGGTTGGCACCTGCTAGCAGATGCCGGGTGTTTTTCGTAGTGAGAGTACTAGCAGTCTGAAAAGGGCCTAAGTTTTACTAATCTGGATTTTTACCTTTTTTACTTTTACCTTATTCCCGCAGATTAGTACCATAGTGTAAAAAATTATGGGGTAGGCAAATTGAAAGAGGAAGAAAAATTATGTAGAATAGCGCATGATCATGTAGAGTAAGACCTCTTGGCCAGTAATAAAATTGATAAAGGAACTGTGAAAAACAAGAGTGGCTATTTAATAAATGAGTTCAAAGTCTGCTTGCGGTTTTACATCCATATGTGTTAAACGGTTAAAGTCTAACTTCTATAATTTCCGTATCTACTATATTTCCTTTACTTCTATAAGCTCCGTAACTTTATCTGCATCTTTTTCTCTCCACTACATATTTTCATATAATCTATTTATTCCGTTATATTTTCTTTATCTACTAAAGTTCCGTGCTAATTCTCCTATCTTAACCTATCTAAACCTATAACATTGTATTATAAAATGTGGATGCTTCCCATTGCCTGTTTTGCATACACCTTAACATTTTCTTTACCGTCATCACTAATATCACTTTTTGCCTTTGCCCTGAACTTCTTCTACTCATCATTCTATCTTACCCTTAGTTATCTTGCTCCCTCGTCCATCTGTCCTCTGTCCTAGCCCTTGTGATATTATATTATTTGTCCTTGTCTATCCTCAACTGACCGATTCTGTTAAATTATACTCAGGTATCAGCTTTACAATATGGTCAGCGCTCTGTGAGCTAGTGACTGGAAGGGATCAAATAACATCTTATCAATCCAATTTAAAGATACATTTTTAGGAGACAGCAATACAACATTGTTTTTAGATTGAAAAAACCTCTACCTCTGGAATCCTTACTATTAAGTAATAGTGCCAGTCAGGTTACACTGTGTTGGTGGATGCGCTCAACTCCACATTTCTCTATATTTGAACTCGTACTCACCTCCTCCGTCTCACCACCTAAAGTCAACACCCCTCATTCTACCCATCAGGTTAGCTTTTTCCCCAATATGTAAAGCATTCATTCAGCTCCTTATTGCTCTTCCTGCTTCCCCGCTTTAAGTGCTCCACTCAAATGATAAAACTTCCTTGTTTACTTATATTATCAATCTTTCTTTTTCATTGCCCAATTTTAAACATGAATATGATTCTGGCTATCTGTTCTTATTCTCAATAACGTGCTTTGTCTAAGAAGCAAAAATATTAATGATAGTTTACTTTCATGAAACAAGACAGTAAGTGAAAAATTAATAATAATAATAAAACTGATACTAATGAAAAGTAGGGAATATTTAGTGAAAGGTAAATAAACAACCATGCCTGACAGTTGGCAAAAATGTGGCTTAAACAAAGAGATCAAACAGATAAGTATGACAAAATGGTTACATCCAAGCTAAAAATTATAATTCTATTATTGATCAATTGCTGAACTCGGGAACAAGAGTATAAAAAAATTCAAAACGGGAGAGTGACAAATCAGCGACAAAGGATCACGGGGTATTTTATGACATGAATTGTTTTTAAGAAGGACTCCGAATTTTTCCTTCCTGTTGTATAACTAAATCGTACATGCTTTCAGCATCCGTCCAGTCACTGTAAAAATTTCGTTTCGTTGAATATATTTCACTCTTAAATCGTGAAAACGCACGTTGTAAAATTGCATTCTGTAACATGTCTTTACTCAAACCTCCGTCTGTAATTTTGCAGTGGTTTATAAAAATTATTTGTTGTTCCAAGCTCAGCCTTCGATAAGCGAAACCTAGTAAAGCTCCACCTTTGATTGTTATAGTCTCATCTTTATTTTTCAGCTCAATAATTATTTTACTCATAATTTCACGGTGAGAACTGATTTCATCAAAACTTCCAGGTAAGGCAATGTAGTGTCTATTCTGTAGTTGATGTTTGGAGATGAAAGAGCGAATAGTTTCGAGAGACAGTCTTTCTGATTCTGTAAGTAGACCTTCTAATTTAGTAATTTCGTCAGCTAACTCTATTGGAACTTTTTCTCTTAACAGTTGTGTTAGCTGTGCCTTTCTGGCCTTATCAGTCTTCCATTTAAACACTACCTCCATGATGAAGCTACTATCTTCTGTGCGATCAGCTAGAAATTTAAAGCGAGAAATGATTTCCGGCATGATATTCTATCGAAGTTAACAATAATTTATAGTCTTTGATGTCGCTTGTCGAATAGTGTTGAAGTAATATTATGAGGATGTGTTGCTATTTGTAGACTATCCAGCGCTGTCTTTATATATATTATACTCTCCCTCAGGGCGCGGATAGTCTGCTTCATATGGGAGAAATAACATTTATCTGTAATGTTTTCTGGTTTCTTGAAAACAGTCTGCGCGCAAAGTGAGGAGTTTGCCTCAATCGAGGCAGAAAACGATTCTACGTGAATGAATTTATAAAGTTTATTTAATTTTATCCTCCAAATATCATAGTGATACCCATCACTTGAATGCAGGGCTGATTCATTACCTTCTCACTCATAAAAAGTTAAATTAAATTGTCCGAAAGGAAAGTGAAATGTGTATTCTACCAAGGCGCAACAGGAATTTTGCTAATTTGCTTTTTAATGTCAATTTAATTTTTTCTGTAGTTGATAATTATTTTAATGTTGAATTGGATCACAAATTTTATGAAAAGTGTTCTTTTTTAGAGCTAAGAAGATCCAATATGTTTTTTTTTCTTTTCAAAAATATTAATACATTAAATTTTGAACAAGGTCATTAATTTTTTTTTGAGACAATTATCTGCTCCACATATAGGCAGACATTACTTTTGACGAGGAAAATTTTTTAAAGGTTTGGAATCTCGAGATATTAGCAATATAAACAATATTATAAAAAATTACTATGATTCCAAGGGTTTCTCTACTTGTCAATGTTTGATTATTATTCTACCTGTATTCACCATTACACAGTTAACCACTTATACTCATTTAGAGCATCTACCTCCGTGTCGGTAAATTGGTTCGGTATGCATATTTTACTGCATTTTGACGTGAACCTTAACCCTCGTTTCATTAAAGGCCTCTATTAGCTAGTGAATTCAGCATGTACTGTAGCCTGTCAACTAAAGTTACTGAGCTCCTTTTGACCTCATTTGGTAATTCAATATTCTGCCAGCCAATTCTTTTCACTCCACCTTGTAGCTGCTGAACACTTTCACATTTCACTACCTATTAAAACAAAACATTTTTTATTTTAATTCACAACTATTACTGCACAACACTTCCTATTAACACAATCTCCCATTTCGCACCTTGCCCTACAACCCCCAAATCCATATAAAGTGATCAACTTGTCTGATCCAACAAAAAAGCAATCCCCTAATTGGACCCACCAAGTGTTAGGGTGTTACCATACTATGTACTTAGCTAGTCACCCATCAGTATATAGTGTAGCTTCCGAGTGCACCAGAGATCTTTTCCTGGTCCTGCAAGGCATCAGTCTCTACACCAAGAAGCTCTGCACAATTAAATCTTCTTCCATTGTGAGAAATTTTTCAATTATGATTTGTTCCATCTGAAAAGTTGAGGAGAGTGAAATGAGTAGCGAAAATGCGAGAAGGAAAACAGTAGAGTTTACTAAATGGGCAACTCAACACGAGGGTATGGAAATTTTCCCAACTCGTGTTTGCTAACTGAATCTGCATACGAGGGTGTCAAACCCCATTTCAGTAACAATTGACACAGCAATTATGCAATTATCTACTGAAATTTTACTGCAACGGAGGTAGATGCTCTTATATATATATACATATACTTTATCTTATACCGTAATATTTAGTTTCCATTTCTTTTACTTGACCTAACCTAACCTAGGTATAAAGCACTTCTATATATGAGCGATGAGCCGAGTGTAGTTCTTCATTCACTTTTCTTATCTATATCTTTTATTCTTACGTTATAATTAACTTCTGTTATTATTCATATATTATTTCAAAAGTCCTTCATTCTTTTGTCCCAGTCCGAGTCCTAGTTGTCCATTCGTCCACCTAGTCCATTTGAGCCATAAATCTAATATAACTTTTATTCATCACTACTTACATACCATCAATTGTCTAACTAAGTTAGCTTGTTCCCTCGCTATAATAGAGAATAGAACAAGTTTATTCTAAATTATGTTAGTCATGATAAGTGTGTAATGCTGGACTCTACATTGGTGAAGCTTTCCACATTCCACCTCCAAGTGGGAATTCAAATAGTAGTGTGACCTAATTATATTGTCCCTGGGTTCTTATTTCCTTACTAAATAGTTATCAAGACATGCAAATTAAGTTTTTGAGAAATTATTTTCATAGATTCTCAAATTCCTTCTATTATCTCATTCTCAAGGAACACAATAGGGGGTGTCAGTCCTGGCAAATCCACACATAACTTAAGTGCCAATTTCAAACCAAATCAGCACTTAAAAATCAGTACTTAAATTTTGCAAAAAAGTCACTTATTTCAAAAATGGGTGTCAATTCTGACCTCAAATCAGCACTTTTTGCCCAATTTTTTTTCACAACCACATATTGGCCACAACATCCCTTCTTTTCTCACCTCATCCCAGTGACATGCCACACACAGATCATCCTCTCTATGCAACTTGTCAGAATTTAAGGGGCATATTAGACTCCTTTGGTCACATGTTTTATCTCCCATAGTGACCTTATTTATTTCTATCTATTGTCTCTTCCTATTGACTAGTTTCTGCCATTTAATGCAGTATATAAGATTTCATGACACTCATTATTATAAATATTCTTTTAAACATATATACAAATACATAAAATATAAAATTAACACACACACACATATATATATATATTTATCTATTTATTTGAAAAGCACTATCACATATTTTAGCTGTAGTTTGTTTCTATCATGAACCTAGTGATGATTGGGAAGCATAAAAGATAGCAAGATCTACTTGTTGAACACCATCTTTGTTGCTCACAAATAATCATAAGGTAAAGTCAATTGTTCTTCCATATCACACTTGTTAGACCTTTATTATTAATACTTGAATTGATCTTTGTCTCTCACCAATTAACATAAGCCCTGAGATCTGTTGTGCCTTTACCCACTCTGCTAAGCCATCCAAGTCTGGCCATTGTCCTGGAATCATCATTTTAAGTTGGGCCATAGTTTCCGTGAATCATTTAAGACCGGCCATTGTTCCTCGAATCATCATTAAGTTGGGTCATAGTTTCCCTGCCTCATTTAAAACCAGCCATTGTTCTTGGAATCATCATTGTGTTTGGCCATAGTTTCCCTGTGTCATTTAAAACTGGCTATTGTTCCTGGAATCATCATTAAGTTGGGCTGTAGGTTTCCTGCAACATTTAATACCAGCCATTGTTCTTGGCATCATCATTAGGTTAGGCCATAGTTTCCCTGCATCATTTACAACCAGCCATTGTTCCTGGCATCATCATTAAGATGGGCTGTAGTTTCCCTGTACCACCATCATTCAAGACCACTGATGTCTCAGAATCATCATCAAGAGGGGCCATTATCCCTGCACCATCACCTTCAAGCTGGACCTTTTCCTCTGCATCTTCACCAAGACCAGCCATTGTCCCAGAACCATTATCAACTCAACCTTGCTCTTGGACCATTGCCTCCAGCTCATTATCTTTCATTGGGCCTTGTACCCTTTTTTTTATTAATTATTTTATTATTTTATTGGCCCATTTTAACCCCTTTACTTATTTCAATAGAATTATTAAACCTAAATTCTAACACAACTATCTTTGGTACACACCACTCACTAAAATTTGCAACATTTCATTTTCAAATTTTTGAAATTTTGAAATTTTTCTTAGTCAACATTTCTGGCTCAAATTTTTATCTTTCTCATCACAGTAAGCTCCTTTCTTTTAATTTCTTGATTCATCACCTTTTCACACCTGAAATTTTCATCCTTCCCTGCACCATGTGGTTGCTGCAATATTGAACATAAAAATTGAGCCTTCTTTTTTGCATTATTCATAGCACATTCTTTATGCATCTCACTTGTTCCATATTCAATTTCCACAAATTCCAACTTCACTCTTTCTCATTCTATTTTTTCCTACCTTTCACCACACAATATGGGGGGCAGACTTGCTAGCAAGTCCACAAAATTGGACCCAAACTCACCCCAGATTGAACACACATTGAGCTATTGAAAAAGGAACCATAAAATCAGGGAGGAACACCACTCAGCAGAACAGCTCTAGGTGGGTGTTCAAGTAGAGTTCAGTATGGGTTCAGTATGAGTTCAGTCTGAGTTCCATTGGAGTTCCATCTGAGTTCAGGTTGGGGACTTGCTAGCAGGTCCACCCCCTATATTGAATAGTGTTTCCACAAGTTAAGAGTCATATCCTTTTCTTTCATGCCTAAAAAATATCCTTTTCTTTCTATCATGAATGCATACTCCAATTTATATTGGACACTTCTCTGAATAATGGTGGAATTATTGAACCCCTGTTGTTGTCATTATCCTTATCACTTCTCAACTTTTATGCAATTTTTAAAAAAAGAATTGTAATTAAGGTTAGTTTTATTCAAAAAAAATTACTTTTAATTGAAGCTTCTCCCAAAGGCTATCTTTCATTTCTTAAAAACAGTGTAGAAAGACTCTTACAGTTACCTTGCTGTAAAAAGAATCCAAGGGAGTTGGATAAACCTAAGTAAACCCTGTCCCTTTAAGTAAATAAAGAGTTCACAACTAACTAAGCTCAAATGTCTACTTGATAAGAAATGAATTTTTTACCAGTCTCATTTAATGGTTTTGAGATGTTAGAATCTGTCTTCTTTGGTAAATATAAAGAAATACAACAAAAAGTTGTACCAGAGAAAAGTTATTTAAATTATTGAATTAATATGTTTTTATCAAGATTTTATTTTTGCCAAAAGTTTAAAAATTGAGTCCCTGGATTTGAGCCCTTTCTAAAGATACCCTATAAGTCTATATTTATTTATTTTAGTGTAAAATATATGAAGTATTTTATAAAATGTTAAATTTATAAGGGTATTACAAATCATAAATGTTATTTTAAAAAGATGGTGGTTATGTTTTATAATGTTGTATGATGCTTTTTAAAATTTTATGGATGATGTCTGATTTCAATTCTACAGCCTTTATATGCCTAGTCTAGTCATGTGCCTCTTTTTCCCTTCCTGAGTTCATATGGAGTTTGTATGGCCATTTCCTGAGTTTGTAAAAACTTCCAGTGATGAAAGGTTCTTACAGTCACCTTTCTGTAAGCAGAATCCAAGAGAGTTGAATAAAAAGAAGAAATTCCTGTCCCTTTAAGTAAAATAAGAGTTCATAATTATCTAAGCTTAAACGTCTACCTGATATAAAATGACTTTTTGACTGGTTGTTATTAACTTTCATCATAGGAATCCCCAGGAATGAGTATTTATTATGTATAAAAAGATAACCTTAATGGCAATAAGCTTATAAGTTAATATTATGGTTATTATGCTTACATATATATTTATTACACTATTAAATGACTTATATAAGTTTAAATAGATTATCTGTAGCCCCATAACACTTATTAAGGTGCTAATGTAGTAATAAGGTACTTATCTTAAGTAAAATTAAGTAATTATAGATATATATAAGCTTATATGTATGCATAAGCCTCATATTCAGTAAAATATGCAGTTATATTATAAATATATAGGTCTATATGTGGTCTATATGTGGGTTTAACCATCTAAATAGCCCATAAGCTTTATTTTTCTGCTTATTTTAGGTCATATGGACTACTCAATGGAATTACAATGCCTACATAAGCATATACACCTTTTTCAGGCGCATATATCCAGTTTGGACAACTTAATCTGCTTCCTTTATTGGATTTTCACAGATTTATGGGTTGGGATAAGATTATTGGGTTAATGTGGATGCTTGTCCTGTTATTGGGGGCTTGGAAAGTTGATTTAGTTCCTTTATATGCTTTGGGTTTCATTTTACTCTCTTTTGATGAGCTATTTTACCTGTTTCTTTATGGTATTCTCTTTTATCTGTTTTCTCTATTTATGGTATGTGTCAGTGTATGCTAGTATCTAAGGATGATTTAATAGTAAATATTAATGGTCTAGCTACTTATTGATAATTATTTAGAGATTAAACCTCAGGGGAAGACTAATAAAATAGTTATGCTCAGTGTTAACTCACAATATTTGGATTGGTGTGTGCTAGTGGTGGAAAATAGGTTAATAAAATATAGTTATAGCTAACATAAAGATTATATCAATTTATAAATGATTTAAAATATATTTTTATATGATAATAATTGTTTTATAATGTTTATTTGAATTTTAGTAAGTAAGTGATGTCCAATAACCCATCAAATCCTCCCTTACTTATACCAAAATCCACTGGAGTGCAAAGACCTTCAATCCAGATGATGTCACTACTCTCCCTGTCAATTATAGCACTGTGAGGGCCCATCACCTCCCCATGGTGTCCACTTCAAGAAATTACAACAGCAACACCTCCAGTAAGGACCTTCTATCACAATTAATGATATCATAAACCCATACCATAAATAGAGAAAACAGATAAAAGTGGATACCATAAAGAAACAGGTAAAACAACTCATCCAAATAGTATAGAATGAAACCCAAAGCATATAAAGGAACCAAATCAACTTTCCAAGCCCTCAATAACATCCCTAAGAATCCATATTAACCCAGTAATCATATCCCAACCCATAAATCCATGAAAATCCATCAAAGAAAGCAGATTAAGTTGTCCAAACTGGATATATGTGCCTGAAAAAGGTCTATATGCTTGTGCAGGCATTGTGAGTCCATTGAATACGTCCATCTGACCTAAAATAAGCAGAAAAATAAAGCTTATAGGCTATTTAGAGGTTAAACCCTACTTATAGACCTATATATACATAATATAACTACATATTTCACTGAATATGAGGTTTATGTATTCATATAAGCTTATGTATTTCTATAATTACTTATTATCACTTAAGATAAGTATATTATGACTCCATTAGCACCTTAATAAGTACTATAAGGTTATGGATAAGCTATTTAAACTCATATAAGTCATTTAATAGTGTAATTAATATGTATATAAGCATAATAACCATATATATAAGTATTATAACCATAATTTTTATTTATAAGCTTAATGTAATTAAGGTTATCATATTTTAAGCATAATAAATACTCATTCCTGGGAATACCTAGGCTGACAGTATGGGTGTATGATATCATTAATTGTGATGGAGGGCCCTTACTGGAGCTCTGGATGTTGAAACTGCTTGAAGTGGACACCATAGGGAAGTGATGAGCCCTCACAGTTCTGTAATTTCCTGGGATATAAAAATAAAAATAAAAATAAAAATAAAAATAAAAATAAAAATAAAAATAAAAATAAAAATAAAAATAAAAATAAAAATAAAAATAAAAATAAAAATAAAAATAAAAATAAAAATAAAAATAAAAATAAAAATAAAAATAAAAATAAAAATAAAAATAAAAATAAAAATAAAAATAAAAATAAAAATAAAAATAAAAATAAAAATAAAAATAAAAATAAAAATAAAAATAAAAATAAAAATAAAAATAAAAATAAAAATAAAAATAAAAATAAAAATAAAAATAAAAATAAAAATAAAAATAAAAATAAAAATAAAAATAAAAATAAAAATAAAAATAAAAATAAAAATAAAAATAAAAATAAAAATAAAAATAAAAATAAAAATAAAAATAAAAATAAAAATAAAAATAAAAATAAAAATAAAAATAAAAATAAAAATAAAAATAAAAATAAAAATAAAAATAAAAATAAAAATAAAAATAAAAATAAAAATAAAAATAAAAATAAAAATAAAAATAAAAATAAAAATAAAAATAAAAATAAAAATAAAAATAAAAATAAAAATAAAAATAAAAATAAAAATAAAAATAAAAATAAAAATAAAAATAAAAATAAAAATAAAAATAAAAATAAAAATAAAAATAAAAATAAAAATAAAAATAAAAATAAAAATAAAAATAAAAATAAAAATAAAAATAAAAATAAAAATAAAAATAAAAATAAAAATAAAAATAAAAATAAAAATAAAAATAAAAATAAAAATAAAAATAAAAATAAAAATAAAAATAAAAATAAAAATAAAAATAAAAATAAAAATAAAAATAAAAATAAAAATAAAAATAAAAATAAAAATAAAAATAAAAATAAAAATAAAAATAAAAATAAAAATAAAAATAAAAATAAAAATAAAAATAAAAATAAAAATAAAAATAAAAATAAAAATAAAAATAAAAATAAAAATAAAAATAAAAATAAAAATAAAAATAAAAATAAAAATAAAAATAAAAATAAAAATAAAAATAAAAATAAAAATAAAAATAAAAATAAAAATAAAAATAAAAATAAAAATAAAAATAAAAATAAAAATAAAAATAAAAATAAAAATAAAAATAAAAATAAAAATAAAAATAAAAATAAAAATAAAAATAAAAATAAAAATAAAAATAAAAATAAAAATAAAAATAAAAATAAAAATAAAAATAAAAATAAAAATAAAAATAAAAATAAAAATAAAAATAAAAATAAAAATAAAAATAAAAATAAAAATAAAAATAAAAATAAAAATAAAAATAAAAATAAAAATAAAAATAAAAATAAAAATAAAAATAAAAATAAAAATAAAAATAAAAATAAAAATATAAATATAAATATAAACATACATATAAATAACAGAACCCAAAAACAAAAAGTTCTTTTAAATTTAAAGTTACAAGTCTTTTTGAAGGGGGTTTAACAAGCTCAAGACAAGGGATTTGTCAAAATTATGGTATTCATTATTTACTTATTCTTACTCTTTTTACAATTGAATATTATTTCTATAATTGCACAATGCAAATATATATATGTGAGGCTCGAGAAAATTTCTTTAATTAAGTTATTTTTGTCTTTATGCTCATTTCAAGTGTAACAGATATGCAACATTTTCTTCACCTCTTTTAATCTATGGAGAAATACTGTATTACATTTTACTTTTATTTTTGAAAAGATTAACTACTCAATAGTAATCATTAGGGAACTCATAATGAACTTAAATAACCACTTAAATCTTATTATTATTTCACTTTAGTATTCATTAAAAATGCAACAAACTTTCCTTTTCCTCAAATAACTGAACTCTCCAAGGACAGCTTCAAGAAACAGAAATACAAGCTCATATTCACACACATTGAGACGAACCCATCCTGTCTTTTACTGAATCACACTGACATTACCATATCTACTTAACCAACCATTTGTCACCCCCACCCACAATTCAAAAAAAAAGTCAATTCTCTTTTATATTTATATAAGCATGGTTTTCAATAACACGTACCAATTTTCGGATGGGGATCATAGCCAACAACTTCAAAATCATCAAAACAAAATCCATCTATCCCATTTTCTGGGACGCCTTGCCGTTTCCAATTTAATTTGGGGAACTCTCGCGGTATGCGTTCACATTGGGTGAGGAGGGGTTCAATATGATCAACATAGACATGAGCATCACCTAATTGGATGATTAGCTCATGAGCATCAGTCTCTGTCACTTTAGCCATCATATGCGTCAATAGAGCATAAGAAGCAATGTTAAATGGTATTCCAAGTCCTAGATCAGCTGAGCGTTGATATAAGATACAAGATAGGCGATTTCGGGGATAAGACTGATCCTGCCTGTGGTGGGGGGTATAAATAGGCCAAGAGGCGAAAAGGGAACACCAAAATAGAAAAAAAAACAAGAATAAAATCGAGTCAACAACCACGCAACTTAATACTTAAAAAACAGAGAGAAAGAGACAGACAAGGTCACATAGAATTGACAAAACATATGGCAAGGGGGAAGTGCCATTTTGGTCAAATCGGCAGGATTCCAGGCTGACAAAATGATCCTTCGATCAGTGGGGTTGTTCTTGATTTTATTGATGCATTCCACTAGTTGGTCAACACCCTGCCCAGAATAATCATCCCGACAGGTCTTGTAAGTAGCACCAAAATGGCGCCACTGAAATCCGTACACAGGGCCAAGATCACCTTCTTCACGGTCGGTCAAACCGACGCGATCAAGAAACTCACGCGAACCGTTTCCATCCCATATGTGGATACCAAGATCGGACAATTCACGCGAAGAAGTAGAGCCCCGGACAAACCACAATAACTCATGGATAACAGCTTTAAGAAAGACACGCTTGGTTGTGATTAAAGGCAGCGTAGACCGGGCAAGAGAGAAGCGTAACTGGGGTGGGGCAAACAGTGAGCGACTGGTATGAAATTAGCCATCAATACCCCAAAATAATAATAATGATAAAAGAAAAACACAAATTATAAAGGCATACGTTCCAGTTCCAGTACGGTCAGCACGTTGTTGGCCAGATTGGATGACATTTTTAACAAGATTAAGATACTGAAACTCAGGATGATGATCCATGGCTAAACACGCAGGGTAAAAAAAGGACAGGTTGATGTATAGTCAGATTTCTGGTTTGTGAGACGAATTTGAATCCAATATTTCAAAAGAGTTGACAACCTCCTAGAAATAATTTTTTGGATTGACTTAAAGCCAGGCCACAAGATGCAGCAAGGCAGCAACTACTGCGTCCAACGATTTAAGAAGCATAAGAAGTATTACAAAATTACTTATGATGCCTCTGTTTATTGGGATGGCTTGACTATGATGTTGGTAACTTTCAAATACAAAAAAGGCAAAAGTAAAGATAAAACAGAAACTATAAAATGAGATGACATACTTGAATTAAAAACTTTTGATCTGAGGGTAAGTAAGTTTGAGGGAAGGAGGAAACAGGAAGGCTGAATACAGTTGTTCAAAATAGAAATCCACCATGGCAAATGTGCATTGTATGCTAGTCAATACAAAATCAATAGGGGGTGTCAGTTCTGGCAAATCCGCACTTATTTAAGTGCGGATTTCTGAAACACACTAGCCCCAATACTGGTGGATTTCAAAATGAAGTAAGTCACTTATATCACTCAAATCTGCACTTTCTCAACCAAAAGTGCTGGTTTCACCATCAAGTCCCAATTCACTGATTTGTCAGCATCATCCCATTCATACACAGCACTCTGCAGCATAACACTTTATAACTCAAAACATCATACATCATTTACATTTTTATACAATAGGGGGTGTCAGTTCTGGCAAATCCGCACTTAAATAAGTGCGGATTTCCAAAACACACTAGCCCCAATACTGGTGGATTTCAAAATGAAATAAGTCACTTATTTCACTCAAATCTGCACTTTCTCAACCAAAAGTGCTGATTTCACCATCAAGTCCCATTTCACTGATTTGTCAGCATCATCCCATTCATACGCAGCACTCCGCAGAATAACACTTCATAACTCAAAACATTGTACATCACTTACATCTTCATATCATATCATATAAGAGTCATGCCTTCCTCACTTTCAAATCGTGATAAATTACATAAAGCAATGACTTTCATGGCGCTTGAACTGCTCTTGGACTCTGATTCCGATTCTGATCTAGAAGCATCTCAGGTTATGCAAGCAGAGGGCTTTCCAGGATGTATTGGTTTTGTTGATGGTACTACTATTCCTTTGAGCCAGAAACCTGCTCAAGGTGGAAACAATTACTTTGACCGTAAAAAGAGGTAGATTATTTTTAACTCCTTTCATCCTCCTTGAAACTAACACAAACAAATATATCTTCTTTATAGATATTCAATTAATGTTCAGCTTATATGTGACGTAAACAAAAAATTTATATCATTCTTCGCTGGCTATCCTGGCTCATGTCATGACTCCTACGTCTTCCAAAGAATGCATATTTCAAATGAACCTGAAAAATTCTTTGATGAAAATCAGTATCTTCTTGCAGATTCTGCTTATGTGAATTGAAAGTATGTACTTCCTGCTTTTCGGGGAGCAGCTTCAGAAGACAGTCAAAATGCCAAATTCAACAATCATTTGGCAAAGTCAAGAGTCCGTATTGAACATTCTATTGGAATCTTGAAAGGCCGTTTTTCTAGTTTAAGGGAATTAAGAAGTCCTCTTAGAAATAAATCTGAAATGGAGGCGGTGATCAACCAGATTCTGTGTTGCACTATACTTCATAACCTACTTGCTGACCTCAAAGATCAATGGTTAGAGCTGTATGAAGATGAACAAGTTGATTCACCTCCGACTATATCCAACACTTCTATTTCTCAATCAACTAGTATAAGGGCGAAAATCCTTCCAATAACACTCCAACATTTTTCAACGCAATTTTAATTTTTTTCTCTTTCTCTTCAAATTATCAATTTGCATGTATTATTCACTGAGAATGGTAAATTTTTTTGCATATTTTTTTGGTTTTTGAATTTGCTGTTAAAGTCTTATTTTTTTTTCTCTCTGTGTTTTCTTTCATCAACTCAACATGAAATCACATATTTTCAGCAAACGCATATTTTTTCAGTCACTCAAAGGTTGGGAAAGAGTTGGAAGGGAAGATTAAGGGTTCCGAGGCATTTTAAATGAAGAAAAGGGTCTGGGAGAGGTTGAGAGGGGTGAAATGGGGATCAAAAGAGGATGGCATACAATGGGGCTGGGAGGATAGCGAAAGGCATGGGGAGGGAAGACAAGCATGTGTTGATAGAATTGAAAGGGATGGAGATTGGTGCAAACAGAGTGTGAAAATAGGAGGATGAACTCTGTTCTTCGGGCGAAGAACAGAGTTCACTTCCATAAAATATTAGCTGAAACATAGTTTTCAATTCTGTAAAAACAGTTGTAAGTAATAGAAAAAGTCACTGATTTTTTTTATATGTAATCCTTGCTTTACAAGGAGACTTTTGTGACAAAGCAGATTTTTGAGTTACCCTTTGAGATTTGGAATGTCTGGGAGGCATTATGAAACTGGCACATAACAAGAAAAAAGATTAAAAAGTAGAAGAAATAAGTAAAAAAGAATGTAAACATGCCTGGTCAAAATATTGAAAATGTTGGAGATTGGTGCAAACAGAATGTGAAAATAGGAGGATGAACTCTGTTCTTCGGGCAAAGAACAGAGTTCACTTCCATAAAATATTAGCTGAAACATAGTTTTCAATTCTGTAAAAACAGTTGTAAGTAATAGAAAAAGTCACTGATTTTTTTTATATGTAATCCTTGCTTTACGAGGAGACTTTTGTGACGAAGCAGATTTTTGAGTTACCCTTTGAGATTTGGAATGTCTGGGAGGCATTATGAAACTGGCACATAACAAGAAAAAAGATTAAAAAGTAGAAGAAATAAGTAAAAAAGAATGTAAACATGCCTGGTCAAAATATTGAAAATGTCAGGAAGGGGTGTGTGCCAAGGATTGATGGGTAGGTAGCGAGGAAGGTCAGTGTGTCACATGTGACAGGGATGGGGTAAGAAAGGAAGGGATGTTTTGTGGCCAAAATGTGGTTGTGAAAAAAAACGGGAAAAAAGTGCTGATTTGAGGTCATAACTGACACCCTTTTTTGAAATAAGTGACTTTTTTGCAAAATTTAAGTGCTGATTTGTAAGTGCTGATTTGGTTTGAAATCCGCACTTAATTTAAGTGCGGATTTGCCAGAACTGACACCCCCTAATATAAGAGTCATGCCTTCCTCACTCTCAAATCTTGATAAATTACATCAAGCAATGACTTTCATAGCTCTTGATCTGCTTTTGGACTCTGATTGCAATTCTGATTCTGATATTGAAGAAGATTTTCTTTTTTTATCAAAAATGGCCAGGAAACATTACCTTCTTCCTAGAAAGCCTCAAGCACTTCATACCCCCAAGTACACCATCCAAACACTTCTTAACATATCTGTACCCAGTTTTAGACAGTTCTTCAGGACTTCTCATGAATGTTTCCTTAAATTGCTTGAGCTTATTCAGGACCACCCTGTCTTTCACAGTAATTCTCAAAACCCACAACATGATACTTCAATTCAATTGGCCATCACACTATGTTGTTTGGGTTCCAATGGTAACGGATCTGCCTTGAAACTTTTGAAAATGTCTTCCATTTAGGGTATGGCTCTGTTAACACTTATACAAAATGATGCATCACTGCTATCAACTCCTTGGAATCTAAACTTCTCACCTGGCCAACTAAAGAAGAACAGCTTTGATAATCTCAGGTTATACAAGCAGAGGGTTTCCCTGAATTTATTGGTTTCATTGATGGTACTACTCTTTCTTTGAGTCAGAAACCTGCTCAAGTTGGAAACAATTACTTTGACCAAAAAAAGGTATCTTATTTTTTAATTCCATTCATTCTTTTTCATACTAACACAAGTAACTATATTTTCACTATAGTTATTCAATTTCCATTCAGCTTATGTGTTGTAGACAATCCTATAGTACTAGCTATAGGCCTTGACCAAGGGAGTTGGAGTAAAACTGGAGAAAAAAAAACCTGTCCCTTTGAGAAATACCAGGTGAGATTTATTTGCTACAGCAAATTAGAGACTGTTACTATACCCCTTCCAACACACTTCTTGACAGCTTAACAAGTCAAGAAAGTAGCCTAGATAGACCAAAGACCAAAGAGAACCTGAAATGCAGAAAGATTCACACCAGAAAACCAAAGCACTGTGCACTTGTTGCACAGAAAACAGCAATAATACTTGATGCAGGTTGCAAAGCTACACCAGAGAAACCAGTTGCAAAAGTTGAGTTAAATGAAGAACTAACCTTGCAACAAACACAGCCAATTGTGTCCAAAAAACAGTGAAAACTGAGTGAGGAACAAGGATATAACTACCAGATGATTGTCTGATAATTAAAGTTGCCCCAACCTGTCTTTTTGTATGTACATGCAGACCACCACCCAAAAATCCATGCACAGCAACAAATTTGGCGCTTTTGACAGCCAAATTGAATACAAAAACCCTCTAGAAATGCTCCCCAGCCTTCTATAACCAAGGCGGGCGGCCCACCTAGAAGCGGCCGGACCTCCCTGAAGCCAGAAAACCACCAAAAGCCTCCAATAAAGCCGAAAATACTTAGAAAAATCCACCATGACTACTAAAGCCCTTAAAACACAAAATTAAGCTATGACAACCTGGTGACATAAAATATAGAGCCAATTTAGCTCTACTTAATGGTACTAAACTAAAACTTAAGGCTAGCCCATACAACACAAAAAACAAAATTAAACAGCTATCTTTTAGAAATGAAAAGTGAGTAAATGACCCCTTAAAACTTGGAATATGAAAAATATAATCAAGACAACAAATATAGAGAAAAACCAGGGCTATCAAATGGTAGTACCCAAATATCCATAGTCCCAATATTCACTGAATAGAAACCAAAATAACACCTAATTCTTCAACCAATGTCAAGTAAGACATACAAAAACAGTGCCAAACAGACCAACAAAGGCCTCTGCCAATGTTGGAAGAACACAATGTGACATCAACAAAAAATTATATTTTTCTCTTCAGGCTATCCTGGATCATGTCATGATTCCTACATCTTTCAAAGAATGAAAATTTCAAATGAACCTGAAAATTTCTTTGATGAAGATCAGTATCTTCTGAAGGATTTTGCTTATGTGAGTGGAAGGTATGTACATTTCACAGAAGAAAGTCTTTGGGATTGAAGTTTTCCTCACAAAATCTACACTCAACTCTCATTTTCACTACAAGATTGCTCATTATGGTTAAAGTTGTTGTGTAGATTACAAATATTACAACTAAAAATCATAATAATCAATATTACTATATTTATTTCATTTTGTAAGAAAATGTGATCCCATAAACTTTAAAGTAAGTATTTCTTAGCAATGAGACTTGTTTATATAGAAAGCTAGACTCAGATAACCCCTATTTGTAACATAAAAGCATAAAAAAAGAAGAAAAAACAAGCTAAAAATTTGAGGTTCACTAGCAGGTGGATCCACCATTTGCATCAATGACAGCCTTCATATGAGCAGGAATTGATGACACTAAGTGAATAAGAGGCTCCTTCAGAAAATTGTTCCACAATGATTCAAAACTCTGAATCATTTTGGTTACAGTTTTGGGTTGATAAGCTTCTTGAATGCACACCTTGAGGCATCTCCAAAGATTTTTGATTGGGTTTAGGTTGGGTGATTGAGCAGGCCAGTCTTCTATTTTGTGGATACCTGAATCAGCTTGGAACTTGGCAGACACCTTGGAAGTATGGATAGGTGCATTGTCTTCAAAAAGAATGAGATTTTGGCTGCAATTGTTTTCTTGAAAGAAAGGGATAAGCGAGTTCTTATAGACATCTTCAATCAATGACTTTGAAGTCCCTCATCCATTGTTTGGAAAGAAAACTAGTGGTATCTTGTTACCTCCTTGTAATGGACCCCACACCATCACACTAGATCTCCCACTCTTGAAAGTTTCCTGGAGATAACTGGGTGCAGATTTTTCTCCAGGTCTTTTCCACACCAATTTTTGACTTGAGAGCTTGCCAATCTCAAATGATGATTAATCAGACCATATAACATGCATCCAATTATAAACAGACCAGCCAGAATACTTGTGAGAAAAATTCAATCATCTTTGGCAGTGGACCTTGTTTGCAAATGGTTTCTTCTCTGCAACGCGCTTGGTAAAGCCCAGCTCACAGGTTCTCTTTCTGATAGTACAGGGAGACAAAATAGTTGATAGTGAGTTTGAAAGGTCACAAATTGGCTTTACAATTAGAGAGGATGAGTTGTTTGAGTTAATGCAAATCTTGTGAGTTTGTTTTGAGGGGATGACTGGAAAAGGGTGCAGTTTCAACATTGCCTCTAGCTCTCCATCTTTCCAATATTGAGCAAAAAGTAGAGTCAGTAACACCTAGCTTTCTAGAAATTTCAGCTTGTTTGATTCCTGCTTCAGCCATACCAACAATGCAAGCTCCTTTTGTTATTGTAAGTTTCTTCATTCCAGGTCTAGAGGTTGCCATAGTGCAAGGAAAAGTGAAAAAAAACTAAAGAAAATAAATTAGTTTATATATTTCCCAAATGAGATAGAGTACACAAAAATACTATGCCAAATGAAACAGGGGAAGGTGAAAGACCAAAAAATAAAATCTCGAGGTGTTTGACGTGATAGTGAAAAAGTGATGGCTGGATGAAGTGGTGGTTAATGGAAGGTGCAATGCATAAAAAATACCAAGGACTTTCTTCTGGGAACTGTACTTCCTAATTTTTAGGGAGCAGCATCTGAAGATAGTCAAAATGCCAATTTCTACAATGATCCGGCAAATTCAAGAGTCTTTATTTAACATTCTATTGAAATCTTAAAAGGTTGATTTCCAATTCAAGGGAATTAAAAAGTACTCTTAGAAATTAATCCACAATGGAGGCAGTTATCACCTTGATTCTGTGTTGCACTATACTCTATAATCTACTTGCTGACCGCAAAGATGAATGGCTAGATTTGTATAAAAATTTTCAGCCTAGATATCCCTAGGACTTAGTATTTCTTATACTTAAAATAAGATCATATTAAGTACATTAAGCTTATATCTTAAAAATAAGGTTAAAACAATAATATATATGATTATATTACATATATATATAATTATTACTCTATTATATAAATTATAGTAGTTTAAATAGCTTATCCATAGCCTAATAATACTTATTAAGGTGTTAATAGAGTCATAATATACTTATCTTAAGTGATATTAAGTAATTATTGACATACATAAGCTTATATGTATACATAAATCTCATATTCAGTGAAATATGCAGTATATTATGTATATATAGGTATATAAGTGGGTTTTAGCCCCTTAATAGCCTATAACCTTTGTTTTTCTGCTTATTCTAGGTCATATGGACGTATCTAGTTGACTCACAACGCCTACAGAAGCATAAACATCTATTTCAGGCACATACACTCAGTCTAAACAACTTAATCTGCTTCCTTGGATGGATATTCACAGATTTATGGGTTGGGAGGTCATTTCTGGGTTAATATGGATGCTTGGGGATGTTATTGGTGTCAGCCTGTATATCTCCAGGACTGAGTAAAAAGTAATTATAAGTTATGTTAAACACATGAACTATACATGGGAATAATAAATAAGAGTACACAAATAGTATACATAAGTAAAATTATGATAATACACAAAAAATGCCATTATAACACCTTATATACACGCATATATCCACCTTTTATAGGTCTTATGTACTTAATATTAAGTTGGAATATGTTAGGGTAATCTTAAGAACCTTAAGTATAAAGCTACATAATTTTTAAGTACACTTAAAGCTGTTATATTCATTGTTTTATGCAAAAAACAAGAAATGCGCTTTATTTCACTTAAAAGTTGACTATATGCGCTATAAAATTGAGAATATCAAAATTGCGCTTTTACAGATCAATTGGGCTCATTTAGAACTATTGATTTGGCTATTTAAATGCATAAAAATAACACTTTTCAAATTTGGTGTTTTTTATGCCAGAAATGGCTTCTGTGTACTGGCCACATACTGCCTGCTTTTTTCCCGTGTGAATAGCTTCATTTTTAGCAAAGTTAGCTTTTTCACACTATAATTACCCCACATTCTACGCCCACTGTGGGGAAACACACTAAAATAGGCAACAGGCGCTTATTTAGTGTCCTAGCTTAATTAATAATGCATTGACCTTGTTTATATGCACTAATTTCATTAATAACCTCACTCTTGGCACTTTATTTCATCACCACGCTTAAATTTTCCTAATTTTAGTCAAGGATTTACCCGTGCAAGAGCCTGCCAAGAACTGCATGTAGTTACCCCACATCTCACGCTCTTTTTTAAGTTTTTGGGTGGTTTCTCAGTCAATTTTGGTTATTTTTGAATGGGAATTTCACGTAGTATAATGTCAGGATTAGCCCCATTATTTCTACAGTCAATCCCCCTTTATTATTAAGCTATTATTAACCTTAAAAAGTCTCCTTTAGTCTTTAATATTATTGTTTTATACGCATATACTCTCTTTTTGTCTTTTTCTTTAATTTTGATGGATTTCCCTTATTATTTCAGGATTTTGGCGGTTGTTACTCTTCTAATTATGTCATGGGTTACTTGGAATGTTGATGGGAATGTCTATTAGTTGTTTAGAGGCGTTATTAACTGTGTATTGGGTGATACATCAAGGGAATCATTGGGGAACTCATTGTGTATAAAAGGAGGAGGTTTTTGGGTTGTATTTATTCATTCTTTATCATTACAATTTAACCAATATAACCAAACCAATTACAATACATATCAATTAGTACTTTTATAAGACTTTTGAATAGTATCTGAATTTATATAATCTATTTTTCTACCAACTATAAAGATTGTAAGCCATATATAAGAATAGTGAGAATTATATTACTGAGACCTTTATATTTGATTATATTTTACAACTTAGTGGATTAGAACTACAGTATTCATATAGGACCATTAAAATCTTCTAGACAACTGACTATTCAAGCTAGTTCACGTCCTTGTGCTTGACCTTAGCCTGACAATTGGGGTCTTGGAAATTTAATTTGTTTCCTTTATATGCTTTAGGTTTCATTATATTCTCTTTGGATGAATTATTTTACCTGTTTCTTTATGGTATCCGCTTTTATCTGGATTTTCTATTTATGGTATAGGTCTGTGTTATCATTAATTGTGATGGAGGGTCCTTACTGGAGGTCTGGGTGTTGAATATTCTTGAAGTGGACGCCATGGGGAGGTGATGGGCCCTCACATGGCTGTAATTGCTGGGGATAGTAGTGACATCATCTGGATTGAAGGTCTGTGCATTCCAGTGGATTTTGGTATAAGTAAGGGAGGGTTTTGGCAGTTATTAAACATCACTTACTTACTAAAATTCAAATAAACATTATAACACAATTATTATTATTTAGAAATATATTATAAAGCCTTTATAAATTGATATTATCTTTATATAAGCTATAACTATATTATATTCATCTTTTTTCCACCACTAGCATGCATTTAAATCCAAGTATTGTGAGTTTTATCTGAGAATAACTATTTTATTAGTCTTCCCTTGAGGTTTAATCACTAAATCATTTATTAATAAGTAGTAGGACCATTAATAAATACCATTAAATCATACTTATATACTAGATACACTGACACCTATGGTGGTCTCATATGTTTAATACTGCAGGTATTCCTAAAGCCATAATCTCTGAAAGGGACCCTTAATTTACTTCTGAATTTTGGATTTCCCTGATGGATGTTTGAGGTTGTGATCTGAAGCTTTCTACTTCCCATCACCCCCAAGCTGATGGATTAGCTGAAAGAATGATTCAGACTCTAGAGGACATGATAAGAAGGTATTGTGCCTTTGGCCTTGAGTACAAAGACAATGACAGATTTACTCATGATTGGGTTACCCTACTTCCTGGGTTAGAATTTGCTTATAATAGCACTGTTCATTCTGTTACTCAGAAAAAGCCTTTTGATCTTTGGCTGGAAAATTTTTCAAATACTCCTGCCCAAATTCTCAATAATAAAATACTTAAATTGGATTTACATCCTGGTGTAAAATCCTTTCTTCAAATGCAACAACTTTTCAGAAGTCATGCTGAAAAATGTATTGAAAAATACTTTGAATATAAAAAGAAGAGATGGGAAAAATCCCGTAAAGAATACACTTTTAAAAAGGGTGATGAAGTACTGATTTCTACATTCCACTTCAATTTACAAGGTAAAAACAAATTAAAAGACCCATTTATAGGTCCATTTGTTGTCAGAAGAATGGTTGGTGATAATTCAGTTGAAGTTATTTTGTATTCTCCATATGACAGAAAACCTCCTGTTTTTCCAATATCTCTTTTGAAACCTTACACATCCAATAGTGATTTATTTCACAAAAGGAGGGGAAGACAAAAGAGGACCCCTAATGAGATCACTGAGACAGCAGAAATTGATAAGATTCTAAATTACAGAATAGTTACTTCAGAAAAAGGTTTTGAATACTTATTGAGATTCAAGAATAAATCTTCTGAATATGATTCTTGGATACCTGGGAAAAAGATATCTAATCTTCTTAATCTACTAAAGAAATATAGAAAGAAAAAATCATAGCATTTTTTTATTGTTTTTTTAGAGTGAGGGAGTGTCAGCCAGGCTGCTAGACTTACCCATTAAAATAATTAATTATTTACTGGGATGAAGCCATGCTGTTTTTATTTCTTATTTTATTATTAATTATAGTATATTTACTTTAAATTTACTTGTAATAAATTAACTAATTACAATAAATAAATATATTAAATAGTTAAAATTAATATTAAAATAAAAATAAAACATAAGAAATGTATGTTCAGTCTAGCACTAAGATCAAGGCCATCTTCAAAAGGGGTAATTGTGGTTCTGAGGGTAATTAGGAGGTCTGGAAAGCAGGAACAGAGTAGGAGGGGTTTAAGGTTAGATGATTGGTAAATGGGAACTCTGGTGGACTAAAAGGGTCTGTGAGTATAAGGTGGCTGGTTGGTTAATGGGTCAGTGCAACAAGGAATAGGATATTTAAAGGGGGTTACTTTGGTTCTAGGTTCTCTAGAATTAAATTATAAAATATATTTGTGATAGTAGTCAAACTCTTATTAGGCTAATGTTATATTTTTCCTTTTATTTCTTAATACTTAATTTCATTATATCCTAAAATACTTAAACTTCCCTTTGATTATTAAGTTACAGCCCTTTGTGAGATTTACTACAATAGTTAGCGTCCCTACTATATACATAAATTATTCCTTGAAGATTATCTTTAACCATTATCAGTTACTTTGATCTATCTTTGAGCCACTTTCTCAAAGTAGTCCTCTGTGCTTTGAAGTTTTAATTTCCCTCCTACTTGTATCTCACTTACTTTGAGATCTCCCTCAACTCTGTGCTTTGGTTTCCCAGTGACAGAGGAGTTTTTTGGTCTTTTCTTCTACATTTTTTATCATTAAAATTAAAATATATAACCAATACAATTACAATACATATCAATAGTACTTATAAAGTCTTTGAATAGTATATGAATTAAAAAATATATTTTTCTACCAACTATAAGATTTTAACCCATTTATAATTATTGAGATTAAAATTAATGAGACCCTTATATTGAGTTATATTTTAATACTTATTGGATTTGTACAAAAGTATTCATATAGGACTTCTAAAATCTTCTAGAAAACTGACTGATAAGGCTATCCATGTCTCTGTACTTGAACTCATCCTGAAAAATCTTCTCAATATATCCAGATAATTATTCCTTTTAAGAACTCTGAGGAAGTTCTACTGGTAATGTTTTTTCTGAAACATTATCAAATTTTGTTTCCCTTATTTTCCCTTTTGAAGGATTATTTTTAATATTTTCATTTTTAATCTTGGTCAATTTAGAAGACAAATTTACATTATTTTCTTCCAATCTCAATATTTGTTCTCTCATAATTGGGATGTCAGATAATGTCTCATTCATATTATGAATTTATAAAGTTTTTCTTGGCTTATTAATTTGTAATTTTTCATTAAAAGAAGCCATTTGACTTTTCAGAAAATTTATTTTATTGTTCATATTGAAAATTTCATCTTTTAAAAACTGATTTTCACTTTTACAAAGAATAAATTGTTTATTCATTTCATCAACAGTTTCTTTTATTTTTTGATATATTTTATTCCTTAGAATTTTTATAAAATTTTCAGTAATTTCAATACTCAACTCATGAGAAATTTCTAATTGATTCAATATTTTATCAAAGTTTTGAATTAAATTGTTCATTCTATGGTTGATAGTACATCTTACATCTAATTTATTACTCTCAAGTTAATCATAAGCATCACCAATGATTTTTGATATCTTCTCTGGACTTTTAAGTTCAATTCTAGAATATTCATTTGATAATAAAGCAACATTATTATTAAAATTTAAAGAGAAACCATTATTAAAAGTAGTTATAATTGGATGTTCGGATGATTTTCTATAATATTTGATTGTTTCCTCATTAATATCACTCGCACCTAAGTAAACTTTATAAGTATTTGAACTAATGAATTTATCTGAAGGAGTGCTTACCAGGTTTTTAGTGGCATATTTACTTTTTAATTTTTTGTTTCCTTTTAGGGATGTTGATGGCTCACTGGTATAGGAGGAGGTCTTGAATGACCTGGCTGGGGATGCTAGTCTTGACTTATATGATTCTGGTTTTGAATCCTGTCCCAGTTTAAGTTTATCCAGTTCCACTTCCATTTTTCCACTTTTACCATTTCTTAGATCTGGGAATCTTCTATATGGGTAGAGTGATTTGATGGTGTGCTTGGAACCTGGTTTTTTTGTTGGTGAAAAATATCTCTCATTTATTGATAATTTTTGTGAGTTTTTCCTCTATAATTTCCACCTTGGCTTTGAGCTTCATCCACTACTACTTCTGATTGCTTACCATTGAGAATAGATTGCTGATTTCTATTTGGTCTGGCATCTTTCTTATTTTCAGTCCTAGTGGTAGTTTTTCTACTATCTTTGGAGATTTGTTTTGCTCTAAGGATTTTGCCTCCTGCATGACTATATCCTGTATTTTATTTTTTTTGAGTAATATTCTTAAATTCATAAATTCTAACTCTAGAGCTTAAAATACATTCTTTATCAGCATCCACTTTATATATTAATTAATATATCAGAAAATTTAATTAGAAACAGAATTATTAAAGTTTATTTATTTATTTATTTATTTTTTTACTTAAAAATTCATTACTCACACAATAATTTAATAAATTATTTTATTTAAAGTAATTTTTAATAATTCAGTTTCAGTTTTATTTCTAACTGTCTTAATATACCTAAAAAATTCAGTAAAATAATTAATTAATTATTGAGCTCTGAATAAATAATTTTTATTTAAATATCTATATATAAATTCAATTGAATATTATTAATATATATCAATATTAAAATTTTAATATGAATTTAAATATAAAATAAAATATTATATATATATATATAATTTAAATGAAAAAGGAGGCTTCAGTATATCTAGATACTAAAAATACTCTTTCAATGCAAAGGTTAAAATAATGCCAACATTTCATAAATTACTCACTACTATAGTAGACCCTAAAGGTAAAGCAATTTTGTAGTATATATGCCAAAAGAAATGTTCCCTGTTTTGAGCCTCTCCTGAAACCAATTTCAATTTTTGACTTGGAAAATGTTGTAGAAAGACTCTTACTATTGGCTGGTTGTCTAGAAGAAGGGGAGAAAGAAGAGGAAACGCAGAGGAGGAAAAAGGTAATATAAAAGGGAATTAAATAAAATAATTAAATAGTATAATTATTTTAAAAGAGAGGAAAGGAATGGACTTTTAGGGAATTTATACAACAGTGACGTTTAATAAATTTTAATATAGGTATTTAATAATTAGTTATTTTAAATGCGCGGCAGACACTTGTTATTATTGATAGACTTAAGGTAACCTTGGATTTTTTATTTACTTTTTAAATTAGATTACTAATGCTAAATAAAAATATAATAAATGTAATAAAATGAAATTGAGTTGAGTGTAAAGTAAGTGATAGATCTACAGGGGGTTCCCCAAGGCCCTTATATAGGCAAGGGGCCCTCTGAAGCGTCACAAAAAATTATATTCTATAAAAAATAAAATAAGAAATAATTAATAATTAAATTAAGTTTACCAAAGCTGTAAGGGGAAAAATATAAAACAATTAAATAAAAAATAATTAAGAGCCCAAAAAATACACCAATTTAACCCCAAACAAGTCTTTAAAATAAGTGAATAATTAAATAAGATTGAAACACTTGAAGTATTAACTAATTCAATTTATAACATGTTTGATAATAGCCAATTTTAAGTGAAACATAAAAATTAAACTAGTTTAATATAATAATTAGTGTAATTTATTAATTAAGTCTGAAACATAAGATATTAATTAATATAACCCATTTTATTAGTGTAGGAATTAAATTAAGTTAAAACAATTTATTAATTTAATATTATTACTAAATTTTAGAATTAAACATTGGTAATTAATTAAATAAAATGTTTTAACTAATTTAATACCTTAATGACATAATTATGAGTCAAAAAAGCGCTCAATAGGGGGTATCAAAGTTAGAAATCTTCCATTTCAAAATACCTCTTTTTTCCACCAAATTAACCACAATTATTTTTTTAAATATGCCATATTGTGCCCCCAAAACACCTTTCTACTGAGAATTAATGTCAAGTTTGTGGATTTCTTTTTGTGTTGTGAAATGCCTTTTAAATAATTACGAATTTTTAACTTTGATACCCCCTAATATTCATAATTCATATGATATAAAAGTTTTATTTAATACTTTAATTTTATTTATTTGTTTAATTATATTATAAGTTAATATTTTGATTTTTTAACTATAATATATTTAATAAATTAATTAATAATTCATAAGTATTAAATACATGAAAAACGCGCCAAAATTTTATAGAATATAAAGTGTTTTATGAGTTTTAATTGTATCTATAATTTATTTAATAATAAATTTAATATAACCCTTATTTTAGTTATATTATAATACAATTGTTATATAATTTTATTATTCAATATAATATTAATTTATATACATAAAATGCATAATTTTTTGCCCTCATTAAGCTCCAATAGATTAACATACAGTTTACTGGGCTCCTTGTATAGCCTAGCTGACACTTACAGTCACCTAGCTGTAAGCAGAATCCAAGGAATTTGTATAAACTGAAGAAAACCCTGTCCCTTTAAGTATATAAAGAGTTCACAATTAACTATTCTATAACCTCTCTACTTAATAGGGGGTATCAAATTTAGAAATTTTCAATTATTTAAAAGGTATTTCACAACACAAAAAGAAAGCTAAAAACTTGACCTTAAGTTTCAGTAAAAAGGTGTTTTTGGGGCACAATATGGCATATTTTAAAAAATAATCATGGTTGATGTGGTGGAATAAAGAGTTATTTTAAAATGGAAGATTTCTAACTTTGATACCCCCTAATATGAATTGACCAATAAACTATTTGTTAATAACAGTGTTGAGATTTTGAATCTGTTTTCTTTATAACAAGGTTGAAAAAACACAACAGTGAAGCTGTATTTACAAAAGTTAAATTTAATGATTGAATTATATATTTTTATGAAGCTTTATTTTTATGATTTAGTTTTTATAATCAGATCTTTGATGATGAGATCCTTAAAATGGTACCCTATAAGTTAATATTTATAATAATGGGTGAAATTGTTAAAATTTTATTTAAAAGTGTTATATTTTTAAGGGTATTACAATTTTATAATTTGTTAAGAAAAATAATTAATTATTGTTATATATGTGTTGGTGGTTGTTGGTTGTATGATGTTATTATCCACTATATGATGTGATTGTTAAGATACAAGTTGTTAGATAGCTAGATGGATGTATCTAATTCTGAGTCTACAGGCTTTTTATGCATAGTAAGTCATGTGCCCTACTTTCCCTAACAGGAGCATTCAGGAGCTTGTCCAGAGCTCATCCAGAGTTGTACAGATCTCATATGGACTTCTGAACTCAATTGTAACCTTCAAAATACTATTAAAAAATCTAGAAAAATTAAAGATGATAGAGCTATTTCTCCCTTATATTCCATTCTAAATTTTGTAGCCTGAGCAGCCCTAGTCACCTAGTAAAAAATTATCAAAGTTAAGAAAATTATGAAAAATCAAAAATACTTTATAAAATTATTAAAATAGTAGAAAAATAGTTGAAATTCCAGGAAAATTCCCAAAGGTTTCTGAGACTCCTGACTTTAATTTCAATGCACTTTTAGACTTATACTTGCACTTCCTGTCCAGTAATTATTTTTTTAAATCTTGACCTGTAAAATCAGCCCTTTTTAACCACTTTTAATACTTAATTTATTTAATATAACCACTTTAAAATTAGATTGGCATTTCAAATATCAACAATAATTCACCAAAAATCAGTTTTTAATAAAATTAAGTGCCATACTAAACTTTAGACTACCACAACATAAACTAGTTAGTTAATTGAAATTGATGTTT
Organism: Hemileia vastatrix; assembly: GCA_030280995.1. Lineage (NCBI taxonomy): Eukaryota > Fungi > Basidiomycota > Pucciniomycetes > Pucciniales > Zaghouaniaceae > Hemileia > Hemileia vastatrix. The sequence continues at coordinate 16,289,436 of JASXTE010000016.1, forward strand.
GTCATTTTTCACTCACTTTAGTTTTAACTTTTTTGGATTTACTATTTTATTAATAATTATCATATTTCAATCCTTCAAACCAGAATATGAAGTTCCAATCAAATTTTCCTAAACCCTTTGCAACTCTTTATATTGACCACACAAGTCTATCCCATCCTCAAGATACAATTTTTTTTCCTTCAAAATTCAGAAAGACCCCCAATTGTTGGCTTGTATGGTAGGTGAGGATGATAAATAAGTTAGAATTTAAGATAATGAAATAGAAATGAAATAGAACTTTTTGACTTAAAATAATAGAACGGTAATTTAATAATATTTTTATGTCTTTCTCTTAACGTTGAACAGTTATAACTCAAATAAATGATTTAATGTATATAAATAATTTGAATGTATATAAAAAAGAAAGATCCTAAACAACAAAAAGAAACACCTTTTACAGAAAAATTTTACTACAACGTGAACTTTTTTGAAGTCCACAAAATCATTGATAAATGAGTTAAAGTTGTAATATAAAATAAATTGAAAAGATATATTAAAAGATTAAGTTAATTTTTAATAAAATATTTGTAATTTAAAAAAATTATAAAATTTAATTTTAAATTTAATAAATAAAATGATTAATTTATCCCTTAAATTTCCAAGAAAATATCAAAGCCATTTTCCTTGCTTCCCCTGGCCCCCTCTAGCAGGCTTTAAGCAAGGTCTGAGTCCCTATCGGCCGGTCGTCTAGAAGAAGGGGGAAAAAAAGGAGAGGAAATGGAGAGGAGAGAAAAGTTAATGTAAAATGGAATTTAATAAAATAATAAAATAGTATAATTATTCTAAAGGAGAGGCAACAAGTAGATTTTAGGGACTTTATACAACAGTGAGGTTTAATGATTTCTAATATAAGTATTTAATAAGTAGTTGTTTTCAATGCGTGGAAGAGACTTGTTATTATTGATAGACTTAAGGCAACCTTGAAATTTATTAGATTTAAATTAGAACTATAAGACTAATAATAATAATAATAATTTTTATAATATTTAAATATGTAATAAAATGTGAGTGTAATAAATGATGCCGCTACAGGGGATAATCCAAAGACTTTTATAGGCAAAGGACTCTCTGAGGCGTCACAATGTAGTAATTACAAAAAGGAATAACATGAAACTAGACATTAAAAAGAATAGAACTAAAACATGAAGACTGAGAGAAAAACATGAGACATTCAACTAAACCCATGATTAAGTAACTAATTTTCCTACCATAATTTCTCAAAAACACTTAATTAAAATAATTAGTAACCAAGTAAGTTTGAAACATGAGAACAGTGAGTAAAATAATCCAAAACAGACATTATAGTGACATGTAAAGGGTTTAAGTAAAACAAATAGAATTATTTTCACGGAAAAAATTCATGTAATCAATTCAATCCAGTTTAAAGAAATTTTAATTAATTGTTTTAACTATTTAATTAATTCAATAATTAGTTTAAATGAAACATATAATTAATTTAATGATATTTGTAATTTAAAGAGGGGATTTTAATACTATGTTATTAAATAAGTGTTATAATTTATTTAATAATTTTTCTGACACAATTAAGGGTCAAAAAAGTGCCCAATATTATTTTTTAATAATATATGAAAAGTTTTATTTAATATATAAATTTAATTAATTAATTAAATTACATTATAAGTAAATTTTACACATATAATTATAATATATGTTTGTAATTAATTAATTATTAATTTATAATTATTAAATACATAAAAATGCGCCATTATTTGTAGAATATAAAATACATTATGCTTAATCTAAATGTATAAATAATTTATATAACAATAAAATTAATATAACACTTATATTTAATAAGATACTTATATAATTTTATTGTGCAATAAAATATTAATTTATATACATCAAATAAAATTCTTACGCCCTCTTTCAGGTCCAATAAATCAACATATCATTTACTGGGCTCCTGGTATAGCCTGGCTGACAGTCCCAGTAACTACATGGACTTGGATATACATCTTTGCTGTAATTTTTATTACTTTATTTGTATTTTAATTTATTAATTAAATTCATATTAGAAAAATCAAATGAAATTTTAATTAAATAAAATATAAAATGTTTGTGTAAGTAAAAATAAATTTAAAGACTATAACATTAATTGTAATAAAATTAATTTTAAATACACAATATAATAATCCAATAATTTGAAATATTAAATTTATAATAATATTTTAATTAATTAAATATTAAGTAATAATTTTAATCAGATCAGTTAAAGTATCTTAAATAAGTTTCTGGCTGACATGTAAATTCATTAAATATTTATTATTATTTCATGACTTTTTAATAAATAAATCTGATATTTCAATCTACTAAGCTAAATTAATGGGCCATTGAACTTGTGTTGTATAAATGGTAATCATCAAAACATTAATTTGTTTCATGGGGTTCCTCTAGCCTATACTTGTGGAATCTCCCAAAGTTAGTTTCTATACTTGATTTGAATTTGGCTTGAAGGATTTTCATTACTTTAATACTAGTATATTTGAAATATCTCATTTGCTTATTAATTATATTTATGTGATTTACACCCCTTACTTCAATAAAACTCAGGGGAGGGTATTGCCAAATTTTCCAAACAGATACAGAATTTTGTTTACTTAGCTCTATTTAAAAATAAAAATTGGTGGTGCAGTAATAAAAGTGTCAGCCAGGCTACTAGACTTACCCAGTGAAATAATTAATTATTTACTGGATGAAGCCGCACCTTATCATTTTAATTATTATTTAATTATAATCTAGTTACATTAAAATTAGTTATAATAAATTAACTAATTACAGAATGTTAAAATTAAAAAATTAAATAAATAATTAAAATTAAAAATATAATTTTGTCCCTTATATTTTTCTCCAACACCGTGCTCTTTTGACAGGTTGGAAAAAAATAAAATTTTATATTAAAAAATAGATATTAAGATAAAAAAGATTTTAATATTCAAATAATATTAAATATATACAAAAAATTCAAATTTCTTATTTAGAATTGACTTCTACAGTAAATATTAAATATACTGATGTATTTCTGACATACTCTGTAAATAGATCTTTTTGATGCCTTCTTTTTAGAATAACTTATTATTTGAAATACTCCTTCTGGAATGTTCTTTCCTCTCTCTCATACTACTGTTTTTAGAATTTGATTGCCGTGTTTTGTCTCTCCTTTGCCTATAAAAGGCCTCTCTTTTTGTTGTCTTTTGAACCATCCTTTTTACCAACTTACTTATTACAACAACTACAATATAATATTTATTTCTTATATCTTATATCTTTAGTATTTACAAGGACGTAATTCTAATCTATAATTTATATAAATATTTTAAATCTACCTCTTATCATTGAGTAAAACATCATCTTTGATTGAAAAATGCATACTAAATTATTTAGAGTCCAAGTAATCCTTAAAATCTTCATATAACTCCATACCAGAGCTTCTAGACCAAAAGTGAACCTTGACAATTGGGATCCTTTCCGAAATATTGACGGTGCAACGTTACTTGAGGCGTAATCAAGGGGACCATTGGCGTAAAAGTACCTGTACAGGACGAGAGAAGGCGAGAAAACAAAGAACGTCATATGTCACGTGATAAAAGTTTTTGCTGCAAACAGGAATCGAACCGCGCTCCAAAACTTAAGTTCATATACTGACTAAACATCATATATATTGTGGTAATTATTGTTATTACTATTTGTGGGTTACTCTTTACTCTTCATTTGCTACGTATTTCCTTTTACTCAGCACTCTGTAAGTGGCATTAATTTGCTCATTTTGCAGGGGGAGGTGTCTGGTAATTTGGAATTTAATTTTATTATTATATTTTTTTTTTAATTTTTCCTGGTTGACCATAATAGAGCAATAACTGTTCTTAGTCCCAGAAGTAATAAAATAATTATATTTTAATTTTAATTATTATCATTTTTCAGTTGACAATTGTCCTGATTAATTTGAATTTTAATTGTTCCAGTTGACAAATCACCCTGACAATAATATTTTTTATTAATAAAATAATTATTATAATTTTTCGGTTGACATTTGTCCTGATTAATTTAAATTTTAATTGTTCCAGTTGACAAATTGTCCTGACAATAATATTTTTTTATTAATAAATAATTCACATTTAATTACCTCAGTTGACTTTGAGTCCTGGTAATCCAATAAATCTTTTTAATTAATAAAACTCATATTTAATTACTTCAGTTGACATTAAGTCCTGGTAGTTAAGTGATCAGTAATAGAATTTTAAAATAAAACTTCATATTTAATTAATTCAGTTGACATTAAGTCCTGGTAGTTAAGTGATCAGTTAAAATAATTTTTTTTTTAATTAATAAAGATTCATATTTGATTATTTCAGTTGACAATAAATCCTGGTAATAAATTAGTTGATTTAAATCCTGAAAATGAAAAATTAATAGAAATTCTAATTTATTTCTACAGTTGATTGTATTATCCTGATTTTAAATTTTTTTTATTAATTTTATTTAAGTTGATTTTTATCCTAAAAAGATTTTTTTTATTATTTTTATTTTATTTCTGTTAAATAAAAATTAAAAATAATAACTAATTAATTTTTGTCTCTTTCCTTCATTTCAGTAGAATCTTAAAATGACTGATCAAAGTGGTTTTTCTGCACATGAAGAGGAACTAGACTTAATTGATTATGATGAGCCTACTTCTGTAAGTTCTCCTTTAACAAGAAGAATTTCTCAAACTAATAAATCCTTGCCCCAAACAGGATGTAGAGATGGAAGAAGTAGAAATCCTAGTGGACAATACTCAGGATCAGAAGCCCATGACAAACCCACCAGAAGAGCTTCCAAAAGGCTTCAGGATAAAAAAGATGCCGTTTTCTCAGCAGGTAAAGAATCTGTCTACCCACATAAAGGAGTTAAGGACAGACAGCTTGAGACTAAAGGTAAGGGTAGATGCCTTGGAAGAAAAGGTGAGAAGAACAGATACTTTTCTCCAAGAGAAGAAGAAACCTCTTCCTCCCAGGGATCAACAACAATTGGCTCCCCAATCCCAAGAGATGGTGGAAGTGTCCAAGTGGAAGTGGGACTGGCTCAACACTCAGTGGGACTACTTGGCTCAAAACCAGCATCAGTTACCTCAGGTAGGTCCATCAAGGCCCACCCAGGCCAACCCCACTCCTCCCCACCCTTATCAAGGAGGCGAAAGAAGAAGGAAGCCCAATATGGTGATACCCAGCAAACCCTGGTACGTCCCTCTATTGATTCTCAAGTGCCTTTTCTTGTGGCTGACTCTGTTCCTTCAGGTAAATCTGGAAGGCAGGATGAAACCTTGAGACCTATAGAGGCTGGGAATAGTAGACAGATATCTCATGTATCTAATCCTTTACTTTTAATTGCTACCTCAATGATTAATCCTGATATGGCTCTGATTGATGAAACTCTTGACCCTGAGTTCTATGAGAGTCTGGAAAGTTACTCAGTTTCCTTATTGAGAAACACTCCAGATGTAGCAAGAATTAATGATGAGCACTTGAGAGATATTATTGCCAAGCAAAATCATATAATGAACAATATGCAATTGACTCAGAGATATAATAGTTTGTTAACTGATCAGGGTTATCAAGAATTAAGAAGTGAAGCACAGAGAGTCTTTGATGAATTGTCTCATTACAAAGCAACCCATGAAAAGAAAATTGCTTTATGGCAAAATATAAAAAATGATTTTTCTAAACTAAAAGATACTGTATCTGCCTGTTGCCAGGAGGTAGAGATAGATAAGATAAATCTGAAAAGATTGAGTGACCATTTGTCATCTTTTCAACATAAAAATCAATTATCTTTTGCAACTATCAATGAAATTTTATCTAGTCTTCCAAGAATGAAAACAAGACTAACAATCATTGAAGAAAAATTGAACTCATTGTTAAATGACCAAAAATATTCTGAAATTTCTGTGAAGGAACATATAGTGCAGGATGCTCAAATAGTACCTGTGGCTAGTTCATCTAAAGTAAAAATAGCTCCAGAAATACCTGTTGATAACACTGAGTTTCATCAAAAACTGATGATGCACCAGGATCTGCAACAGAAGGATTAAACAATGAGATTTCAGCACAATTAGAGAAATTACAGCTGCTTCTTACTCAGAAACAAGCTAGTACTAGGGAGACTCCTTCAAATCAAAAGAATTGGCCAAAAACTCGACCAGTACCCAACATTTGATGGTGATTCTTCTTCTGATTGGCAACAATTTATTTGCAGAATTGATAATTTAAAAAATTCTTACAAACTCCCAGATGAGGAAATTGTGTCCAAGTTAATTTCTTTGTTCACTAATGTTGCCCTGATGTGGTATGAATCTGTTCTCCTGGATGGGAATGACTACTCATGGGAGGATTGGAAGAAATTAATTAAAGCACAATTTGGTGGCTCCAAGTTCAGAATGGCTCAAAAAAGGCAGTATGAGGAAACTAGATATAGCTCTTCTACTGATAAACCTATTGAGTTTTTAATGAAACTTGTAAAAATCTTAAGGGCAATGGACCCAAATATGGAGTTTGATTTATGGAATGACAGGATCCTTTATAAATTACCAATGTCTCTGAGAGACTTGATAGTGGCTAGGACTGAGTTCTCCAAAGAACCCTCTTCTTTCATTAATACTTGCAATGAGATACTTCTAAGCAATAAGTATGATGCCAGAAGATTCACTCCTAGGACCCCTTTGGAGAAACCCTCCACTTACCAACAGAAAACTCTGGAAAAGGTTGGTAAACCTTCTGCCCCTGTTGCGCCAAAGAAGTATGCAACAAACACTTGCTTCAAGTGCAACAAGCCTTGGCAGAAAGGCCATGTTTGTGACAAGAAGATAAATCTTGTAGAACAAACAGAGGAGCATGTTGATGACACAGTGGCACTGGATGATACATCAAGTGATTGTGCCAGCAATATTTCATATGAATCTCAACAAGAAATCTTGATGCTGGAAGAAGATATTCATTATTTAAATACTATTGAAATTGATAATAATGATTTATCTACAGTTGAGGATGCTGAGATCATAAAGAACATTGAGGATAACTCAATTTTTATTGCCCCTCTTAAGGCACCAGTCTTGATCAATGGAACCAGCATTGAAGTTATTCTGGATTCTGGAGCTGGGGGAAGTGTAGTATCTGAAAGAGCACTTGCTTCAGTAGATCAAGACTATAAATCTAAACTGTTGCCTATCATTTCTGAAAATTGGAGAGGGTATGGCTCTGTTTTGTTCCCCATTGGTAAATACAAAGCCACAGTGTTTTTTAAATATATCCATGGTTTTGTAAGAGCTATTTGTGATTTTGTTGTCATGAAAAATGATAACTTGAGCAATTGGTTTATTGTAGGGAATGATATTTTAACCAAGTATGGCATAAAATTGGATCCTTCAAACCAATGTTTCACAATGGGGATGAATGGGAAGAGAAAATTTAAAATTTCTTCCCCTAAAAAACTATTAAAACCAGAATGGAACACATGTAATTCTGTGGTTCAATATAAAGGAAGATCTACAAAGGAAATGCATGCCCTTATGTCTGAAATTGACAATGCTTCTTTTGGAGAACAACTTTCTGGTGAGGATAAAGATTCCATCATTAACTTGATAAAATCTTTTCCTATGACCTTTGCTCATGGGTCACATGAACTAGGATTAGTTAAAGAGGAAATGAAACTTTCATTGTTGTGCCCATTAATTGATATACCACCTAGTTTAAAGAAGAAGCCTTATCCTGCTTCTCCCACAAAGAAAAAAGATATTGAAGATAATATCTCTACCCTTTTAAAAATGAATATTATTGAAAAGGTAGTTGAAACACCTAAATATTGTGTTATCTCACCTGTCCTAATTTCTTATGAGAAAGATAAAGCCAGGTTATGTGGTGATTATAGAGCACTAAACACTTATACTGTTGATGATATCTATCCTTTACCTAGAATCAGCTCTATACATGCTACTTTACAGGGTGCTAAATATATCAGCTTTTTGGATGGTAATAAGGGATATCACCAGGTACCTGTTGAGAAAAATTCTAAGAACTTTCTGATGATTGCCACTCATATGAGTATTTATAAGTATATTAGGATGCCATTTGGCCCTAAAAATGCCCCTTCAGTTTTCCAAAAAGTCATGGATAACACATTCCATCAAGAGATAATTGAAGGATGGCTGATGGTTTATATTGATGATATCATTATATTCTCAAAAACATTTGAGAACCATCTTAAACACCTGTGTAAAGTATTCCAGAAAATGGATGAAATAAATATGACACTTGCTTTGAAGAAATGTAAATTTGGTTTCCATTCTTTAAAAGTTCTTGGTCATGTTGTTTCAGGCTTACAGATATGTGTTGACCAGAACAAAGTGGCAGCCATACAACAGGTGAAAGCTCCTACAACAGTGAGAGAGCTCCAACGTTTTTTGGGAGTGTGTGGATACTATAGACAGTATATTAAAAATTACCAAGTCATAGCTTTACCCCTTACCCAATTAACTAGAAAGGATGTTGATTTTGTCTGGAATAGTGAAAGACAAAGAGCCTTTGACACTATGAAACACTGTTTGATGTCAGCACCAATTCTTGCTTTACCTGACTTTGATCAACCATTTGTTTTGTACACTGATGCCAGTTTCATTGGTCTTGGTGCTGCCCTCCATCAAAAACAAGTGAGAAATGATAAAGTTTCAGAAGTAGTAATTTGTTATATTTCAAGAACCTTGAGAAATAGTGAATTGAAATATGGTGCTACTCAATTAGAGTGTTTAGCTGTAGTATGGGCTCTAGAAAAGCTTCACTATTACCTAGATGACCAGAAATTTGAACTTGTCACTGACTGCAGTGCAGTTAAATCCCTTTTAAACTTGAAAACACCTAACAGACATATGTTTAGATGGCAGCTGGCTGTTCAAGAGTACAGAGGGAGGATGACAATTACTCATAGGGCTGGTATTGTTCACTCAAATGTGGACATGTTATCAAGGTTACCTTTACCAAATGATGACTCTAATCCTGCTTATGATCCTGAGGATTAAATTATTCTTATCCATGGGATATATGTGGTTGATATTGAGGAAGAGCTATTACAGCTTATTCTGGAATCATATGATAAGGACACAGACTTGAAAAATTTATGCACCATATTAAATGATCCAAAGAATGCTTCAATACAAGCATTAATTAAAACCCTTCCACCAAAGTACCAAAAAGCTTTGGAAAAAGGTAAATTTTCAATTGATGAAGGATATCTATACTATAGAAGAAAGTTGAGTAATGTTATTGTTATCCCTCCTTCTATGAAAGAAATCATCTTGAAAATTTGTCATGATGACATATTAGCTGGACATTTTGATCTTGACAAAACAATGATCAGAATTAAGAACACTGCTTGGTGGGCTAATATGTCTGAAGACACAAAATTATATGTTGAATCTTGTGATTCTTGCCAAAAATCAAAAAGATTAACTGGTAAAAGAGCAGGATTAATGCAACATATTGAACCTCCTGATTCTCCATGGCAAATAATAAACATGGATTTTGTAACAGGATTACCTATTGATGGTAAAGACAGTTATAACTCTTGTTGGGTTATTGTGGACAGATTCACAAAAATGTGTAAATTTATCCCTACCCACAAGGATGTTTCCACTAAAGAATTAGCTTTCTTATGGTGGTCTCATATGTTTAATACTGCTGGTTTTCCTAAAGCCATAATCTCTGACAGAGACCCAAAATTTACTTCTGAATTTTGGGTGTCTCTGATGGATGTTTGTGGTTGTGATCTGAAACTTTCTACTGACCATCACCCTCAGACTGATGGTTTAGCTGAAAGAATGATTCAGACTTTAGAAGACATGATAAGAAGATATTGTGCCTTTGGCCTTGAGTATAAAGATAATGACAGATTCACTCATGATTGGGTTACCTTACTTCCTGGGTTAGAATTTGCTTATAATAGCACTGTTCATTCTGTTACTCAAAGAAAGCCTTTTGAGCTCAGGCTTGGATATGTTCCTAATACTCCTGCCCAAATTCTCAATAACAAAATACCTAAATTGGATATACATCCTGGTGTAAAATCTTTTCTTCAAATGCAACAACTATGTAGAAATCATGCTCAAAAATGTATTGAAAAATCATTTGAATATGAGAAGAAAAGATGGGAGAAATCCCATAAAGAATACACTTTTAAAATGGGTGATGAAGTGTTGATTTCTACAGTCCACTTCAACTTACAAGGTAATAACAAATTGAAAGATCCATTTGTTGGTCCATTTGTTGTCAGAAAAATGATTGGAGATAATGCAGTTGAAGTTATTCTGTATTCCCCATATGACAGAAAACATCCTGTTTTTCCAATATCTCTTTTGAAACCTTACACATCCAATAGTGATTTATTCCCAAAAAGGAGGGGTAGACCAAAGAAAACCCCAAATGAAATCACTGAAATAGCAGAAATTGAAAAAATTCTAAATGACAGAATAGTCACTGCTGAAAAAGGTACAGAATACTTATTGAGATTCAAGAATAAATCATCTGAATATGATTCTTGGATACCTGGGAAGGAGATATCTAATCTTCCCACTCTACTAAAAAAGTATAAAAAGAAAAAATCATAGCATTTTTTTTATTGTTTTTTTAGAGTGAGGGAGTGTCAGCCAGGCTACTAGACTTACCCAGTGAAGTAATTAATTATTTACTGGATGAAGCCGCACCTTATCATTTTAATTATTATTTAATTATAATCTAGTTACATTAAAATTAGTTATAATAAATTAACTAATTACAGAATGTTAAAATTAAAAAATTACATAAATAATGAAAATTAAAAATATAATTTTGTCCCTTATATTTTTCTCTAACACCGTGCTCATTTGACAGGTTGAAAAAAAATAAAATTTTATATTAAAAAATAGATATTAAGATAAAATAAGATTTTAATATTCAAATAATATTAAATATATACAAAAAATTCAAATTTCTTATTCAGAATTGACTTCTACAGTAAATATTAAATATACTGATGTATTTCTGACATACTCTGTAAATACATCTTTTTGAAGCCTTCTATTTAGAATAACTTATTATTTGAAATAATCCTTCTGGAATGTTCTTTTCTCTCTCTCATACAACTGTTTTTAGAATTTGATTGCCGTGTTTTGTCTCTCCTTTGCCTATAAAAGGCCTCTCTTTTTGTTGTCTTTTGAATCATCCTTTTTACCAACTTACTTATTACAACAACTACAATATAATATTTATTTCTTATATCTTATATCTTTAGTATTTACAAGGACGTAATTCTAATCTATAATTTATATAAATATTTTAAATCTACCTCTTATCATTGAGTAAAACATCATTTTTGATTGAAAAATGCGTACTAAATTATTTAGAGTCCAAGTAATCCTTAAAATCTTCATATAACTCCATACCAGAGCTTCTAGACCAAAAGTGAACCTTGACAAAAAGTATGTTGTTGATAGAGATTGTTTCACAGGTTTCAGTATTATTTTACCATCTGAAATCCCAAGGGTGTGATATTTTGGAGTCCAGTTAGGAAAAATGTTGTCATCAGAATCTCATGATATAACTATTTTTGATAAGATTTAAAGAAATTATTAAATTTATTCCCAAATCATTAACCATAAAAAATTTAATTACTTATAAAATTCAATTAGTTTTTAATGTCCTCATAAGATTTGCCATTTTTTACACATTCCAAAATAAATTCTTTTTTTTTAATTTTCTTACTTTTTCAAATCACAACTTGCCAGTTTTCTTTGAGAATCACAGTCTTTTTTTCTCTCTGAGAAAAGATAGACTCTTTCCATCTCATCTGCATTGAATCTGAACTTTTCAAAATTTTATTAAATCAAAAAAAATTTCCTCCAAATCTAAGGCTCACTAATCTTTCATTAGCATATAATAAAAATTTCATCTTTTCAAAGTGAAGGGCATTTTTTGCAATAGGTGATTTTTGTGAGCCTGGATATTCCCATGACTGAGTGAAAATTTTTTATAATTTAGGCTAAACACATATATTACACATGGGAACAATAAATAAAGACACACAAGTTGTGCACATAAGTGAAATTTAGGATTAAACGCAATATATGCCATAATGATACCTTATATGCATACATATATCCACCTTTTATAAGTCTTATGTACTTAATATTATATTTTAATATGTCAGGGTTATCTTAAGTACTTTAAAATTAAGGCTAAATAATTTTTAAGTAGACTTAAAGCTGTTCTTTTCATTGTTTTATGTTAAAAACAAGAAATGCACTTTAAATCACTTAAAAGTTGAATATATGTCAGTGTATGCTAGTATTTAAATATGATTTAAAAGTAAATATTAATGGTTCTACTACTTAATATTCAGATATTTATGGATTAAACCTGAGGGAAAGACTATTAAAACAGTTTCGCTCAATATTAACTCACAATATTTGGATTGGTGCAGACTAGTGGTGGAAAATAGGCTAATAAAATATAGTTTTAGCTAATATAAAGATAATATCAGTTTATAAAGGCTTTAAAATATATTTTTATATTCTAATAATTGTTTTATAATGTTTATTTTAGTTTTAGTAAATAAGTGATGTCCAATAAGCCATCAAATCCTCCCTTACTTATACCAAAATCCACTGGAGTGCACAGACCTTCAATCCAGATGATGTCACTACCATCCCTGGCAATTAAAGCACTGTGGGGGACCATCACCTCCCCATTGCATCCAATTCAAAAACTTTCAACACCCAGACCTCCAGTAAGAACACTCCTTCACAATTAATGATATCATACACCCATACCATAAATACACATAACAGATAAAAGTGGATACCATAAAGAGACAGGTAAAATAACTTGTCCAAAGAGTATAGAATAAAACCCAAAGCATATAAAAGAAGCAAATAAACTTTCCAAGCCCCCAATAACATCCCCAAAAGTCCATTAAAACCCAGTAATCATATCCAAACTCATAAATCCATGAAAATCTATTAAAGGATGCAAATAAAGTTGTCCAAACTGGATATATGCACCTGAAAAGGTGTATATTCTTGTGAAGGTGTGGTGAGTCCATTGAATACATCAATATGACCTAAAATAAGTAGAAAAATAAAGATTATAGGCTATTTAGAGGATTAAACCTGCATATAGGTCTATATATATATAATATAACTGTATATTTCACTGAATATGAAGTTTATATATACATATAAGCTTATGTATGTCTATAAATTCTTAATATAACTTAAGATAATTTTATTTTGACTCCATTAGCACCTTAACAAGTACTATGGGGCTATGAATAAGCTATTTAAATTTATATAAGTCATATAATAATGTAATAAATATATATATATGCATAATAACCATATATATAAGTATTATAACCATCATAATAACTAATAAGCTTAATGGAATCAAGGTTATCTTACTTTAAACATAAGAAATACTAAGTCCTGGTGATACTTAGGCTGAAAATATATGTGCTATAAATTTAATAATAGGGGGTATCAAAGTTAGAAATCTTCCATTTCAAAATACCTCTTTTTTCCACCAAATCAACCATGATTATTTTTTAAAATATGCCATATTGAGCCCCAAAAACACCATTTGACAGAGAATTGATGTCAAGTTTTTGGTTTTCTTTTTGTTTTATGAAATACTTTTTAAATAATTACAATTTTATAACTTTGATACCCCCTAATATTAAAAATGCCCCTTCACAAATCAATTTTTCTAAATTAGGGCTATTGAATTGGCTACTCAAATGCATAAAAATTACACTTTTCAAATTTGGTGTTTTTATGCCAGAAATGGCTTCTGTGTACTGGCCACATACTGCCTGCATTTTTCCTGTGTGAATAGCTTCATTTTTAGGAAAGTTAGCTTTTTCACACCATAATTACCCCCACATTCTACGCCCACTGTGGGGAAACACACTAAAATAGGCAACAGGTGCTTATTTAGTGTCCTAATTTAATTATAGGTGCATTGACCATATTATATGCACTAATTTCATTAATAACCTCACTCTTGGCGCTTTAATTCACTACCACACTTAAATTTGCCTAAATTAGTCTAGGATTTACCCATGCAAGTGCCTGCCAAGGACTGCATGTAGTTACCCTACATCTTGCTCCATTTTTTAGAATTTTAAGTGGTATCTCTGTTGATTTTGGTTATTTTTGATTGGGGATTTCACATAGTTTAATTTCATGATTAGCCCCATCATTTCTACTGTTAATCCCCCTAGATATTGAGTAATAATTAGTCTTAATTTTCCCTTTTTAGTCTTTTATTTTAATGTATTACATTTATTTTGGATGGATTATCCCTATTACTGCAGGATTTTGGCAAGGGATATCATTCTAATTATGTTAATTGTCACTCTTTATGTTGTTGGACATGACTATTAGTTGGAGTGAGGCATCATTAGCCATGTATATAGCTGGTAAATTAAGTGGTTCATTGGGGAAGTTATTGTGTATAAAAGGAGGGGGTTTTTGGTCCTGTTTTCTACATTCTTTATCATTACAATCAAACATATAACCAGTACAATTACAATACATATCAATAGCACTTAAAAAGTCTTTGAATAGTATCTGAGTTATTAAATCTATTTTTCTACCAACTATAAGATTGTAAGCCATATATAATTAGTGAGATTTAAATTACTGAGACCCTTATATTTGAGTTATATTTTAAAACCTATTGGATTTGTACTACATTATTCATATAGAACCATAAAATCTTCTAGAAAACTGACTAATAAAGCTAGTTCATGTCTTTGTACTTGATCTCAGCCTTAAAAAAATCTTCTAGACATCTGACTAATCAAGCTATTCATGTCTCTTTACTTGAACTCACCCTGACAAGAGGAGGAAACAGATATGAGTGATGAAAGAAAAAAGAATGACTGAAAAAATATGCAATTTCAGAAAATATGTGCTTTCATTTTGACTTGACTAATGAAAACAAAGAGAGAGTTGAAAAAAGAGTCTTTTAATGCAAATTCAAAATCAAATTCAGGATGCAAAAAAAAAATTCCTCATTCCAAGTGAATTAAACATGCAACTTGATCATTTGGAGAGTGCCAAAAAAAAATTAAAAGTGTTGTGTTGAGAAATTTTGGAGTGTTATTGGCATAATGATGGAGCATATACCAGTGGAAAATAAGTTTTGTGAATCAAGAGGGGGGAGTGCTGGTGTGGGTTCAGGATTGTATTCCCGATAAAGGTAATACCACTCATCCTTTAAATCAGCTAGGATATTATGGAGTATTACGCAAGTCATTATCCAATGATTTGCAGTTTTGATTTCAATTTTTTTTTTGAAATTGGATTCTAAGCTCCTGGAGACTAGAAAAGATTCCTTTTAAAATGCCAATAGCATGCTCAATTTATACTCCTGATTGTGGAAGGTGATAATTAAAGGTGGTTTAGGGGTTATTTTCTAAAGTTGCACCTCTGAAAGCAGGTATAATGTACTTTCCACTTGCATATGTTGAGTCAGAAACAATGTGCTCAGATTAATCAAAGTATGAGTCAAGATTTTGAGAAATCCTCTTTCTTTGGAACACAGAAGAGTCTTGATATGAGCTGGGGCAGCCACTATGAAAAGCAATAAAAATTTTATTGAAATCACAAACAAGTTGAAGAGTAAAAGAGTATCTAGATAGAAGATAAAAATTTGGTTTATGAATCATTAGAAATTTGAGAAGAACTTGATAGAAATTTTTTATTTCTGATCTTAATAATGGTTTTATCATGAGCAGGCTTTCAACTCAATGGTATAGTTGTACCATCAGGAAAAGCAACACAGCCAGGGAAACCTTCAGCTTGCATTACTTGAGAGGATTCAAGTTGCTGTTGTGGAGTTGGCCAAGCAAGTGTTTGAGACTTGAGGGAAAGGATGGCAATCATACAGTACTTGGTGTATAACATCACTGTACCATATCCTATGGTAAAGAGATTTTCCAAACATCTTACAGCAGCACCATTTCCATTTGAGCCAAAGTGACATAGTGCAACAGCAAGTTGAATAGCAGGATCACACTGTTTATTTTGAGAATTGTTAAGAAAGATAGTGTAATCAGAGATGAGTTGATAAAGTTTGATGAAGGAATCTGGAGAAGTTTGAAATAGTTGTGTGAAGTTTAAAGGGGGAATTTTGAGAATTGAGTGGAGAACTGTATCTGGGGTCATAAACAAAATTTGGGCCCCTTTGGTTGATGTAACACTTTTTGGAAGGAATAGACATATAAGCTTAAGTGTTTTCCAAATCAGAGTCAGAAATTAAAGCTAAAGTGATAACATTCATAGTTGACACAAGTTGCTGCCTAGTAGAGAGGTGCTTCATTGTTGTTGGTTGAAGGTTTAGGTGATGAGGGAAGCAGAAATTTGCCACCAAATGAGCAGGGGGGGTGTCAGCCTGTATATATCCAGGACTGAGTAAAAAGTGATTATAAGTTATGTTAAACACATGAACTATACATGGGAACAATAAATAAGAGTACACAAATAGTATACATAAGTAAAATTATGATAATACACAAAAAAATGCCATTATAACACCTTATATACATGCATATATCCACCTTTTATAGGTCTTATGTACTTAATATTAAGTTGGAATATGTTAGGGTAATCTTAAGAACCTTAAGTATAAGGCTACATAATTTTTAAGTACACTTAAAGCTGTTATATTCATTGTTTTACGCAAAAAACAAGAAATGCGCTTTATTTCACTTAAAAGTTGACTATATGCGCTATAAAATTGAGAATATCAAAATTGCGCTTTGACAGATCAATTGGGCTCAATTAGAACTATTGATTTGGCTATTTAAATGCATAAAAATAACACTTTTCAAATTTGGTGTTTTTTATGCCAGAAATGCTTATTTTATTTTATTTTATTTTATTTTATTTTATTTTATTTTATTTTATTTTATTTTATTTTATTTTATTTTATTTTATTTTATTTTATTTTATTTTATTTTATTTTATTTTATTTTATTTTATTATATTATATTTTATTTTATTTTATTTTATTTTATTTTATTTTATTTTATTTTATTTTATTTTATTTTATTTTATTTTATTTTATTTTATTTTATTTTATTTTATTTTTAATTTAATTTTTTTTAATTTTTTTTTCCAAGTTCACCAAGCTTTGCTGCCTTGGCTGTATCACGTCCATGTAATTTACACTTTCCTACTTAGAATACGGGGTTCTGAAAAAAATTATGCAATCAATCTTTTTTAATTTTTGTTATCATACTTGTAGTATTCTTTCAAGCAAGCAAATGAAAGATGGGATGTATTACAATAATGATATCATGATACTCTCTATTTATAATTTATTCCATAACAGAATACAAACTGTCTAGATTAGGGAATATGCCTTAAAACTCCAAGCCCAAGTAAGTTTTAGCAAACTGTTCAGCTTGCCAACCAAGAATGATAGGTAAGACGTCAAGGAGACCGAAATCGGGCCAGTACTTTTTAACAAAGTAAAGTGCTGCGCCGGCAGAGGGTTGGTCTGAGTAAGTTGGAGTATGGGAGGAGACTTGCCAGAGGAGAAAGTCAGACAGACGATGTACTCCTGATGTGCGGATGATGATATCTGGCGGAGGAGAATGCGCAGTGTAGAGATTGCTTGCAATGATAGAAGGAGTGATGACTTGTGATTGTGGGTGTGACAATGAGGGTGAGGGCGAGGGGGATGACGAGTGAGATGAAGATGGAGATGAAGATGGCAAGTCTGTAAGAAGTGCGTTATTAATCGAACGACGAATGGCGGATGTGATCTCCTCCTGGGCCGAGTACGGAAAGGCGACATTGAGACAACCAGCGGTATTGTGTGCGGTGAGGGCTTCGACATGTTCAAAAGAGGCGCGAACATCAGCGGGTAAGAGATCCTTGCGACCGAGAACGACAACACGGATGCCGTGCTGATGGAGAAGCTGGCCCTTCTCACATAGCTCGAGCAGCTTGACCCGTGCAAGATCCATCAGACTGCTGACTTCGTCTGCAGGCCGATTGAAGTTGTCGATTGCAAAAGCGTAGATCGTCACATGTCGCACCTCCAGCCGCACGAGGAGCTCGAGCACCTGGCAGACGGTGAGGCAGTCAGTCAGGGTTGGCTATAAAGCGATAATCTACATCCATTCCATCATCCAATTAATCGAACCCACCCGCTTTAGTGCCTCCAGCCCCGCCATGTGTCCCTGCTGCACCGGCACCCCGTGAGACCGGCTGAACCGCCGGTTCCCATCCATAATTAGTCCCACATGTCCAGGCAACGGTCCTCGTCTAAGCGCTCCAATGAGCATTGTCCGCAGATACGGGTATAGTGACTCAGGGATGATCTGTGCCATCCAACCTAGCACTTCGTTCATCATCATTTATGCTACTTCACTTTTATGCGTGGGATGCGGTGTATTGTGAGGTGTGGGAAAGTGTGTAGAAGTAGGTCAACCCAATAAAGAGAGAGAGAGGTAGGTGGGCTTTGACAAGAAGGAAGCGGTTTAAGGGGAAATGAACCGTCATCGCCATCCGAAACTATGATCAACTATCGCATAGGAGCCTTCCATCGCCCACCCCTATCTGTCGCATTCTCTACGTTGGTTGAGTGTCTGTACGCCCCAACGAGCCTACTCAGTCTTGCAGATATACTGCCTGCCGAGTTGGTTGGGTGGTTTGTTTATTGTCTTGTGGCCAGTCTTGCGTGGAGATTGTCGTTCATCGCTTGTCCTTTCTCACAAGATGATGCTGACTGTTCTTCCATTTGGATACCTCCTAAAATCTTTCAGAATGCATTTCTTGTCCCTGTAAGGACAGCCAAGCTTATTGCCAACCACTTACTCCATTTGAGTAGTGCACATCTTTCTTACAGGATATCATACATATAGATTATAACTCCCTCTACCTAAAGCATACAAATGGTTACGAATGACAATATTTAATTTTTTCCACCCACTGCAAAGACACTCCCGAACATCTCTTACTCTTAGGCCCTGCACACTCAGACATTAGAGTTTCCCTCATAGAAGCAGCAAACCACCCACAAAATCCCACTCAACACCTCATCACTCCTCTCCCACTCTCCTATATTGCCTATAGTTGCGAATTTCTTACTAAACACAAAAAGATTCAAAAATAACCTCCCCCTAACTAGGTTAATACTCCCTTTAGCTTATCATTATCATTACAAAATCCTGTTCATTGCCCAGTTTCTTTCCATCAGGTTCTACCCATATACACATACACATGTTTGCCTATTTCTTCATGTCCCTTGTTGGGTGAGATTGTATGATATAAAAAAAATAAAAAAATATTTAGTTTTAATTATTACATTTGAATACATAAATTAGGTGAGTCCGTGTCAGTTTCATGAAATACACCCCTCAACATCAGATTCGGCCAACGAATTTCATTATGGGAATGGCTAGTCGGACACATCATACACATCAGCCATATATTATTTTTGGAAAAGACGAAGCTTATTTCATTGCTTTCAGTCAAACTATTCTTTTATTTCTTTATTTCTGCTTTAAAACCTCACCTACATATTTTGCTAGCAGTATCGCTCGCTCAAGAAGTTAGCAGTATCATTCCCTCAATCAAGATAGCAGTATCACTTGCGCACTCTCATTATTCTTAAAAGCTAGGGTTAGAATCACATTATATTTCTTGTGAACGTTGTCTAATAGCTGTGGCGTAACTAGTTGTTGCCAGATAACTAGCCCCAAAAAATTTGGTTCATCTTTTCTACAAGCAGAGTATGTCTATTGTGTATGGTGTGTCCGACGAGCCATTCCCTTAACTTAATCATTGCACTATGACTTTGATCTTTGCCGAGAGTCAATATTATGCACTAAAAGTTACTCCTCCCATTTAGGAAGCACACCCCCCTTGCCCCTTTGTCAAATTGCGAGATTGCCCCGAGCCCATATTAGGCAATCAATTTTACCCTTCACTTTTAGGAAATATACACCTCACCCCCTCTGTTACTTTTTGTATTTATCCAACCCGAATTGGTGAGCAAGGTCACCTTTTTGTTTTAATCTTCTTAATGCTCTTCTACTTATTTTATCAATAAAAACACTGATTGGTATCTGTGTATTTTGTTCTGAATTCAGCCATGTCTCCAACTGCACCGAAAATTGAATTCTACGCAACATTAGAGGAAGCTGAACAGGCTGCAAAAATATTCGCTGCAAATCAAGGTGCAAGTCTTGTTCGCACTCGTTCCAACAAGGATCGTTTCGGCCAAGTAAAACAAGTCTGCATTTCTTGTGCACATTCTGGAAAATCACACAATACGAGACTCCTTAATACTGAAGAAACTCGAATTAACACTAGGAAAGTCTTTCGATGCGATTGCTCTTGGAAAGCTAATATCATTCGTGGAACAGTAAAAAATTTAAAAAAGAAATATCCCCTTGAGATTTTAGATATTCAAACTAAAATTTATTCATCACCTGAAGTAGTTGTTGACCACGAGGTCCAGTTGGTTCTTCTTTATCAAATCTACTAACGAAAAACTAAATCAATTTGCTTTATTCAGAAGCTTCTGATGGATTCGAGTCAGACGCAAGCTGAACCATTTATGTGGCAACTTGTATATATAAACGTTTCTCATAACCATTCACTGGATCCATCTTTATCAGTATATGCACGAGAAAGAGCCCTCAATGAAGAACAGCGTAAAATAGTTTCCGACTTGATGAAAATTGGGTTCAAACCTAGTTCTATACTGATCGCATTACGAGCAAAGTATCCAGAAATTAAAGCACTTATTACTGATATATATCAAATATGTAAAGAGCTTCGTCGAGAAATGCTGAATGGTTGAACTTTAAATGAATGTTTGTAAGAGCATGTATGTATGTACAATAGTCCATCAAATTAGCCCAATTAGGCAAATTTTTCGCATTAATTTGCCATTTTCGCTCCAATCATCATTTTCGCTAATGTCCATCAAAAAATTATCTTTATAAATACACTTTGCACAATCGACAATAATAGAGGATAATTGAGCAGCATAGGATCTTAAATTAAAACTACGGGACATAAGGTTCTTCTAAATTTAATTCTCAATTTTTTTTTACTTTAGAGCATCCGCAGCTGTGCTGGTAAAGTGGTTTGGTATGCATATTTTACCAACTTATTCCCCAATTGTTGCTCACTTAGACTCTAGTAACTAATTTATTCTGTAGTCATATAATCAAATGAGCAAAGTTTCTTGAGTAGCTTCTGTAATTGCCAAAACCTCCCGCCACTTTTTTTCAACTCAACCATTATCTACTGAAGCCAGATGCGCCTCATTAATTACTTATCCGTTTTTTCACCCTCACTTCACACAACAATAGCCACTACTATTCATTAAATTACTACTTATATTTGTATTAAACACTTCACCCACACCTTCTGAACTATAATAGCTAAATAAAAAGTTATTTATGTCAACTGAATCTAAGAAGAAAAGGTCTCCATCAGCAAGCAACCTGAGTGCTCTACACACCAAGCTGGAGAGACATTTTACAAAAAGATAGAAGCGCACTTTAATCAATTCAGCAAACTACACTATCATGATTGGGAACAGATTTGAATTCAGTGAATTGTTTGTAATTACAAGAAAAATAAGAATTAAACTAATTAAATTTTTTTTTAACATTCTACTCTAGATGGCAAGCAGTAAACACAGCAACTCTTAAATTTAGCGCAATATACAATTCAATTGAACAAAATCTGCCCAGTGGCTCTTCCCCAACCAACTGATTAAGAACAACACTCTCAGTTTTTCATGATCAGAACAAAACATCATTTAGATAGGGGGTATCAAAGTTGGAAATCTTCCATTTCAAAATACCACTGTTTTCCACCAAATCAACCATAATTATTTTTTAATATATGGCATATTGTACAACAAAAACACCTTTTTACTGAGAATTTATTTCAAGTTTGTCGCTTACTTTTTGTGTAGTGAAATACCTTTTAAATAATTACAAATTTCTGACTTTGATACCCCCTAATGTCTAGTTGCATGGGAAAAATTGAGATATGCACCAAAGTGGAGAATTGATACCACCAAACCCACTGCTGCCAACTCAGTTGATCTCACCTCCAGCCATACAAATGGAGTTGAGGACCTGACGAGTGAACCTGATAGTCCTTCACAATCTTTTTCTTATTCTACATGTCCCATCAGAATAAAGGCTGCTAAAAGAAAACAATTAATTAAAAGAACCTCAGAAGATTCAAAGTCTCTATTGGCAGAAAAATACAGTAATTTTACTGAAAGATGTTCCTCAACCATGGACAACACAAACATTTTATTTGAAAAAACAAATCATCTTACTGAGGAAAGAATTTTGATAGAGACAAAGAAACTTGATAATAATATGAGATAAAATGATATGAAGTAAATTATTGTCAGTGGTCCCCTTGGTTTAGAAGATAAATTGGGAGGTCCTACGAGGTTTCAAGTGGATTTATTGGACTCAAAAGTAACACTGTACGTATTTCCTTTAATCTTTTGATTACTTTACTCAAATAATAAGAGGTAAATACAATTACCAGTATAATTTATATCTTAGAATTACATGGATGTAACTACTAATATTATAAAATATAATAATAAGAGATTTAGTTTATATATATTGTAAGTTTTGTAAAATAAGTGTAAGTAATGAATAAAAAGTAAAAAAAGAGAGGGCCTTTTATAGGCAAAGATGTGAGAAATAAAGACACGGAGTTAACACCACCTGATACAAGGGTGTGAGAAAAAAGAAACTAAATAGAGAGTGTATGTGAAATAATAAAAGATATACTAAATAGTGCATAAATAAAATATATCATTTTATTTGAAATAAAAATAAGAATCCCTTGGTCTATCACATTTAGTACAAAATATTTGATTTAAAATAGTGATTCAACAAAATCTAAATAAAAGAATTTGAAAAGTTTCTTCTTTTTATATTTTTTATATTTTTTAATACTATTTTTATTCCCTCACATCTGTATTATTGAACACAGTGTTAGGGAGTAAAAATGTGTGTGACAATTACTTATTTTTATTAATTATTTACATTACTTATTGTACTTAGCTAGTTAGTTGTAAGTAATACATAAGTAGTTAGTAAATAATTAATTATTAATAAGGATTAAAAGGCGTGGCTTCATCTCAGTAAGATAATTAATTATTTTACTGGGTAAGTCTAGTAGCCTGGCTGACACTCCCTCACTCTAAAAAAAACAATAAAAAAAATGCTATGATTTTTTCTTTTTATATTTCTTTATCAGAGCAGGAAGATTAGATATTTCCTTCCCAGGTATCCAAGAATCATATTCAGAAGATTTATTCTTGAATCTCAATAAGTATTCTGTACCTTTTTCTGCAGTAACTATTCTGTCATTTAGAATTTTATCAATTTCTGCTGTCTCAGTGATTCCATTAGGGGTCTTTTTTGGTCTTCCCCTCCTTTTGGGAAACAAATCACTATTGGATGTATAAGGTTTTAAAAGAGATATTGGAAAAACAGTATGTTTTCTGTCATATGGAGAATACAAAATAACTTCAACTGCATTATCACCAACCATTCTTCTTACAACAAATGGACCAACAAATGGGTCTTTCAATTTGTTATTACCTTGTAAATTGAAGTGGACTGTAGAAATCAACACTTCATCACCCTTTTTAAAAGTGTATTCCATATGGGATTTGTCTCATCTTTTCTTCTCCTATTCAAATGATTTTTCAATACATTTTTTAGCATGATTTCTACATAGTTGTTGCATTTGAAGAAAAGATTTTACACCATGATGTAAATCCAATTTAGGTATTTTATTATTGAGAATTTGGGCAGGAGTATTTAGAGCATATCCAAGCCAGAGCTCAAAAGGCTTTCTTTGAGTAACAGAATGAACAGTGCTATTATAAGCAAATTCCAACCCAGGAAGTAAAGTAACCCAATCATGAGTGAATCTGTCATTATCTTTATACTTGTCAGCCAGGCTATTCCAGGAGTCCAGTAAATGATATGTAACTTATAAAACCTGAAATAGTGGGTAAGAATTGTATTTAATGAATATAACTTAATATTTTATTGCATAATAAAATTATATAAGTATTTTATTATATACAAGTGTTACATTAAATTTATTGGTTATATAAATTTTTATATACAGTTAAATTGAACATAATATAATATATTCTACAAATAAGGGCGCATTTTTATGTATTTAATAATTATAAATTTATATTTAATTAATTGAAAAAACATATATTATAATTATAAGTGTAAAATTGACTTATAATATATTTAAATTAATTATTTAAATTTATATATTAAATAACACCTCTCATATAATACTAAACAATAATTAATGACGCTTCTTTTGACCCTTAATTGTGTTAGAAAAAACAAATAAATTAATTTATACTAAATTGAGATTAATTACATGTTTTGTTGCGTCAAAGTATTTTTTGTTTCACTTAAAATATCCTTTAATCAGACTGTACTATCTGTTTGGAATTATTTTTCTCATTATTCCTATGTTCCAATCTTGTTTAGTTATTCACTATTTTCACTTACTGATTTGGGAATGAATGGCGGGAAAATTGGATTCTTAATTGGGGTTTTAATTATTTGTTTCATGTTTTTCTCTACATTGTTATGTTTCATTTACTCTTTGATATATTTGTTTTATTCCATTCTAATCATTGTATTTACAAATATAGTAGCGCTTCAGAGGACCCATTGCCTATAAAAGGGCCTTGGATAATCCCCTGTAGCCTCATCACTTATTTAACACTCAACAAATTAAATAACTATTTTATTACGTTTATATTTTTTTATTAGTAATACAAATCTAATTTAAAGTCTATAAAACAAATTAAAGGTTGCTTTAAGTCTGATAGTAATTAAAAGTGTTTGCCGCGCAGAACCCTTACATTGAATAATATTATTATTAATAAATACTAAGCTTTTGTCATCTCTCAAAGTTTCTCGCCATTGTTTTCCCTCTTAAATAAAATTAAAAATACTATTACAAATTATAACTTTTATTTTCCCTTGTCCTCCTCCTTCTCTCCTCCTTTTCTCCTATTTTTCTTACCTTCTTCTAGATGACTGACCAACAACTGGGGGCCTTTCCAAAGGACGACAACAATCGAGCCTGGCGACAAACGACAAAACGCACGGACCACCTAGCAAAAACAAAACTTTTGCCGCGACTGTGTTTCGAACTTGGGTTCGACATCTTAGGTTTATATTATATTAATTTATATATTATTTTGAAGTGATTTTTCGATCACTATAGTAAGTTCACCTTTGCGCCTCTCACTCATATTACTATATTTTTATTGCAATAACAGTGATTGTGGCTTAATTGCTGATTCACTGAGTGTAAGTGTTCAAATATTAAAATTTTTTTTTCCTAGTTGACCATTATAGAGTGTTAAATCCTCTTAGTCCTAGAAGAATTGACATTTTTTATTAATACAAATTGAATTATTAATTTAATTTTTTATTATTATTAATTATTGTTAATTTTGGTTGACTTAAAAGTACATTGTGCTTAGTCCCAAATATATTGCCATATTTAATATTGGTAATTAATTGGTTGAATTAACTTGATTGTTATTCCCAATTTAACCTTGCAATCCATTTTTTTTAAAAATTAATTTTTTATAATTATTACTTTATATTGAAAATTATTTTTTCTATAATTTAATTATTAAAATTTTTATTATTACTTGGAGCAATTATTGACTAACTTTTATTATTTTTTTTATAAAATAAAAAGTAAATTAAAAATCTTCCACTAATATGTCCAACAATTTGGCAGAAAAAATGGATAACATGCAAGTGGATGAAATAGAAATTGACTATGATGCTGACACTGTAAGTTCTTCTAAAGTTGGTCATAAAAAGTAATATGCTAAAACAAAGAATTCATATACTGCAGGATGTGGAAATGACAGGAAATGCAAACAAACCAAACCCCCTTCCCCCAGTACCACAGAAGGAAGTAAAGCCTCTAGTGCCTCAAGAAGGTCTTCCAAAAGGCTTCAAAATAAAAAAGCTTCCTCTGCCACAACAAATCAGCAACCTATCCAGTCATATAAAAGAGTTGAAGACAGAAAATATGACGTACAAAGCAAAGGTAGACACATTGTGGGATCAGGTCCAAGAACTCAGGAACCAGATTCAGGCCCAGGCCCCTCCTCAATTGCCTCCCAATCAGCATCAGTTTCAGGCTCAACCTTCACAGCCACCCAGCTCAACCATCCAAAATCCAAATACTATGGAAGTAGAGCAATGGAAATGGGATTATCTAATGAGTAACTACCAACAGAATGTGCAAAACCCTCCTCATCATCAGCCTGGCCCATCCAGAACACCCAATTTCCATCCACCACCTCATCCCTACCAACAAGGCAGGAGAAAGAAGGCCCAAGCACAATCCCAAACCCAGTCCCAGGGGAAGTTTCCTCCTCTGCCATGGTAAGTAATTTGGTTGATAGTCACTTGGGTATGTTTTCTAATAAATCTTCTTCTGCAGGTAATATTATTGAACATGGTGAAAGAACAGTTAAACCTGTTAAAATACAGCTTCCTGTAACTAGTAGCCCTATTGATGTAATTAGCAAATTGTCATTTGATGAACCTTTACATTTAACTTCTACATCTTTAATTAATCCCTCTCTTGCAATTAAAAAAGATTCTTTTCCCCCTGAAATCTATACCTTAATTGAAAAAACTTCTGAGGAAATATTGAAAGATACCCTTGATTTTAATATTGTGAAAGACAAACATGTGAGAGATGTGTTAATCCATGAAAATGATAGATTAAATAATTTACACTTGCAATGTAAAGTAAGTTCTTCTGTACAAGATACAGCTTATTTAAAAATCAAAGAAACCTTGAATATTGTTCTTAGTCAACAAAAACAAATAAGAAGTAACCATAGAGCTATCTCAGATAGAAATATCAGTCTACATAAGACCTTGAGTGAATTGAAACCCCTTATTGAGGAAAATTATTCATTCAAAAATGAAATAAAATCTCTACAAAATGAGTTTAAGAAGCTAAAAAATGATTTCCATGCACTAAGTACCAAACACTCAGTTTCTGAGGACAGAAATGTTCTATCTCTTGCAAAAGTAAATGACCAGATGTCTGAAATTCCAAGAATAAGAAACTATGTGTCTGACCTACAGGAAAAGTTCTCAACCTTAACCATCAATAATGAATTAAATGAGATTTCTGTAAATAAGCTGCATAAAAATAAAGGGAAAAAACCTGAGCAAGGTTCATCCTTTCTTCCTCATATTTCAACCATTAAACAAACTGACAATGAGTCTGTAAAATCTTTTGCTACTAGCAAAAAATCTTGTGATGGTCATGCACCAGCTGTTTCTGTAAATAATGAAATTTCTGAACACCTGGCTAAACTTCAGGAATTATTACTAATGAATAATTCAAACCAAAAAGTGGACCATCCCAGTAGTCAGAAAAATTGGCCTAAGTTAGACCAATATCCTACCTTTGATGGTGATTCTTCCTCTGATTGGCAACACTTTATCCAGAGAATTGATAATTTAAAGAGATCTTATAAACTACCTGATGAGGAAATTGTTTCTAAGCTAATTTCTTTATTTTCCAATGTAGCCTTGATGTGGTATGAATCTGTCCTCTTAGATAACAATCATTATACATGGAATGATTGGAAATCCTTGATTGAGAATCAGTTTGGTGGTTCAAAATTCAGGTTAGCTCAGCAAAGACTGTATGAGAATACTAGATATGTATCCTCCTCTGTTGAAAAGCCCATTGTTTTTCTGATGAAAATAACTAAAATCCTTAGAGCAATTGATCCAAAGATGGATTATGATATTTGGAGAGATAAAGTCTTGTATAAATTACCAAATTCTCTTAGGGATTGGATTGTTGCTAGAACTGAGCATGTAAGGGAAAATCCTTCTTTCATTAATATCTGTAATGAAGTACTACTCAACCATAGATATGAACCAAAGAATTACCTTAGTAAATCTTATAATGATCAGAATAAACCTTCTATAAAGCTCCCAGAAAAATCTGGTAAACCCTCTGCCCCAGTTGCACCTAAAAAATATGCAACAAATACTTGTTATAAATGTAACAAACCGTGGCAGAAGGGTCATGTTTGTGACAAGAAAATTCATCTTGTTGAACAAAATGAAGACACTGATGAAATTGAACTTGATGTCAATAATTCTTCCAGTGACTGTGAAAGTAATATCTCCTATGACAATGAATCTGTTAAAGATGTTTTAATGTTGGAACATGATGTCCATTATTTAAATAATATATCTGAAGATTGTGTATTGAATTTATCTTCAGTAGAAAATGCTGAGATAATTAAAGATATTACTAACAATTCTATTCCTATATCCCCTTTAAAGGCACCTGTTATCATTAATGGTAAAAATGTTGATGTAGTTCTTGATTCTGGTGCTGGAGGAAGTGTAGTATCTGAAAAAGCTTTGGCTTCAGTGGATAAGGAATATTTGAGTAAATTATTGCCTATAACTTCTGAAAAATGGAGAGGGTATGGTTCTACCTTATTTCCTATTGGCAAATACAAAACCTCTGTATTCTTCAAATATAATGGTGGTTTTGTCAGAGCTATTTGTGAGTTTGTTGTCATGAAAAATGATAATTTGAGCAATTGGTTTATTATGGGAAATGATATTTTAACCATGTTTGGTGTGAAACTGGACCCAGCAAATAATTGCTTTACCTTAGGAATGAATGGGAAAAGAAAATTCAAAATTTCTTCTCCTAAACCTTCTGGGCATTTGTTGAAATCTTGTAACTCACTGACCCAATGTAAAGGTAGAACAACAACTGAAATGGATGCTTTATTACATGAAATAAATACCGCTTCTTTTGGTGATCATTTGACTAATGAACAAAAGGATTCTATTGTTGCCTCTATTACCTCTTTCCCTATGGCTTTTGCTCATGGGTCTCATGTCTTGGGAATTGTTCAGGAAGAGATGAAAATTACCTTATCCTGTAATTTGAGTGATATTCCTCCTTCCCTTAAGAAAAAACCATATCCTGCTTCTCCATCAAAAAGAAAAGATATTGAAGATAATATTGAAACATTATTGAAAATGAATATCATTGAGAAAGTGAATGTCACCCCCAAATATTGTGTCATCTCCCCAGTCTTGATTTCATATGAAAAAGATAAAGCTAGATTATGTGGAGATTACAGAGCTTTAAATACTTATACTGTTGATGATATTTATCCTTTACCCAGAATTAATTCAATACATGCTACCTTGCAAGGTGCAAAATTTATTAGTTGTCTGGATGGTAATAAAGGTTATCATCAAGTTCCAGTTGAGAAAAATTCTCAAAATTTTTTGCTTATTGCTACTCATATGGGAATATATAAGTATGTTAGGATGCCATTTGGCCCTAAAAATGCTCCTTCAGTTTTCCAGAAAGTCATGGATAACACTTTCCATCAAGAAATTATTGAAGGTTGGCTCATGGTTTATATTGATGATATTATTGTTTTTTCTAAAACTTTTGATGAACATATGATTCACTTGAATAAAGTTTTCCAAAAAATGGATGAAATCAATATGACCTTATCTTTAAAAAAGTGTAAATTTGGTTTTCAATCTTTGAAAGTCCTTGGCCATGTTGTGTCAGGCTTACAAATTTGTGTAGACCATAATAAAGTTGCTGCCATTCAAAATGTTAAAGCACCAACTTCTGTAAGAGAAATCCAAAGTTTTTTGGGTATGTGTGGCTATTATAGACAATATATTAAAAATTATCAGGTCATAGCCTTGCCTCTTACAAAACTCACCAGAAAAGATGTTGCTTTTCTCTGGAATGATGACTGTCAGAAAGCTTTTAATACATTGAAAAGTTGCTTAATGACAGCCCCTATATTGGCTCTCCCAGATGTTAACAAGCCATTTGTACTTTATACAGATGCTAGCTTTATTGGTCTGGGTGCTGCCCTTCACCAAAAGCAAATTATTAATGATAAATCCTCAGAGGTTGTAATTTGTTATATTTCAAGAACCTTAAGAAATAGTGAATTGAAATATGGTGCCACTCAATTGGAGTGCTTAGCAGTTGTTTGGGCTCTTGAGAAACTTCATTACTACTTTGATGACCAAAAATTTGAGTTGGTAACTGACTGTAGTGCTGTGAAATCTCTCTTAAACCTCAAAACACCTAACAGACATATGTTCAGGTGGCAACTTGCTGTTCAGGAATACAGAGGAAGGATGACTATTATCCACAGAGCTGGAAATTTTCACTCTAATTTTGATATGCTCTCCAGATTGCCTCTGCCAAATAATGACTCCAATCCTGCTTATGTACCTGAGGATGACACTGTTCATATACATGGTATATTTATAGTTGATATGGAAGAAGAGTTATTACAATTAATACTGGATTCATATGATAAAGATTCTGACTTAAATAAATTAGTTACTATTTTGAATGATCCTAAGAATGCTTCAATTCAATCATTAATAAAAACTCTTCCTGCAAAGTACCAATATGCTTTAAATAAAGGAAAGTTTTCTATTGAAGATGGTTATATATATTATAGAAGGAAGCTTACCAATGTAATTGTTATTCCTCCTTCAATGAAAGAAACTATCCTTAAACTTTGTCATGATGACATATTAGCTGGTCATTTTGATCTTGAAAAAACATTGATTAGAATCAAAAACACTGCATGGTGGGCTAATATGTCTGAAGACACAAAATTATATGTTGAATCTTGTGATTCCTGCCAAAAATCTAAAAGGTTAACAGGTAAAAGGGCAGGGTTATTACAACATATTGAAGCACCTAGTGCTCCCTGGCAAATCATTAATATGGATTTTGTCACTGGTCTTCCTGTTGCAGGTAAAGACAGCTTTAACTCTTGTTGGGTAATAGTGGATAGATTCACGAAAATGTGCAAATTTATTCCAACCCACAAAGATGTATCCACCAAAGAATTAGCTTTCTTATGGTGGTCTTACATGTTTAATATTATTGGTTTTCCAAAAGCCATTATCTCTGATAGGGATCCAAAATTCACTTCTGAGTTTTGGACCTCTTTGATGGATATTTGTGGCTGCGAGTTAAAATTGTCTACAGCTCACCATCCTCAGACTGATGGTCTAGCTGAAAGAATGATTCAAACTCTGGAAGATATGATTAGAAGGTATTGTGCCTTTGGTTTAGAATATAAAGACAATGACAGATTTACTCATGATTGGGTCACTCTTTTGCCTGGTCTTGAATTTGCATATAATAGCACTGTTCATTCTGTCACTGAGAAAAAGCCTTTTGAGCTTTGGTTGGGTTATGTCCCAAATACTCCTGCTCAGATTCTCAATAATAAATTACCTAAGTTGGAACTACACCCTGGTGTAAAATCTTTTATGCAAATGCAACAGCTATGCAGAAAACATGCTCAGAGTTGTATTGATAAAGCATTTGAATATGAAAAGAAAAGATGGGATAAATCCCATAAAGAATACACATTTAACAAGGGTGATGAAGTGTTGATCTCTACTGTCCATTTCAATTTACAAGGTAACCACAAATTAAAAGATCCTTTTGTAGGACCATTTGTTGTTAAAAGAATGGTTGGTGATAATGCATTAGAAGTTATATTGTATTCTCCATATGACAGGAAACATCCTGTCTTTCCCATTTCTTTGCTTAAACCTTATACTTCCAACAGTGACTTATTTCCAAAAAGAAGAGGTAGACCTAAGAAGAACCCTCAGGAAGTCACAGAAACAGCAGAAATTGATAAAATTCTAAATGATAGAATTATCACTTCTGAGAGAGGTACTGAATATTTATTGAGATATAAGAACAAATCATCTGAACATGATGCATGGATACCTGGCAAGGAAATTTCAAATCTGCCTACTCTGTTGAAAAAATACAAAAAGAAAAAATTCTAGCATTTTTTTTATTGTTTTTTTTAGAGTGAGGGAGTGTCAGCCAGGCTATTCCAGGAGTCCAGTAAATGATATGTAGCTTATAAAACCTGAAATAGTGGGTAAGAATTGTATTTAATGAATATAACTTAATATTTTATTGCATAATAAAATTATATAAGTATTTTATTATATACAAGTGTTACATTAAATTTATTGGTTATATAAATTTTTATATACAGTTAAATTGAACATAATATAATATATTCTACAAATAAGGGCGCATTTTTATGTATTTAATAATTATAAATTTATATTTAATTAATTGAAAAAACATATATTATAATTATAAGTGTAAAATTGACTTATAATATATTTAAATTAATTATTTAAATTTATATATTAAATAACACCTCTCATATAATACTAAACAATAATTAATGACGCTTCTTTTGACCCTTAATTGTGTTAGAAAAAACAAATAAATTAATTTATACTAAATTGAGATTAATTACATGTTTTGTAGCGTCAAAGTATTTTTTGTTTCACTTAAAATATCCTTTAATCAGACTGTACTATCTGTTTGGAATTATTTTTCTCATTGTTCCTATGTTCCAATCTTGTTTAGTTATTCACTATTTTCACTTACTGATTTGGGAATTAATGGCGGGAAAATTGGATTCTTAATTGGGGTTTTAATTATTTGTTTCATGTTTTTCTCTACATTGTTATGTTTCATTTACTCTTTGATATATTTGTTTTATTCCATTCTAATCATTGTATTTACAAATATAGTAGCGCTTCAGAGGACCCATTTCCTATAAAAGGGCCTTGGATAATCCCCTGTAGCCTCATCACTTATTAAACACTCAACAAATTAAATAACTATTTTATTACGTTTATATTTTTTTATTAGTAATACAAATCTAATTTAAAGTCTATAAAACAAATTAAAGGTTGCTTTAAGTCTGATAGTAATTAAAAGTGTTTGCCGCGCAGAACCCTTACATTGAATAATATTATTATTAATAAATACTAAGCTTTTGTCATCTCTCAAAGTTGCTCGCCATTGTTTTCCCTCTTAAATAAAATTAAAAATACTATTACAAATTATACCTTTTATTTTCCCTTGTCCTCCTCCTTCTCTCCTCCTTTTCTCCTATTTTTCTTACCTTCTTCTAGACGACTGACCAACAATACTCAAGGCCAAAGGCACAGTACCTTCTTATCATGTCCTCTAGAGTCTGAATCATTCTTTCAGCTAAACCATCAGTCTGAGGGTGATGGGCATTAGATAGTTTCAGATCACAACCACAAACATCCATCAGAGACATCCAAAATTCAGAAGTAAATTTAGGGTCTCTGTCAGAGATTATGGCTTTAGGAAAACCAGCAGTATTAAAAATATGAGACCAACATAAGAAATCTAATTCTTTAGTGGAAACATCCTTGTGAGTAGGGATAAATTTACACATTTTTGTGAATCTGTCCACAATAACCAACAAGAGTTATAACTGTCTTTTACAGAAATGGGTAATCCTTTTACAAAATCCATGTTTATTATCTGCCATGGTGCATCAGGAGGTTCAATATTTTGCATTAATCCAGCTCTCTTACCAATCAGTCTTTTTGATTTTTGGCAAGAATCACAAGATTCAACATATAATTTGGTGTCTTCAGACATATTAACCCACCAAGCAGTTTTTTTAATTCTGATCATTGTTTTTTCAAGATCAAAATGTCCAGCTAATATGTCATCATGACAAATTTTCAAGATGATTTCTTTCATAGAAAAAGGAATAACAATGACATTACTCAACTTTCTTCTATAATATAGATATCCTTCATCAATTAAAAATCTACCTTTCTCCAAAGCCTTTTGGTACTTTGTTGGAAGGGTTTTAATTAATGCTTGTATTGAAGCATTCTTTGGATCATTTAATATGGTGCATAACTTTTTCAAGTCAGTGTCCTTATCATATGAATCCAGAATAAGCTGAAATAGCTCTTACTCCATATCAACCACATATATCCCATAAATATGAATAATTTCATCCTCAGGATCATAAGCAGGATTAGAGTCATCATTTGGTAAAGGTAACCTTGATAACATATCCACATTTGAGTGAACAATACTAGCCCTATGAATAATTGTCATTCTCCCTCTGTACTCTTGAACAGCCAGCTGCCATCTGAACATATGTCTGTTAGGTGTTTTCAAGTTTAAAAGGGATTTAACTGCTCTTCAGACAGTAACAAGTTCAAATTTCTGGTCATATAGGTAATAATGTAGCTTTTATAGAGCCCACACTACAGCTAAACACTCTAATTGAGTAGCACCATATTTCAATTCACTATTTCTCAAGGTTCTTGAAATATAACAAATTACTACTTCTGAAACTTTATCTTTTATCACTTGTCTTTGATGAAGGGCAGCACCAAGACCAATAAAACTGGCATCAGTGTAAAAAACAAATGGTTGATTAAAGTCAGGTAAAGCAAGAATTGGTGCTGACACCAAACAGTGTTTCATAGTGTCAAAAGCTCTTTGCCTTTCACTATTCCAGACAAAAGCATCATCCTTTCTAGTCAGTTGGGTAAGGGGTAAAGCTATGACTTGATAATTTTTAATATACTTTCTATAGTATCCAAACATTCCCAAAAAGCACTGGAGCTCTCTAACTGTGGTAGGAGCCTTCACCTGCTGTATAGCTTCCACTTTATTTTGGTTAACACATATCTGTAACCCTGAGACAACATGACCCAGCACTTTTAAGGAATGAAAACCAAATTTACATTTCTTCAAAGCAAGTGTCATATTTATTTCATCCATTTTGTGGAACACTTTACACAAGTGTTTAAGATGGTCCTCAAATGTTTTTGAGAATATAATGATATCATCAATATAAACCATCAGCCATCCTTCAATTATCTCTTGATGGAATGTGTTATCCATTACTTTTTGGAAAACTGAAGGGGCATTTTTAGGGCCAATGGCATCCTAATATACTTATAAATACCCATATGAGTAGAGATCATCGGAAAATTCTGAGAATTTTCCTCAACAGGTACCTGGTGATATCCCTTATTACCATCCAAACAGCTGATATATTTAGCACCCTGTAAGGTTGCATGTATAGAGCTAATTCTAGGTAAAGGATAGATATCATCAACAGTATAAGTATTTAGTGCTCTATAATAACCACATAACCTGGCTTTATCTTTCTCATAAGAAATTAGGACAGGTGAGATAACACAATATTTAGGTGTTTCAACTACCTTTTCAATAATATTCATTTTTAAAAGAGTAGAGATATTGTCTTCAATATCTTTTCTATTTGTGGGAGAAGCAGGATAAGGCTTCTTCATTAAACTAGGTGGTATATCAGTTAATGGACAGGACAATGAAAGTTTCATTTCTACTTTAACTAATCCCGGTTCATGTGACCCATAAGCAAAGGCCATAGGAAAAGACTTTATCAAGTTAATGATGGAATCTTTATCCTCACCAGAAAGTTGTTCTCCAAAAGAGACATTGTCAATTTCAGACACAAGGGAATGCATTTCTCTTGTAGATCTTCTTTTATATTGAACCAAAGAATTACAGGTGTTCAATTATGGTTTTACTAATCTTTTAGGGGAGGAAATCTTGAATTTTCTCTTCCCATTTATCCCCATTGTGAAACATTGGTTTGAGGGATCCAATTTTATGCCAACCTTGGTTAAAATATCATTCCCCAAAATAAACCAATTGCTTAAGTTATCATTTTTCATGACAATAGAATCACAAATAGCTCTTACAAAACCATGGTTATATTTAAAAGACACTGTGGCTTTGTATTTACCAATGGGGGACAAAACAGAGCCATAACCTCTACAATTTTCAGAAATGATAGGCATAAGTTTTGATTTATAGTCTTGATCTACTGTAGCAAGTGCTCTTTCAGATACTACACTTCCTCCAGCTCCAGAATCCAGAACAACTTCAATGCTGGTTCCATTAATCAAGACTGGTGCCTCGAGAGGGGCAATAAAAATTGAGCTATCCTCAATGTTTTTTATGATCTCAGCATCCTCAACTGTAGCCAAATCATTATTATCAATGTAGATAGTATTTAAATAATGAATATCCTCTTCCAGAATCAAGATTTCTTGTTGAGATTCATATGAAATATTGCTGGCACAATCACTTGAAGTATCATCCAGTGCTACCATGTCATCATCATGCTCATCTGTTTGTTCCACAAGATTTATCTTCTTTTCACAAACATGGCCCTTCTGCCAAGGCTTGTTGCACTTGAAGCAAGTGTTTTTTGCATACTTCTTTGGTGCAACAGGGGCAGAAGGTTTACCAACCTTTTCTAGAGGTTTTTGTTGATAAGTGGAGGGTTTCTCCAAAGGGGTCCTAGGAATGAATCTTCTTGCATCATACTTATTGTTTAGAAGTATCTCATTGCAAGTATTAATGAAAGAAGAGGGTTCTTTGGAGAACTCAGTCCTAGCCACTATCAAGTCTCTCAGAGACATTGGTAATTTATAGAGGATACTGTCCTTCCATAAATCAAACTCCATATTTGGGTCCATCGCCCTTAAGATTTTTACAAGTTTCATTAAAAACTCAATAGGTTTATCAGTAGAAGAGCTATATCTAGTTTTCTCATACTGCCTTTGTTGAGCCATTCTGAACTTGGAGCCACCAAATTGTGCTTTAATTAATTTCTTCCAATCCTCCCATGAGTAGTCAATCCCATCCAGGAGAACAGATTCATACCACATCAGGGCAACATTAGTGAACAAAGAAATTAACTTGGACACAATTTCCTCATCTGGGAGTTTGTAAGAATTTTTTAAATTATCAATTCTGCAAATAAATTGTTGCCAATCAGAAGAAGAATCACCATCAAATGTTGTGTATTGTTCAAGTTTTGGCCAATTCTTTTGATTTGAAGGAGTCTTCTTAGTACCAACTTGTTTCTGAGTAAGGAGCAGCTGTAACTTCTCTAATTGTGCAGTAATCTCATTGTTTAATCCCTCTGTTGAAGATCTTGGTGCATCATCAATTTTTGATGGAAACTCAGTGGTATCAACAGGTATTTCTGGAACTAATTTTTCTTTAGATGAGCTAGCAACAGGTAACCTTGGAGCATCCTGTACTATATGTTCCTTTAAAGAAATGTAAGAATATTTTTGATCATTAAACACTGAGTTCAATTTCTCCTCAATGGTTGTTAGCCTGGTTTTCACTCTTGGAAGACTAGATAAACTCTCATTGATTGTTGCAAAAGATAACTGATTTTTATTTTGAAAAGATGAATAATGGTCATTCAATCTTTTCATATTCATCTTATCTATCTCTATCTCCTGGCAACAGGAAGATGCAGTATCTTTCAGTTTAGACAAATCATTTTTGATATTTTGCCATAAAGCAACTTTCTTTTTATGGGTTGCCTTTTAATGAAACAAATAATCAGGAAATCTCTGTAACTCACTCCTCAAAGCTTGATAACCCTTTTCAGTTAACAAACTATTATATTTCTGAGTCAATTGCATGTTGTTCATTATATAATTTTGTTTAGAAATAATATCCCTCAAATATTCATCATTAGTGTTAACTACATCTGGAGTGTTTCTCAATAAGGAAACAGAGTAACTTTCCAGATTCTCATAAAACTCAGGCTCAAGTGTCTCATCAATAATAGCCATATCAGGATTTATAATTGAAATAGCAATTAGAACTAAAGGATTAGATACATTTGAAATTTGAGCAATTTGTCTACTGTTCTCAGCCTCTACAGGTCTCACAGTCTCATCTCCTCTTCCAGAATTACCTGAAGGAACTGAATCAGTTACAAGAAATGGTACTTGAGAATCAATAGAGGGGCTTACCAAGGTTTTCTGGGCAAGATCATATTGTTTTTTCTTTTTCTTCCTCCTTGATAGGGGTGAGGAGGTGTGGGGTTGACTTGGCTGGGTCTTGATGGACCTGCTTGGGGCAATTGAGTCTTTTGATTTTGAGACAGGTAATCCCACTGAGTGATCAGCCAATCCCACTGCCACTTGGATACTTCCACTTTCTCTGGCTGCTGGGAAGACAATTGTTGAAGATCCCTGGGGGGAGGAGGTCTCCTCTTCTATTGAAGAAAAGTATCTATCTTTCTTACCTTTTCCTCTAGAGCATCTACTCTTGACCTCAATCTCAAGCTTTCTGTCCTTAATTCTCTTATGTGTGTTGAAAGGTTCTTTACTTGTTGAGGTAGTGGAATATATTTTATTTTGAAGCCTTTTGGAAGTTCTTCTGGGGGGTTTATTACAGGTTTCTGTTCCTGAGTTGTTTCTACCAGAATTTCTACTTCCTCCATTTCTACATCCTGATTGGTGAATTAATTGATTAATTTGAGGTAATTTACTAGTTAAATGAGAACTCACAG
Source organism: Hemileia vastatrix (assembly GCA_030280995.1). Classification (NCBI taxonomy): domain Eukaryota; kingdom Fungi; phylum Basidiomycota; class Pucciniomycetes; order Pucciniales; family Zaghouaniaceae; genus Hemileia; species Hemileia vastatrix. Next base: position 16,327,928 of record JASXTE010000016.1, read on the forward strand.
AAGTAGCCTCATCATAATCAATTAAATCCAATTCCTCTTCACGTGCAGCAGAAACACCTTGATCAGTCATTTTTTAAATTTAACTGAAATGAGGGAGGGAGACAATAAAATGAATTAGTTTTGTATTTTTACTTTTATTTAAAAGAAAAATAATAATAAAAGTAAAATTATTCAGGATAAAATCAACTAAAATAATAATCAATTTATTAATTCAAAACAATTTAAAACCAGGATTATAAAATAATCAACTGAAGAATTAAATTTAAATTTTTTATTAACAATTTTATGATAATTATTATCAGGATTTCAAATCAACTGAAAAATAAATAATTACCAGGGCTTAATGTCTACTAAAATATTAAATATGAATTTAAAAATTTTATTGTTAGGACATTTTGTCAACTAGAACAAATAAAATTTTAATTTATCAGGACAAAAGTCAACTGAAAATTATAATGAATAATTTTTAAAATATAATTTATTACTTCTAGGACTAAGAACACAATTGCTCTATCTTTGTCAACTATGAAAAATAAAATAAATAATAAAAAATTTAATTCCAATTTACTAGACACCTCCCCCTGTAAAATGAGCAAATTAATGCCACTTACAGAGTGCTGAGTAAAAGGAAATACGTAGAGAATGAAGAGTGCAAAGTGACCCAAGAATAGTAATTTCAATAATTACCACAAAATAAAAGACATTTAGTCAATTTATGAACCTAAGTTTTGGAGCGCAGTTCAATTCCCGTTTGCAGCAAAATTTTATTCATGTGATATATGAAGTTTGTCGTTTTTGTCGTTCACTTGTCCTTATAGGTACCTCAAATGGCAATTGTCCCCATGGTCTCCGGCCTCAAGTAACAATGCACCGTCAACAATTCCGAAAGGCCCCCAACTGTCAAGTGGGCTTTCAATTCTAGAAGGTTTTCCAGGGAGGTCTAAGGACAGAAACAATGGGTTTCAGAGGATTCAAACTAGGTACATATTTTATTATCTTTTAAAGATTATTTACTCAAATAACAAGAGGTAAAGAGGTAGATTACTATTATATTTAAAGGTTTAGAATCACAGTTTTAATGTAAATACTAAAACAATAATTGATAATAATAAATAGTTTTTTGTATGTAATTATAATAAAGTAAGTAAGTAAGGAATGTTTTGAAAAGTACAAAAAGTGAGGGCCTTTTATAGGCAAACATGAGGGAAATAAAGAAACGGAATTTACACCATCTACTGCAAGGATGCGAGAAAGAAGCTGACTAATAAGGAGTATATATATGACATAATAAAAAATAAATTAATTGGTACATCAACAAGGGCATCATTTTCATTGGTAATAAAGTATGAGTTCCCTTGGACTGTCACAATTAATACAACACATTTGAGTTAATTATATTTATTTCAAGGAAATCCAGATCTCTCAATGAAGTAATATAATATTTTTAAGGTTTTTTATCATAATTTTATTATTAATTTTTATTCCCAATCAACTGCATTATTGAGCACGGTGTTAGGGAGTAAAAATGTATGGGGCACTTACTTAAATTAATTATTTACACTACTTAATATAATTAGCTTAGTTATTTGTAAGTTATACATAAGTAAATATTAAATAACTAATTATTAATAAGAATTTTAAAAAATGCATGGCTTCACCTCAGTAAAATAATTAATTATTTTACCAGGTAAGTCTAGTAGCCTGGCTGACAGTTTTTATCTCACACTCCTGTATTGTAGGTGTTAACTCTGTGTTCACTCTCTCTCCTTTTTCCTATAAAAGGCCTTCCCTTTTGTGCTGTTTTATTCATTCCTTATCACTTACAATTTATTATATACAACAAAAATCATTTTATTACTACTAATTCTGCTTTAGTACTTACATTAACATAAATCTAAATCCCATAAGTAATAATAATACTATCTCTTTACCTTTTAATTAAGTAATTAATCATAAAAGATAAAAACTATGTACTTGTTTTTAAATCCTTGAGTTATCCATCTTCTCCACTGTTTGGAATGCCATAAAATCTTCTAGACCATTAGAGCCCCTTGACAGTTGGGGACCTTTCTGAATTGTGGACAGCGCATTGTTATCTTGAAGCCGGCAACCAAGGGACTATTGAAGTTGAGTTACTAGTAAGGATGAGTAAACGACAAAGACAACAGACGTCATTGACCACGTGACTTATTTTTTTGCTGCAACCAGGAATCAAACTTCACTCCAAAACTTAGGTTCATATATTGGAAATAGTTGTATATAATTGTGGTGATTATATTAGTCACTATTTGTGGGTCACTTTGCACATTTCATTATCTATGTATATCTTTTTACTCAGCACTCTGTAAGTGGAAATAACTTGCTCATTATACAGGGAGAGGTGCCTGGTAAATAAAATATTTTTTTCCCTAGTTTACCAAGATAGAACTATATTTTTCTTATTCCTAAAAGTAATATCAAAATTATATTAATTATTTTAAATATTTTTTTTAATTATTTCAGTGGACCTTTGTCCTGATAATTAAGAAATTATATTACTGCTTCAGTTGACAAATTGTCCTGGCAGTAAAATAATAATATTTAAAAATAGTTGAATTGATTATAATAAAATTATTTCAGTTGACAAAAAGTCCTGGTAATTAAATTATTTCAGTTGACATTAAGTCCTGGCAATTAAAATTATTCTCAGTTGACATTAAGTCCTGGTAAGTAAATTCTTCAGTTGGATTTTAGTCCTGATAATTACTTATATAAAAAAAATAATTCTTTAATTTTTCTTTAAATAAAATAAAAATAATAACTGATTAAATTATAGTATTTCTTTCTCTCAGTTCAGGTTAATTACAACTATGACTGATCAAGGAGCTTCTGCTGGCCATGATGAGGAGCTAGATTTAATTGATTATGATGAAGCTTCTTCTGTAAGTTCTCCTTTGACTAAAAAACTGACTCAAATTAATCAATTGCTGGACCAATCAGGATTTAAAATGCAGGAGATAGAGATATTAGTGGAGACAACTTCTCAGGATCAAAAGACTTCAATCACCCCCCCAGAAGAGCTTCCAAAAGGCTTCAAAATAAAAAAGATGCCCTTGAATCAGAAAGTCAGAAATCTCTCCACTAACATCAAGGAGTTGAGGTCAGAAAATCTCACACTGAGGTCAAAAAACAGACTCTCTAGAAGATAAGGTAAGAAAAATGGAGTCCTTCCTTCAAAAGAAAAGGAAACCTCTCCCTTCCCCAAGAAACCTTCCACAATTGGCTCCCCGGCAACAAGAAAAGGTGAAAGTCTCAAAGTGGCAGTGGGATTGGCTGAACACCCAGTGGGATTATCTGTCCCAACAACAAAAACAACAAGTACCTCAGGCAGGTCCTTCAAGAACCAATAAGTTCAACCCCACATCACCTCACCCCTATCAAGGTGAAGGAAAGAGAAAAAAAATCACATTCAATTCTTTCCCAAGCCATGGTAAGCCCCTTTATTGAATCTCAAGTACCATTTACTGTTACTGATTCAGCTACTATAGGTAATTCTGGAAAAGGAGATGAGACTGTGAGACCAGTAGAGGCTGAGAATAGTAGACAAACTTCTCAATATTCTAATGTATCTAATCCTTTAGTTTTGATTGCTACTTCAATTATAAATCCTGATATGGCTATTATTGATGAGACACTTGATCCTGAGTTTTATGAGAATATGGAAAGTTATTCTGTTTCCCTATTAAGAAATACTTCAAATGTATCTAACATTAATGATGAAAATTTGAGAGATATTATTGCTATACAAAATCATATAATGAACAACATTTGATTGACTCAGAAATATAATAGTTTGTTAGCTGAACAGGGTTATAAAGCATTAAGGAGTGAGTTGCAGAGAGTTTCTGATGATTTTTTTCATTACAAAGTAACTCATGAAAAGAAAGTTGCTTTGTGGAAAATTTTCAAGAATGATTTGTATAAATTAAAAGATACTATGTCTACCTATTTCCAGGAGCTAGAAGGAAATAAGTTTGACTTGAAAAGATTAAGTGACCATTACTCATCTTTACAAAATAAGAGCCAGTTATCTTTTGCAGCCATCAATGAGAGTTTATTTATTATTCTAAGAGTGAAAATTAGGTTAACAACCATTGAAAAGAAATTGAACTCATTGTTACATGATCAAAATTTTTCTGAAATTTCTTTGAAAGAATCTGTTGTGCAGGATACCCCAGTTGTACCTTTTCCTAGTTCATCTAAAGTAAAATTAGTGCCAGATATGCCTGAAGATATCACAGAGTTTCCATCAAAACTTGATGATGTACTTAGATGATCTAAAAAACGATTAAACAATGAGATTACTGCCCAATTGGAGAATTTAAAGCTCCTTCTCACTCAGAAACAAGCTTGTAATAAGGAGACTACTTCAAATTAAAAGAATTGGCCAAAATTTGATGGTTACTCTTCCTCTGATTGTCAAAAGTTCATTTGCAGGATTGATAATTTAAAGAATTCTTATAAACTCCCAGTTGAGTAAATTGTGTCGAAATTAATTTCTTTATTTACCAATGTAGCCCTAATGTGGTATAAATCTGTTCTCTTGGATAAAAATGACTACTTATGGGAAGATTGGAAAAAATTAATTAGACCACAATTTGGTGGTTTCAACTTTAGGATAGCTCAACGAAGGAAGTATGAAGAAACTAGATATAGCTCTTCTACCAAAAAACTATTGAGTTCCTGATGAAACTTGTGAAAATCTTGAGGGCAAAGGACCCAAACATGGAGTTTGAGTTATGGAAGGAAAGGATCCTCTATAAATTACCTATGTCTTTGAGAGACATAATAGTTGCTAGGACTGAGTTCTCAAAAGAACCTTCTTCTTTCATTAATACTTGTAATGAGATCCTTCTAAGCAAAAAGTATGATGCTAGAAAATTAATTTCTAGAACTTCATTGGAGAAAACCTCCAATTACCAACAAAAACATCTGGAAAGGTTGGTAAACCTTCTTCCCCTGTTGCACCTAAAAATATGCAACAAACACTTGCTTCAAATTCAGCAAGCCTTGAAAGAAAGGCCATGTTTGTGAAAAGAAGATAAATTTTGTTGAATAGACAGAGGAACATGCTGATGAAACAATAGCACTGGATGATACTTCAAGTGATTGTGCAAGCAATATTTCAAATGAGTCTCACCAAGAAATTTTAATGCTGGAAGAGGATATTCATTATTTAAACAATATTGATATTGAGAATAATGATTTATCTACAGTGGTAGATGCTGAGATAAAAAAATAATGAGGATAGCTCAATTATTATTGCCCCTCTCAAGGCACCAGTCTTGATCAATGGAATCAACATTGTGGTTGTCTTAGATTCAGGAGCTGGAGGAAGGGTAGTATATGAAAAAGCACTTGCTTCAGTGGACCAAGATTATAAATCAATACTTATGCCTATCATTTCTGAAAATTGGAGAGGTCATGGCTCTGTTTTGTCCCCCATTGGTAAATACAAATCCCCAGTATTTTTCAAACATAACCATGGTTTTTTAAGAGCTATATGTGGTTTTGTTGTCATGAAAAATTATAACTTGAGTAGTTGGTTCATTGTGGGAAATGACATTTTAACCAAATATGGCATAAAATTAGATCCTTCAAACCAATTCTTCACAATGGGGATGGATGGGAAGAGAAAATTTAAATTTCCTCCCCCAAGAAATTATTAACACCAGGATTGAACACATGTCATTCTGTAGTTCAATACAAAAGAAGATCTACAAGAGAAATGCCTGCCCTTTTGTCTAAAATTGAAAATTCTTCTTTTGGAGAACAGTTTTCTGGTGAGGATAAGGATTCCATCATATAATTGATAAAATCTTTTCCTATGGCCTTTGCTCATGGTTCACATTAATTAGGATTTAATATAGAAGAAATGAAGCTTTCATTATCTTGCCCATGGACAGAAATACCACCCAGTTTAAAGAAAAAGACTTATCCAGCTTATCCAACAAAGAGAAAAGATATTGAAGACAATATCTCTACCCTTTTAAAAATGAATATTATTGAAAAGGTAGTTGAAACACCTAAACATTGTGTTATCTCACCTGTCCTAATTTCTTATGAGAAAGATAAATCAAGGTTATGTGGTGATTATAGAGAATTGAAAACATATACTGTTGATGATATATATCCTTTACCTAGAATTAGCTCTATACATGCTACCCTACAAGGTGCTAAATATATCAGCTGTTTGGATGGTAATAAGGGATATCACCAGGTACCTGTTGAGAAGAATTCTCAGAATTTTCTAATGATTGCTACTCATATGGGTATTTATAAGTATATTAGGATGCCATTTGGCCCTAAAAATTTCCCTTCAGTTTTTTAAAAAGATATGGATAACACATTCCACCAAGAAATAATTGAAGGATGGCTGAAGGTTTATATTGATGATATCATTATATTCTCTGAAACATTTGAGGACCATCTTAACCACCTGTGTAAAGTTTTCCGTAAGATGGATGAGATAAATAAGACACTGGCTTTGAAGAAATGCAAATTTGGTTTTCATTCCTTAAAAGTGCTTGGTCATTTTGTCCCAGGGTTACAGATATGTGTTGACCAAAAAAAAGTGGCAGCCATACAACAGGTGAAGGCTCCTACCACAGTTAGAGAGCTCCAGAGTTTTCAGAAATGTGTGGATACTATAGACAGTATACAAAAAATTACAAAGTCATAGAATTACCCCTTACCCAACTCACTAGGAAAGATGTTGCTTTTGTCTGGAACAGTGAAAGACAAAGAGCTTTTGATACTATGAAACATTGTTTGATGTCAGAACCAATTCTTGCTTTACCTGACTTTAATTAAAAATTTGTTTTATAAATTGATGCCAGTTTTATTGGTCTTGGTGCTTCCCTCCATCAGAAACAAGTGATGAATGATTAGGTATCAGAAGTAGTAATTGGTTATATCTCAAGAACCTCAAGAAATAGTGAATTAAAATATGGTACCACTCAACTAGAATGTTTAGCAGTAGTGTGGGCTCTGGAGAAGCTACACTATTACCTGGATGACCAAAAATTTGAACTTGTCACTGACTTCAGTGTAGTTAAATCCTTATTAAACTTGAAAACAACTAAAAGACATGTGTTCAGATGGCAGCTGGCTTTCAAGAATACAGAGGGAGAATGAAAATAATTCATAGGGCTGGTATTTCTCACTCAAATGTGGATATGTTATCAAGGTTACCTTTGCCAAATGATGACTCAAATCCTGCATATGATCCTGAAGATGAAATTATTCATATTCATGGGATATATGTGGTTGATATGGAGGAAGAGCTATTACAGCTTATTCTGGATTCATATGATAAAGAAACTGAAATAAAAAAGTTATGTAGCATACTAAAGGATCCAAAGAATGCTTCAATAAAAGTATTTATTAAAACCCTCTGACAAAAGTACCAGAAGGTATTGGAAACAGGTAAATTTTCAATTGATTAAGGATATATATATTATAGAAGAAAGTTGAGTAATGTTATTATTATTCCTCCTTCTATGAAAGAAATCATCTTGAAAATTTGACATGATGACATATTAGCTGGACATTTTGATCTTAAAAAAACAATTATCAGAAATAAAAACACTGCTTGGTGGGTTAATATGTCTGAAGACACCAAATTATATGTTGAATCTTGTGATTCTTGCCAAAAATCAAAAAGATTGACTGGTAAGAGAGCTGGATTAATGCAACATATTGAACCTCCTGATGCACCATGGCAGATAATAAAAATGGATTTTGTAAAAGGATTACCCATTTCTGTAAAAGACAGTTATAACTCTTGTTGGGTTATTGTGGACAGATTCACAAAAATGTGTAAATTTATCCCTACTCACAAGGATGTTTCCACTAAAGAATTAGCTTTCTTGTGGTGGTCTCATATGTTTAATACTGCTGGTTTTCCTAAAGCCATAATCTCTGACAGAGACCCTAAATTTACTTCTGAATTTTGGATGTCTCTGATGGATGTTTGTGGTTGTGATCTGAAGCTATCTACTGCCCATCACCCTCAGACTGATGAATTAGCTGAAAGAATGATTCAGACTCTAGAGGACATGATAAGAAGGTACTGTGCCTTTGGCCTTGAGTATAAAGACAATGACAGATTCACTCATGATTGGATTACCTTACTGCCTGGGTTAGAATTTGCTTATAATAGCACTGTTCATTCTGTTACTCAAAGAAAGCCTTTTGAGCTCTGGCTTGGATATTTTCCAAATAATCCTGCCCAAATTCTCAATAATAAAATACCTAAATTGGATTTAAGTCCTGGTGTAAAATATTTTCTTCAAATGCAAAAACATTTCAGAAGTCATGCTAAAAAATGTATTGAAAAATCCTTTGAATATGAGAAGAAGAGATGGGAAAAATCCCATAAAGAATACACTTTTAAAAAGGGTGATGAAGTACTGACTTCTACAGTTCACTTCAATTTACAAGGTAATATAAAATTGAAAGACCCATTTGTAGGTCCATTTGTTGTCAGAAGAATGGTTGGTGATAATGCAGTGGAAGTTATCTTGTATTCTCCATATGACAGAAAACATCCTGTCTTTCCAATATCTCTTTTGAAACCTTACACATCCAATAGTGATTTATTTCCCAAAAGGGGGGGAAGACCAAAAAAGATCCCTAATGAAATCACTGAAACAGCAGAAATTGATAAGATTCTAAGTGATAAAATAGTTACTTCTGAAAAAGGTACTGAATACTTATTGAGATTCAAGAATAAATCTTCTGAATATAATTCTTGGATACCTGGGAAGGAGATAGCTAATCTTCCTACTCTTCTAAAGAAATATAAAAAGAAAAATCATAGCATTTTTTTATTGTTTTTTTTTAGGGTGAGGGAGTGTCAGACAGGCTGCTAAACTTTCCCAGTAAGATAATTAATTATTTACTAAGATAAAGCCACACCTTTTTATTTATGATTATTATTATTAATCATAATATAATTACTTTAAATTTACCTTTAAATAAATTAACTAGTTACAATAAATTAAAATTAGTAAATAATTATAATTAATATTAATTTTACCTTATTTTTTTTAACACTGTGCTCAGTGACAGGTGAAGAGAAATAAAAATTTAAAATAAAAATTCAATATTGAAATAAAATTTAATATTAAACATAAAAATAAATCTATACATGAAATTCAAATTAATTATTTTAAAATTACACTTACAGTAATTTTTAAATAATTCAATTTATTTCTGACATATACAATAAATACACATTTTAAACACCTCCTTTCTAGAACATCCTCATTATTTGAAAATATTCTTTTTCTTCTCTAATACTCCTGTATATAGGATTTTTTCCTCCATGCTTTGTCTCTCTATTGCCTATATAAGGCCTCCCTTTTCTGGTTGTTTTGAACATTCACAACTTACTTACTATTTTATTACACCATTACTTTAATCAATTAATTATTTTATTTATTGTCTTTAGTATTTACCCTAACATTATTCTAAATCATAAATTATAATAATAATTGCAAACACTTTACCTATTTAAATTTATTAATAAAATTAAAAAGATATATTCATACATACTTTTTACTTTGAAACCCCAAAATTCCACCTATCACAGCCGTTGGACCTCTGTTAAAATCTTCTAGACATCAGGACCCTTCAACAGTAGCTTTGTATTTAAAAATGGGGTACAAAAAAGAGCCATAACCTCTCCAATTTTCAGAAATGATAGGCATAAGTTTTGATTTAATATCCTGATCCACTGAAGCAAGTGATTTTTCAGATACTGCACTTCCTCCAGCTCCAGAATCTAAAACAACCTCAATGTTATTTTCATTAATGAAGACTGGTGCCTTGAGAGGAGCAATAATTATTGATTTTTCTTCAATATTTCTTATGATCTCAACATCTTCAACTGTGGATAAATCATCATTCTCAATGTCAATAGTATTCAATTAATGAATATCTTCTTCCAGAATAAAAATTGCCTGTTGAGATTCATATGAAATATTGATGGCACAATCACTTGAAGTATCATCCATTGCAACTGTGTCATCAGAATTTTCCTCTTTTTGTTCAACAAGATTTATTTTCATGTCACAAACATGGCCTTTCTTCCAAGACTTGCTGCATTTAAAGCAAGTGTTTGTTGCATACTTTTTTGGTGAAACAGGGGCAGAAGGTTTGCCAACTAATTCAGGAGGTTTCTGCTGGTAATTAGAGGTTTTCTCCAATGAAGATCTAGAAATGAACCTTCTAGAATAATACTTTTTATTTAAAAAGATCTCATTACAAGTATTAATAAAAGAAGAGGTTTCTCTTGAGAACTCAGTTCTAGAAACTATTAAGTCTCTCAGAGACATAGGCAATTTATAGAGGATGCTGTCCTTCCATAATTTAAAATCCATGTTAGGGTCCATTACTTTCAGGATCTTTACAATTTTCATCAGGAACTCAATAGGTTTTTCTGTAGAAGAAGAGCTATATCAAGCTTCCTGATAGTGCCTTTGTTGGGCTAACCTAAACTTGGAACCATCAAACAGTGCTATAATCAATTTCTTCCAATCATTCCAGGAATAGTCATTCTTATCTAAAAGGACAGATTTATATCACATTAGGGCAACATTGGAAAATAAAGAAATAAATTTTGACAAAATTTATTCATCTAGCAGTTTTTGAGAATTCTTCAGGTGATCAATTCTTCAAATAAATTGCTGTCAATCAGAGGAAGAATAACCATCAAATGTTGGGTATTGGTCAAGTTTTGGCCAATTATTTTAATTTGAGGCAGTTTCCTTGTTACAAACTTGCTTCTGAGTGAGAAGAAACTGTAACTTCTCTAAGTGGGGATTAATCTCATTGTTTAACCCTTCTGTAGATGAAAAAGTTGCATCATCAATTTTTGATGGGAACTCAGGAATATCTACAGGAATTTCTGGCAGTAATTTTACTTAAGATGAACTAGGAACAGGTACAATTAGAGTATCTAGTGCGAAATTTTCTTTCAAAGAAGTGGAAGAATACTTTTGCTCATTTAACAATTATTTCAACTGTTCTTCAATGTTTGTTAGTCTAGTTTTCACTCTTGGAATACTGGATAATGTCTCATTTATAGTTGAAAAAGATAGTTTATTCTTGTTTTTCAGAGTTGTGTAATATTCATTTAGCATTTATAAGTTCAACTTATGTCCCTCTAATTACTGGCAACAGATAGACACAGTGTCTTGTAACTTGGACAAATCATTCTTGACATTTTGCCACAAAGCAACTTTCTTCTCATGAGTTCCTTTGTAATTATATAAATCATTAGAAACTCTCTTGAATTCACTTCTCACTGATTGGTAAACTTGTTAAGTTAACAGACTGTTAAATTTTTGAGTCAATTGCAGGTTGTTCATTATATGCTTTTTTTTGGTAATTATATCTCTCAAATATTCATCATGAATGGTAACTACATCAGGAGTATTTCTTAATAAAGAAACAGAATTTTTTTCAAGATTCTTATAAACTTCAGGATCAATTGTTTCATCTATAGTTTCAATATCAGGGTTAATCATTGAAGTAGCAATTAATAATATAGGAGCAGTTACATTAGAATATTGATTAATATGCCTACTAGAGCCAGCTTCTACTGGTCTCAAGGTATCATCTCCTCTGCCAGAATTACCTGTAGGAACTGAATCAGTAACAAGAAAGAGCACTTGAGATTTAATGGAGGGGCTTACCATGACTTGGGCAAGATCAGATAAAAAAAGATAAAAAAAGATAAAAAGGATAATTAAAAGCTTACCAAAACTAAAAACCAACAGTTGGGAGCAGGTAAACTTGGCCAAGAGAAATTTTGATGGATTTGGGAGGTGGTGAGAAAGGTCCGGTGGCTGACATTCTACCAGTTTGTGAAAGAGTCACTCAACTTAAAAATCTCCCACAATTGTAAAATCTTTCAAAATTCTTACACTAAAATATTGGGAGTTTGGTGAAAGTTGTACCAAGCTATCTGAATATGGCTGTAGCTTATGTACAGACTATAAAGATATGGCTGCAGAAAATTTGAGTACCTAAAAGATTCCACATTGAATCTCACAAAGAGAATGTGTAAAGTTATAGATAATCCTATAGTACTAGCTATAGGACTTGACCAAGGGAGTTGGAGAAAAACTTGAGGGAAAAACCCCTGTCCCTTTGAGAAGTACCAGGTGAGATTAATTTGCTACATAAGATTAGAGACTATTACAACACTCCTTCCAACACACTTCTTGACTGCTTAACAAGTCAAGAAAGTAGCCCAGATGACTACAAACCAATAAGAACCTGAAATACAGAGACATACAAACCAGAAACCAGAAAAACCAGTGCACTTGTTGCACAGAAAATAGCAATAATACTTGATGAAGGTTGCAAAGCTACACCAGAGGAACCAGTTTCCAAAGTTGAGTTAAATGAAGAAATAAACTTGCAAAAAACACAGACAATTGTGGCCAAAAATAGTGAAAACTGAGTGAGAAACAGTGATATAATTACCAGATTGTTTTATGATAAATAGAGTTTCCCCAAACTGTCTTATTTGGTATGTACACACAAACCAACACTAATCTACCCAATTCCTTCTTTACCACTTTTAAAACACATAAAAAGCCATTCCCAAGTGCTTTCCCCACCTTCAAAATGTATTTTTGGGCCTGAATATGGCTCCACTTTATGTGGGTGCCTGCTTTTAAGCCAAAAAACCCCACTTTACCTTTAAAAAACACAGTACACTACCCAAAACCTTTAAAACACAAAATTGAGCAAAGATATTTTTGAGAAATGAATTATAGAGCCAAAATAGGTCTATCCAAAGGTACTAATTACTTAAAAATGAGACTTAATGATATCTCAAAAAAACACAAAAAACAAATTTGAAGTTATAGTAAAATATGAAAAATGAGAAAATGAAGCCCTAAAACTTAGAATATGAAAAATGTCAAAAAGACATGAAATATATAGGAAAACCAGGGCTATAAAATGGAAATAGCTACATAATAATAGTCCAATTATTAGGCCCATATAACCATAAAAACCCATAATTCACAATTAAATTTCAATGAAGACATTCACAAACAGCACCAAACAACATAAAAAAGGCCCCTTCCAATGTTGGAAGACCACAATGTATGTTTTCACTAGTGTTAATATTTTTATCTACCAAGCTAACTCAAAGAATTTTCTATACTTCTTGAAAAATTAAATTAGAAAATGTTGTGCAACATTGAAAAATTGGGCTAATTGGCCAGTTTCTGCAATGGTTCAAAATATTATTCAATATGGATTTTCAAGTGTTCAATAAAGCCAGATTTCCACACTCATGCATCATTAACTAATTATTTCCCTACTCTACTTGTGCCACTTGTAACAACATTTCTGCTTTGTAAATGGCAAGATAAATAATTTTAAATAGCATTGTCACTGATTTGAAAATAGTGATTTTTCAATTTTATAAGCAGTGGTTGCCTCCTGAATTTTTCCCTCACTTTACAACCACTAGTACAATTTTTCCCCTGAATATTTTTTACTTCCAATACTCCTGGCTTTTGATTAAATCAGGTAGTGTCTTTGCACAAGCTAGCCCTGATTTCATATTCCCCTTCTCCCACTTCATAGTGACAGTATCAGGAACTGAAATTATCAAAACCATAGGAATGAAAAGTTTATATCCATTTTTCCAGCTTTTTTTATTATTATGAATGATTTTTTGCATGTAAAACCATCAAAATCATTTGCTTCTAATTATGCAATTTATTTTGAATTAATAGGAATTCACTACCTATCATCACATTTGCTAATGGAAAATAGCAAATTTTTACATAAATTTGCATCAATCCAAGTGAATTTGATAGGATGCAGTTTCTAAAATGATCTTCAATGGGGTTGAGATCAGATATTTATATTCATTGTATTCAAAACCCTGCACATTAAATGATTCAATTTTTTGGTTCTCAAATGATCTCATTTACTATCATGGTTTAGAAATAAGAAAGAGGCTTAGTTTTCAGCATACAATATATCACTAAAGCTAAAAACTAATAATCAGGCTTTAGGTTGACATGAAGCCAATATTTAGCAAATTTTTTTGCCTGCGTCAAAAGGGGTGTCTCCACTCATATCACAAGATAAGGAGGGTGTAAATATTTTTCAGGATAATATGATTGTACAGGGAAGATTAAGAGGAAGAAAAAATACAGGGTTTCAGCTCTGTAAAACCTGCATTTAAATTTGACCAAATACACACTTATCCAAGTGCTGATTTCTGAAACACACTAGCTCCAACACTGGTAGATTTCAAAAGTGAAATAAGTCACTTATTTAACTCAAATACACACCTTTGCAACAACATTTGCTCTTTTCACCATAAAGTACCTAATAACTGATTTTTTAGAATCATCTCATTCATATGCGGAAACCTGAAGCATAAAGCTTCATAAATCAAAACATTGTACATAATTTAAATTTCTATACCATATAAAAGTCTTACCTTACTTTCTTTCAAATTGTGATAAATTAAATCAAGCAATAAATTTCATAAATCTTAATCAGCTCTTGGACTCTGATTGTGATTCTGATTCTGATCTTGAAAAAGTTTTTTTTCAAAAATGGCCAGGAAATTTTACCTTCTTCCAAGAAAGTCACAAGCATTTCATATCCCCAGCACACCATCCAAAATCTTCTTAACCAATCTGTTCCCAGCTTTTAACAGATATTTAGGACTTCTAAAGAATTTTTCCTTAAATTTTTTCAGATTATTCATGATAACCCTATTGTGGTGCACATCTTGCAGCAGTGCAGCAAGTACAATAAAGGGTTGCTATTAAGCATGGTCACCAAAGCACAACTAAGCGGTCCTCAAGAGTGCAGAAAAGGTAGAATTTTCATGCACAGTTTTTTTAGTGTAATATGGATATACAGGCTGTGGTAAGTAGAAGTTCAAGAAAAGTGCATATTAGAATATGGAAAAAGAGAACAGTATGTATGTCAGTTTATGCTAGTATATAAGTATGATTTAATAGTAGATATTAATGGTCCTACTACTTACTGATAAATGATTTAGTGATTAAACCTCAGGGGAAGACTAATAAAATAGTTATTCTCAATTTAAACTCACAATATTTGGATGTTATGCGTGCTAGTGGTGGAAAATAGAATAATAAAATATATTTATAGCTTATATAAAGATAATATCAATTTATAAATGCTTTATAATATATTTATATATGATAATAATTGTTTTGTAGTGTTTATTTAATTTTTAGTAAGTAAGTGATTTCTATAATCTGTCAAAATCCTCCCTTACTTATACCAAAATCCACTGGAGTGCACAGGTCTTCAATCCAGATGATGTCACTGCTATCCCTGGCAATTACAGAACTGTGAGGGCCCATAACCTCCCCATGGCATCCACATCAAGAAGTTTCAACAACCAGACCTCCAGTAAGGACCCTGCATCACAATTAATGATACCACAGACCCATACCATATATGGAATAAACAGATAAAAGCAGATACCAAAAAGAAACAGGTAAAATAACTCCTCCAAAGAGGATAAAATGAAACCCAAAGCATATAAAGGAGCAAAATAAACTGTCCAAGCTCCCAATAACATCCCCAAGCATCCAAATCAACCCAGTAATCATATCCCAACTCATAAATCCATGGAAATTCATCAAAGGAAGCAGATTAAGTTGTCTAAACTGGATATATGTGCCTGAAATCATGTATATGCGTGTGTAGGCATTGTGGCTCCACTGGATATGTCCATATGACCTAAAAGAAGCAGAAAGATAAAGTTTATAGGCTATTAAGAGGTTAAAACCCACTTATAGACCTAAATTTACATAATATAACTACATATTTAACTGAATATGAGGTTTATGTATACATATAAGCTTATGTATGTCTATAATTACTTAATATTACTTAAGATAAGTATATTATGACTCCATTAACACCTTAATAAGTATAATTAGGCTATGGATAAGCTATTTAAACTACTATATACATATAATAGTGTAATAATTATATATATATGTATTATAACTATATATATAAGTATTTTAACCTTCTTTTTAAGTAATAAGCTTAATGCAATTAATGTTATCTTATTTGAAACATATGAATTACTCAGTCCTGGAGATACCTAAGCTGAAACTCTCTCACCCAAAAAAACAATAAAAAAATGTTAAGACATTTTAATTAATAAGTAAGGAGTGAATAAAAAAATAATTTTATAATTTTTATGTTAAATATACTGAATTAAAAAGTATCATTTGGATTTAAATTTTTTCAAGAGATTTTTAAGATCAGAGATTTCATTTTCTGGAATCCACTGGTCATATTCACTTGATTTATTTTTAAACCTTAATAGATACTCAACTTATCGGCCGGTTGTCTAGAAGAAGGGAAAGAAGAGAGGAAGAATAAAGAAGAGGAGGAGGAACTATAGGAAGGAGATAATAAAAGTAAAGAAATAAAAATAATAAAAACTATAATTATTCTGAGAGGGAGAGGCAACAAAATTCCTTTGGACTTGGTACAGTAGTGACAGGTATTAAATTATAATATATTTATATAAGTAAGTATTATTTTCAATGCGCGGCAAACACCAATATTATTATTAGACTTATTGCAACCTTTTTAAGTAATTTACTTATTTTAACTTAGTTTAATAATACTAATAAAAATAAAATAAATGTATAACTTTTAAAAATTGTAAGTAAGCAGAGTGTATAATAAGTGATGCCGTTAAAGGGGATTACCCAAGGCCCTTTTATAGACCAAGGGACCCCTGAAGCACCACAAATCAGTAAATACAAAATAGAAATAAGCTAAAACAAAAAGATAACAGAGTAAAAATGAAACATGACTATTAAGTGAAAAATATGAAACAATTGACTAAATCCCATGAGTAATTAACCATTTTCCACCATAACTTCCCAACACACTTAATTAAAATAATTATTAACCAAGTAAGTCTGAAACATGAGAACAATGAGTAAAATAATCAAAAATAGACATTATAGTGACATGTAAAGGTTTTAAGTAAAACAAATAAAATTATTTTCATGCCAAAAATTCATATAATAAATTCAATCCAGCTTAAAGCAATTTTAATTAGTTGTTTTAATTATGTAATTAATTCAATCATTAGTTTAAATGAAACATATAATTAATTTAGTGATATTTGTAATTTAAAGTGGGGATTTTAATACTATGTTATTAAATAAGTATTATAATTTATTTAATAATATTTTTCTGACACAATTAAGGGTCAAAAGAAGCGCCCAATATTATTGTTTAATAATATATGAAGTTTTATTTAATATATAAAATTAATTAATTAACTTAATTACATTATAAGTCAATTTTACATATATAATTATAATATATGTTTTGTAATTAATTAATTAGGGGGTGTCAGTTCTGGCAAATACGCACTTATCTAAGTGCGTATTTCCAAAACACACTAGCCCCAATACTGGTGGATTTCAAAAGTGAAAAAAGTCACTTATTTCACTCAAATCCGCACTTTCTCAACCACAAGTGCTGATTTCACCATCAAGTCCCATTTCACTGATTTGTCAGCATCATCCCATTCATACGCAGCACTCTGAAGCATAACACTTCATAACTCAAAAAATTGTACATCATTTACATCTTCATATCATATCATATTAGAGTTATGCCTTCCTCACTTTCAAATCGTGATAAATTACATAAAGCAATGACTTTCATGGCTCTTGAACTGCTCTTGGACCCTGATTCCAATTCTGATTCTGATCTAGAAGAAAATTTTGTCTTTTTATCAAAAATGGCCACAAAACGTTACCTTCTTCCCAGAAAGCCTCAGTAATTCATACCCCCAAGTACACCATCCAAACACTTCTTAACCTATCTACACCCAGTTTTAGACAGCTGTTCAGGACTTCTCAGGAATTTTTCCTTAAATTGCTTGAGCTTATTCAGGATCATCCCATATTTCACAATAATTCACAAAAAGAACAGCGACATACTTCAATTCAATTGGCCATCACACTATGTCGTTTGGGTTCAAATGGTAATCGAGCCACTTTGAAAGGTTTAGAAAATGTCTTTTATTTAGGGTATAGTTCAGTTAACACTTATACCAAACGATGTGTCACTGCCATCAACTCCTTGGAATCTCAACTTCTCACCTGGCCAACAAAAGAAGAGCAACTTGAATTATCTCAGGTTATGAAAGCAGAGGGCTTCCCAGGATGTATTGGTTTTGTTGATGGTACTACTATTCCTTTGAGCCAGAAACTTGCTCAAGGTGGAAACAATTACTTTGACCGTAAAAAGAGGTAGATTATTTTTAACTCCTTTCATTCTCTTTGAAACTAACACAAACAAATATATCTTCATTATAGATATTCAATTTCCGTTCAGCTTGTATGTGACGTAAACAAAAAATTTATATCATTCTTAGCTGGCTATCCTGGCTCATATCATGACTCCTACATCTTCCAAAGAATGCAAATTTCAAATGAACCTGAAAAATTCTTTGATGAAGATCAGTATCTTCTTGCATATTCTGCTTATGTGAATGGAAAGTATGTACTTCCTGCTTTTTGGGGAGCAGCTTCAGAAGACAGTCAAAATGCCAAGTTCAACAATCATTTGGAAAAGTCAAGAGTCCGTATTGAACACTCTATTGGAATCTTGAAACACCATTTTTCTAGTTTAAGGGAATTAAGAAGTCCTCTTAGAAATAAATCTGAAATGGAGGCGGTGATCAACTGGATTCAGTGTTGCACTATACTTCATAACCTACTTGCTGATCTCAAAGATCAATGATTAGAGCTGTATGAAGATGAACAAGTTGATTCACCTCCGACTATATCCAACACTTTTATTTCTCAATCAACTGGTATAAGGGCAAAAATTCTTCCAATAACACTCCAACATTTTTCAACGCAATTTTAATTTTAATTTTTTATTCTCTTCAAATGATCAATTTGCATGTGTTATTCACTCAGAATGGTAAATTTTTTTGCATATTTTTTTGGTTTTTGAATTTTCTGTTAAAGTCTTTTTTTTATCTCTCTGTGTTTTCTTTCATCAACTCAACATGAAATTGCATATTTTCAGCAAATGCATATTTTTTCAGTCACTCTCTTTTTTTTCTTCACTCATATCCGTTTTCTCCTCTCTTCCTACATCACTCAAACAGTTTCACTTATATTTCTTTTTTCTCAACTCATCTCTCCAGGTAAGTCATTTTATCTTTTTTACTTAATTTTTTGTTAATTTTTTTTTTTAGTTTTTTGGGGTTTTATTTTTGTTTTTGTTTATTTTTTGTAAGTGGTTTTTTTAAATTTATAGGTAAAATTAACCTTTTTTTCTCTCTCTCTCTCTCTCTCTCTCTCCCTCTTTTCTCTCATTTATCCTATTCTTTATCCCCACTTGGCCTGGGCTTTTTCCCACCTTTACCCTCTCCTTGGAATGGATACATCCGCTCTCCTTCAGTCTCAATACATCAATATACATTGTTAACAAAACCCTTTTACATATGATTAGATCAGGGTACATATGTTTTTTCTCCTATTCAAATATTTCTTGAAATTTGAAGACGTGTACCCTGATCTTCGGCCAAAGATCAGGGCACACCATGGTATTTTTGCCTGCAACCATGTGTTCAGTGATATTTGAAGAGGTGGACCTTCATCTTTGGCTGAAAATCAGAGTCCATCATTGAATATTGGCCTTGATAAAAATTTTATCAGAGATTTTGAGAAGTGTACCCTGATCTTCGCACAAAGATCAGGGTACACATGAGTGGGTTTACCACTATATTGTTTCCTTTCAACACATTGTTCTTAAAAATTGAAAAGGTGTACCTTGATCTAAAAGCAAATATCAGCGTAAACATGTGTATTTTTGCTTCAATTTAAAATGTTTATGAAATTTGTAGAGGTGTACCTGAATTTTCACATATATTAATCCTATCGCTGGACAATCTATTCCGTCACCTGAAAAAATTTAAGGACATGGATTATAATTCCCGGATCATAGATGTATAATTGATTTTGGATTAGGAAATGGAATCATCGAAACAGTTTGAAATTCTTCTTACAATAATCACCAAACCACAAAGGCTCCTCCAGGTTTGGAATCTTGTCAAGACTTCACGCATTTTGGTTGCTCTTTCCAGATCAGTCAAAAGTTAATCAAACGAATAAACAAGTTAAAAAAAGAAGAAAAAGGTAATAAATTTAAAAATACTTTAGGTAGATCTAAAAAGTATGGGGATTCATAGAGTCACCAAATATTTAATATTCTTCCATAAATTTTTAATAAATAAATATGATATTTCAATTTATGAAATTAAAGTAATGGGCCAACAACCATGTGTTGTATAAAAGGTAATCATGATATCATTAATTTGTTTCATGGGGTTCCTCTAGCCTGTACCTGTGGAAAGTCCCAAACCTAGTTTCTAGACTTGATCTGCATTTTGGCATGAGTAATTGTCATTACTTTAAGAGTAGTAAATTTGACATATCTTATTTATATATTAATTAATTTATGTAATTATATTAAAATTTTATGACTTTCACCCTTTACTTCAATAAAATGCAGGGGAGGGTATTGCCAATTTTTTAAATCTGACATGTGAAATTGATGACTTAGACAAATTTGGTGGTAACCACCCCTTGTTTCAATAAAATTCAAGGAAAGGTATTGCCAAATTTTCAAAAGAGATATTGAATTTCATTGACTTAGAAGTATTTAGATAAGCAAACTTATTGACTTGAAAGTAAAGATAGAAAATTTTTATTATATTTTCAAATTTTTGTCAAAATAAAAGTATAAGCAAACTTATTGACTTGAATGTAAAGATAGAAAAATTGTATGATATTTTCAAAAATTTGTCAAAAATAACGTACTATATTCAAGACCTTTTATAAGTCAGCATATAAGAAAATATTACCAAAAAAAAATCAAACAAAATTAAATTAACTAGAAAAACAATTTGTCAATTGAAAAGGTCAAGTAATTTTTTAATGTCCTCATAGGATTGGCCATTTTTTACACATTCCATAATGAAATTTTTTTTTTTAAAACTCTCTTGTTTTTCAAATTCACAAGTAGCCATTTCTCTTTGAAATTGACGGTCATTTACTCTTTCCATCTGCTCTGCCTCAAATTTTTTTCTTCCAAATCTAAGGCTTGCTGATCTTTCCTTAGCATATGATCAAACTTCATCTTCTCAAAGTCAAGGGCATTTTTTGCAATAGTTGATTTTGCTGAGAAAATTAAATTGAAATAAATAAATAAATGAGTTAATGATTAAGATATATAGTAAACAAATCTTACTTATATCTTTTTTTTAAAAATAATCCTCAAGGGAGCTGAATGAGCTTGTTGAAGTATTACCACGTTTTAATAGATGGTTCAAGTTCATTGAAGTTGAGGCTCAACGCTTTAGTTTGGAGCTTGAGCAAGAGGCTTCAGGAAGTTCATCTAAAGCAGCTTCTAAAGTGGGATTCACATTTCCAGAATCGAAATTATTTAATGGAGATTGAGTTTGAGTAGGAGGAGACTAGAATGAAAGAGAAATTCAGAGAAGAATTGAAGAAAAAACAAAAATTAAACATACATTTAAATTTTGGGCCTCTGAGGATTCAGATATGCTGCAATATAATTATTCTGCTTGATAGTCAGGATCATCTTCAGCTGAACTACAGTTAGAAGGTGGAGGGGATTGATTCCTTCAAGTAAAGGTGTGTCAGGAGGATTATAGGAAGGTTTGGATCCAGAGGGTATATCCTTAGTAGTATCGTGAAGAAACCAAGGGTTTACATCAACTCAGGAGCCAAAAAAATTATCCATTTCCTCATAGAAAGGACACATGACATTGAGCTATTTGGAAACAGTAGTGATTCCAATCTCCAAATCATCATAGTCACTACCAAAGCCAGTTTCATTTTCAGCATGATGAGCCTTTTTATATTTTGATTGGTAACTCTTAAATCTCTCCTTCATTTGTTTAGAATTGATATCAATTCTCCCCTTTGTTTTCTTCCTTACTTCATTGGCCACCAATAAGTAGCCATTAAAATTTGAAGTAGGTGGACTTCCAATACGAGTGGACTTTTCACATCCAAAACATGCATCAAAATTTGATTTTATTTTAAGCAAGTTGATTATGATGAGATAATCATCCTTTTTAAGCTGACCTGAACCTGACTTTGATTTTTCAGGTGTAGGGCTTGCTTTACAAGGAGACTTTTGTGACAAAGCAGATTTTTGAGTTACCATTTGAGATTTGGAATGTCTGGGAGGCATTATGAAACTGGCACATAACAAGAAAAAATATTAAGAGGTAGAAGAAATAATTAAAAAAGAATGTAAACATGCCTGGTCAAAATGTTGAAAATGTCAAGAAGGGGTGTGTGCCGAGGATTGATGGGTAGGTAGCAAGGAAGGTCAGTGTATCACATGTGATAGGGATGGTATGGGAAGGAAAGGGATGATGTGGCCAACATGTGGTTTTGAAAAGAAAATCACGAAAAAAGTGCTGATTTGAGGTCAGAACTGACACCCATTTTTGAAATAAGTGACTTTTTTGCAAAATTTAAGTGCTGATTTGTAAGTGCTGATTTGGTTTGAAATCAGCACTTAAGTTAAGTGTGGATTTGCCAGAACTGACACCCCCTATTATTAATTTATAATTATTAAATACATAAAAATGTGCCATTATTTGTAGAATATAAAATATATTATGCTTAGTTTAAATGTATAAAAATTTTGATAACAATAAAATTAATATAACACTTATTTTTAATAAGATACTTATATAATTTTATTATGCAATAAAATATTAATTTATATACATAAAATATGATTCTTACGCCCTCTTACAGGTCCAATAAATTAACATATAATTTACTGGGCTCCTGGTATAGCCTGGCTGACACAACTCCCTTTTCTTTAGTAAGGTGTCTCTTTTTAAGTAGCTTTTCAATTTCTGCCTTTTCAATTATTTCTTCAGGTTGCTGTTTATGCCTTCCTGATCTTCTTAGAAATAGAGCAGTATCATTAGAACTTTATGTTTTTATAAGAGAAATAAGAAATACTGGATGTTTTCTACCATATGGTGCATATAGAATAACTTCCACAGCATTGTTACTAACCATCTTTTTTACTAGAAATGGTCCAATGAATAAATACTTCAATTTAACATTACCATTTAGAATGAAATTTAGTGTAGAAATAAGAACTTCATAACCCTCTTTGAACATTTTTTCTTTATGGGCTTTATCCCATCTTTTCTTCTCATACTCTAATGCCTTATTTATACATTCTTGAGAATGCTTTCTGCATAATTCTTGCATCAGAAGAAAAAATTTTGTACCTGGATGGATATCCAATCTAGGTAATTTATTAAGAGCTTTGGAAGGGGTATTAGGTATATAACCCAACCATAACTCAAATGGCGTTTTGCCAGTGACAGAATGTACTGTACTATTGTATGCAAATTCTAAACCTGGGATAAGGGTTACCCAATCATGTGTGAATTTGTCATTGTCTTTAAAGTCAAGAACAAAAGCACAATATCTACTTATCATATCTTCTAAAGTTTGTATCATTCTTTCTGCTATCCCATCAGTTTGTAGATGGTGTGCTGTAGAAAGTTTTAATTGACACCCTGAAACATCCATAAGTGATGTCCTTAACTCAGAAGTAAATTTAGGATCTCTGTCTGAGACTATTGCTTTGGGGAAACCTGATATATTTAACATTTGTGTCCACCATAAAATAGCTAAGTCCTTTCCAGAAACCTCTTTCTGGGTAGGAATAAATTTACAAATCTATCTACAATTGCTCAGCAGGAGTTATAACTCTTATGCCCTTCTATTGGCAAACCTGTTACAAAGTCCATGTTAACTATTTACCATGGAGATTTTGGTTTCTCAAGTTGTTGTAATAAAAAATCTCTTTTGCCTGTTAATCTTTTAGATTTTTGACAAGAATCAGATGTCTCAACATATTTTTGAACATCATCAGACATGTTAATCCACCAAGCTTTATTTTTTACTCTGTTTAATGTTTTGTGGAAGTCAAAATAACTTGCTAATATATCATCATGAAATATGCTTCACATTAACTCCTTCATCAAAGGGGAATTACAATTACATTGCTTAATTTCTTCCTGTAATATATAAAACCATCCTCAATGGAAAATTTTCCTTTTTTTAATGCCTCTTTATACTTTTGTGGTAATGTTTTTATTAAAACACTCATTGAAGCATTGGATAGATCATTTAATACTGTAGTAAGCTTACTTAAGTCAGTATCTGAAGCATAATTATCAAGAATTGATTGCATAAATTCATCCTCAAGATCTACAATATAAATGCCATAAATGTAAATAATCTCTGTTTCAGGAACATAAGCAGGATTATCATCATTATTTGGTAGAGGTACTATAGATAACAGATCTACATAAGAGTGTAAGGTTCTTGCTTTATGTGTAATATTCATCCGTCCTCTGTATTCTTGTACAGTTAATTGCCATCTAAACATATGTCTATTAGGAGTTTTCATGTTTAAGAGTGACTTAACTGCACTACAGTCAGTTATAAACTCAAATTTTTGGTCTTCAAGGTAATAATGTAGCTTCTTAAGAGCCCATACTACTGCAAAACATTCAAGTTGACTAGCACCATATTTCAATTCACTACTTCTTAGAGTACGTGAAATATAGCAAATTACTACTTCTGAAATTTTTCCTTCAATAAGTTGTTTTTGATGCAAAGCAGTACCTAGACCAATAAAACTTTCATCAGTATATAATACAAAAGGCAATTGGAAATCTGGTAATCCCAAGATAGGAGCTGTAATTAAACATTCTTTTAACTTATTAAAAGCCTGTTGTCTTTCATTATTCCAAATGAAAGCTTCTGATTTCTTTATCAGTGTGGTCAATGGTGCAGAAACTTATTGGTAGTTCTTTATATATTGTCTATAATAACCACACATACCAAAAAAAGATTGTACATTCTTTACATTTTGAGGAATTCCAATATTCTTGATTGCAGCCACCTTTTTTTGGTCTACACATATTTTTAAGCATGATAAAATATGACCAAGCACTTTTAAAGACTCAAACCAAAATTTACATTTTTTCAATGCAAGCGTCATTTTTATTTCATCCATTTTCTGAAATACCTTTTTTAAATGGATTAAGTGTTCATCATAAGTTTTAGAGAACACTATGATGTCATCAATGTATACCATTAACCATCCCTCAATCATTTCATTATGGAATGTTATATCCATTAATTTCTGAAATAATGAAGGAGCATTTTTTGGTCCAAATGGCATCCTGACATATTTATATATTCCCATATGTGTTGTTATCAACAAAAAGTTCTGTGAATTCTTTTCTACAGGAATCTAATGGTACCCTTTTTTTTGATCTAGGCAACTTATATACTTAGAACCTTTTAGGGTAGCATATATAGAGGCAATCCTTGGCAAGGGATAAATATCATCCACTGTGAATGTATTTAATGCTCTATAATCACTGCACAGTCTTGCTTTATCTTGTTCATAAGAAATCAGCACTGGCGATATTACACAATATTTTGGTGTAGTTTCAACCTTCTCAAGAATGTTCATTTTTAATAACATCTTAATATTATCCTCTATGTCTTTCCTCTTCATTGGTGAAGAAGGGTATGGTTTCTTTTTAAGGCTAGCAGGAATATTATCCATATCACAGGTTAAACTAATTTTCATTTCATGATCTTTTACAAGGCCAAGTTCATTTTTTCCATGTGCAAAAGCCATTGGAAATGCTTTAATTAAGTCCAAAATATTTGTTTTCTCAGCTTCACTTATCTGAGTGCCAAATGATGCTTTTGAAATTTCTGTTTCCAGAAGTTCCATTTCATTTGATTCTCTTCCTTTGCAAGGAATATTTATTACTGACTCAATGTGTAAGACCATTTTAAAAGAATTTATTTTAAATTTACTTTTACCATTCATGCCAATTGTAAAATTATAATGAGCAGGGTCTAATTTAAAACCAAAATTATTCAGAATGTCATTTCCAATGATAAAAAACAGTTACTACAATCAGTATTGTCCATTACTACCAAGTCACAAGCTACTCTAACATAACTATGTTGATGATTAAAGAAAAAATAGGCTTTGTATCTACCAATGGGGTGTAGTACTTATCCAAAAACTCTCCAATTTTTACTTTGAAGGGGTTCAAGCTTTGATTTATATTCACTATCAACTTTCTGTAATGTATTTGTTGAAACAATAGAACCAGCAGCTCCTGTGTCCAATACTATATATACATTTTCTATAGAAATGATAGCTGGAACCGTGATAGGTGTCATTTTCAACTTATCAGCTTGTATATCCTTAATGACTTCAGCATCTTCAAAATTCATTAAGGATTCATTTGAGTCCATACTTAATATTGGATTTTCAAAGATGGAAAAATCATCTCCCAACATACAGACTTAATTTTCATCACTATATGAGATAATACTGTCATAATCACTTGAATCTTTACTTTTTTCTGTTTCATTTTCAGATTCATGCTGATTTTAAACAATATTTATATTCTTCTCACATTTGTGACCTTTAACCCAAGGCATATTACACTTATAACAAGTATTAGTTTCATACTTTTTAGGTACTACAGGTGCAGTAGGTTTTTTCTGCTTCTCCTGAAGTGTTTTTGAAATCTGATTTTTCACAGGTTCATTATTTTGTTTATAAGTGGTGTAACTTGCTTCATACTTATGGTTTAATAATGTTTCATTGCAAATACTAATAAATTCAGAATATTCATTAACCATTATTGTTCTAGCTACAACAATGTCTCTGAAAGATATAGGTAATTTATATATTATATTATCTTTCCATAAGTTAAATTCCATGTTTGGCTCAATGGCTTTTAATATTTGGTTCAAATTCATTAAAAATACCATAGGTTTGTCACCATTCAACGGATTATACCTATTTTTCTCATATAACGTTTTCTGAGTGAGCCTGAATTTAGAACCTCCAAAATGTTTTTCAATTAGTTGTTTCCATTCAGCCCAAGATTAATCTTTACCCTCACTCAAAACAGCTTCAAACCATAAAAAAGCAACATTTTTAAATAAAGAAATTAATTTTGATATTATTTCTTCATCTGGTAGCTTATATGAGAATTTCAAGTTGTCAATTCTTTGGATAAAATGTTGCCAATCAGAGCTGGCTTCCCCATCATAAGTTGGGTATTGATCAATATTTAGCCAGTTCTTCTGATTGGATTTTGTTTCACTAATCCTAAGTAAATTCAATAACTCATTTACTATTGATAAATGGTCTTGTATTTTCTCTTGCACAGCTTTGTGAATTACATTTGTATTTTCAGACTTGACACTACCATCAGATGGTTTTACTTGTGGTGGTATGGGGAATGATTGAGATTAATTTTTTCCAATGAAAGGATTATTATTATACTGAGTATACTTTTGATTATCCTGATTAATTAGTAGATTAGCAGTTTCAATCTCAACTTTAGTCAATCTTTGTAGCAGCTCAGAGACACTCTGATTTATCTGGGCAAAAGATAAATTTGTTCTTGATTCAGTTTTCAATAAATGTGCTTCATACAACTTTTCTAACTCACAGAATTTGTTTGAAAGTTCACTATATTTATTACTCAAAGAATCATACTTAAGAGCTAGAGCCAAGTGTTCATTATTTAATTCTTTATTTCTTGTTTCCAGTTGAGTAATGTTCAATTTCAAGGAAAAAATTCTATCACTTGTGAGATTAACTGTCTGTTCCTCACAGTCGGTAATTCTATTCCATAATGCTGAAACAATTCTATGGACAGTTGGGCTATTATTAAAATACTCTAGGTCTTCCTTCTCAATATATTCACTGTTTTGCAAACTTCTCATCTCACTAGTAAGTGGTGGCAACTGAAGGTTAACTGTATTATTATTATAAATGTTACTGTTGTTAGTAACAAAAGATAAATCAGGTGTATCTACATCAAAACCTAATTGTCTTAAGTCCTCCTCAATTTTCCGTACAGATTTTACATTAATAACATTACCTATATTGTAATCATCAGTATTGTATTCAATCTGAGAGGGTAATCTACTTACCACAGGAGTTGTGCAAGCCCTGATTTTTTATGCTTTTGCTTTCCTTTGTAGGGGTGAGCTGAGGAAGTCTGATGAGGGGAGGATCACTGTTGCAATTGTGACTGTACCATTGCTGGTGGAACCAATCCCACTTCCATTTCTCTACCAGAATTTTTTCCTTGTAATGATGTGACTCTCCTTAAGTAGGGGATTGTTGGCTTGGCTTCCCTACCTTTAACTCCGCCAAGGTTTGATTCATTTGTTGGAAACTCACCTTGCAGTTGTTTTGCAACTGCTCTGCCTCCTTTAGAATGAAAGACTTTGATTCCTCCAGTTTCAGAAACTGCTTTGTCAGATGGGACAGTTGATCTTGCAGAGGAGGTGAAGTCTTTTTTATTGTTATTTTTTTAAGAGGATGTCCTTTTTCTCTATGCTCTTTGACTCTGGTTGTGGGTAGTATTGACCCTCCATGGTGATGTCCTGGAGCAATGTTTTTAGCTTTATACCTGGTGTTATAAGCAGGTTTTTCACTTAACTTTTCCAGCAGAGCACTCATTGTGTCTTTAAATAACAATTTTACACGTCTACAAAAGGTAAAATCTATATGGTAATTAGTAGACAAAAAATATTAGCAATACAATTACTAATAAAAGCTCTGGAGCTTACCCTGAATTTATATCTTTATTTATTTAAATAAAATATAAGAAAAATTTGAAAAAATCTGTTAAAAATTAAATAATAAGTTTAACTAGACTTTTATAAGGGTTAATAACTAGCCTACCAAGCGTTAAACAAATACCAATTTAATTGGGTGTTATATTGGTTACCAAATACCAAGTGAAATTGGGTTTATATTGGGTACAGTTACTACTGTAAATACCTAATTTTTATTATAAAAAATTAGTAAAATTATTATAAGGGTTCTTATCCAAAATAACTGAGTTATGATGACCCACTAATGTGCTGAAGACTCAAGTATTAGGTTTTTTTGAGATATACTAGAGTAAAAATCATGTCCTAAGGCTTATACTAAATAATAAGTAATAACTAAGGAAACATCCCCGATTGTCAGCTTATGCTAGTATATAAGTATGATGTAATAGTAAATATTAATGGTCCTACTAATTATTGGTAAATGATTTAGTGATTAAACCTCAGGGGAAGACTAATAAAATAGTTATTCTCAATTTAAACTCACAATATTTGGATTATATGCATGCTAGTGGTGGAAAATAGAATAATAAAATATAGTTATAGCTTATATAAAGATAATATCAATTTATAAGTGCTTTATAATATATTTATATATGATAATAATTTTGTTGTAGTGTTTATTTGATTTTTAGTAAGTAAGTGATGTCTATAACCCATCAAAATCCTCCCTTACATATACCAAAATCCACTGGAGTGCACAGGCCTTCAATCCAGATGATGTCACTGCTATCCCCAGAAATTAAAGCACTGTGAGGGCCCATCACCTCCATATATCTTCCACTTCAAGCAGTTTCAACAACCAAACCTCCAGTAAGGACCCTCCATCACAATTAATGATACCACAGACCCATACCATAAATAGAATAAACAGATAAAAGTGGATACCACAAAGAAACAGGTAAAATAACTCATCCAAAGAGTATAAAACAAAACCAAAAGAATATAAAGGAGCTAAGTTAACTTTCCAAGCTCCCAATAACATCCCCAAGTATCAACATTAACCCAGTAATCATACCCCAACTAATAAATCTGTGAAAATCCATCCAAGGAAGCAGATTAAGTTGTCCAAACTGGATATATGCGCCTGAAATAGGTGTATATGCGTGTGTAGGCATTGTGAGTCCACTGGATACGTCCATATGACCTAAAAGAAGCAGAAAGATAAAGGTTATAGGCTATTAAGAGGTTAAAACCCACTTATAGACCTAAATTTACATAATATAACTACATATTTCACTGAATATGAGGTTTATGTATACATATAAGCTTATGTATGTCTATAATTACTTAACATTACTTAAGATAAGTATATAATAAGTATTATTAGTCTATGGATAAGCTAGTTAAACTACTATATACATATAATAGTGTAATAATTATATATATATGTATTATAACTATATATATAAGTATTTTAACCTTATTTTTAAGTAATAAGCTTAATGTAATTATAGTTATCTTATTTTAAACATAAGAATTACTCAGTCCTGGAGATACCTAGGCTGAAAATGTACTTGAGGGAAACATTCCTAGCACTAAAGCCATACTATAGAGTTAGGAAGCAGCATCAAGTGATGGTACAGGTTTCACCCTAAGATAGGTTCAATGGTACATAAACATAGGCCACACTCTGCAATATAGGGGGTGGACTTGCTAGCAAGTCCTCAAACTGAACTCAGATGGAGCTCAGATGGAAGTCAGATGTAACTCAGACTGAAGTCATACTGAACCCATAGTGAACTCTACTTGAACACCCACCTAAAGCTGCTCTGCTGAGAGGTGTTCATCCCTGATTAAATGGTTCTTTTATTAATAGCTCAATGTGTGTTCAATCTATGGTGTATTTGGGTCCAAGGTTGCAGACTTGCTAGAAATTCAGCCCCCCATATTGTGTGGTGCCACAGGTATCTATCTCAGGTATTTTAGAAACATGAAAGTATAATCAAAAATGGTGCTAGGATAATAAGTAAACTGAGAAAAACAAATATGCAGCACTCAATGATAAGAAAGTAAATTCAAGACTCTAAATAGGGAAGGGTACTTAGTGCTGAGGATTTCATGAATAGTGGATATCTAGCCATAAGCAAGATTACTTATATTAAAATATATTACCACCTTTTTTAGACTCTTATATAGCATTTTTCTACTCTTCCTTCTCTCAAAAACACTTACATATCTGTTTTCACTGTCTTTATATTCATTAAAGTGGCAGGCAGTTTGTTTTGAAAATTAGTTTATTGTGTCTATTGCTTAGTATTATAGAACTTTCTTTCTAAGCCCTCTTTCACAATAATTTTCAAAAACAAAAAGTGATCCTTCAATTTAACTGGCCATCACAATATGTTGTTTGGGTTCCAACGGTAATGAAACTGCCTTGAGAATTTTAGAAAATGTCTTCAATTTAGGGTATGTTTCTGTTAACACTTATACAAAACAATGCATAACTGCTATCAACTCCTCAGAATGTTACTTTCTAACTTTAACATCTAAAGAAGAGAATTATAAATTATCTCAGGTTATGCAAGCAGAGGGTTTCCCAGGATGTATTGTTTCATTGATAGTACTGCTATTCCTTTGAGTTAGAAACTTTTCATGGTGGATACAATTACTTTGAACAAAAAAGAGGTAGCTTTTTTTCCTTTGATTCTTATTCATACCAGCACAAAAAACTATATCTTCTCTTTATATATTCAACTTCTGTTCTGGTTATATGTGACATCATTTAAAAATTAATATCTTTCTTTTCTAGCTATCCTGGATTATGTCATGATTCCTGTCAGTTTGCGCTGTGGAATTCCAAATCTGGGTAGGCCACTTAGGTGAAAATTTGATTGGAACTTGGTTGGAAGAAAATCATGGTGTTACCAGGTGATAATTTGGTTGAAGGGAGTTAACTGGATTTCTTCGGGTTGATTTTTAGTATTTTGGAATGGTTATATGTGGTATTTCTTTTGTGATTTGATGGCTTTATGGATTTTTATTTTTGGTGAATGAAGTGTGCTCTTGGAATGGCCATTTTTTTTCTGGTGCGCTCCAGTAATTTTCCGGTGGAAAAGCAAAGTGTACTGGAAAAATTCTGTCATTGTGGCCAAGTTTGGTCATGGTGACAAAATTAACTCACTGTGGCAAATTTAGCTCACTCTGGCCAAATTAGCTCATTATGGAATAATTAGCTCATTATGGAATAATTAGCTCATTATGGCAAAAAGAGCTCATTGTGGAAAAATTTGCTCACAATGGGAAAGTCTGATCACCAGTGCAAAGTTTGGTCACTGCAGAAAAGTCTGGGCACTGTGGCAAAGTTTGGTAACTGCAGAAAAGTCTGGGCACTGTGGTAAAGTTTGGTTACTGTAGAGAAGTCTGATCACCAGTGCAAAGTTTGGTCACTGTAGAAAAGTCTGATCACCAGTGCAAAGTTTGGTCACTGCAGAAAAGTTTGGCTATTGTGGCAAAATTTGCTTAGAATTTATTATGCTTGTTAGATCAATAGTTTATTGTAGATCCTATGCATGTAGGGTATTGTTGGAAAATTCTGGAGTAGGAGAAACAGACAGAAGGGGGAAATCTTAGTCTGCTAAATGTTTTTTGTCTTTTAGTTTCGATAATTAGAGTCTTTTTTAATAATTAACAATATTTAACATATAACAACAATTATAATAAAAAAATATCAACATATAGGGTACCATTGGATAGCTCTCATCCGGGGTAACTCAAATTTATTAATTTTCTTATAAAATTCAAAAATAAAAAAAGTAATAAAGTACACTCTTTAATTTTTGTGTGAAACCGGGTAAATCTGGGGCAGACCTTTAATAAGGCACCTTTGAACAGATCATCCCAAGGGTAGTTTCTGGGGTACTTTACTTTACTTTTCAGTCTCTGAAGCAAGTGCTGCAGCTTGTTCTAAGTGTTTTCTGTGACTGGTATCAGTGTAATCTGGCACTAGGTATTTTTTTGGCTGGTGTAACACTTGGTTGCACTTAGATTTTTTTTTATTATAGGTTTTCAACGCTTTCAAAGCTTTTCAATCAGGATTTCATCTATTCCATTCTTCAAGTTGATTTTCAAGCTTAGTTAATTGAATCTTACGTTGTAGACAATCCTATAGTACTAGCTACAGGCCTTGACCAAGGGAGTTGGAGAAAAACCAGAGAGAAAATCCCCTGTCCCTTTAGAAAAATAGAGTGAGATTTACTTGCTAAAGTAAGTTGGTTCCTGTTTGCTAAAGCCCCTTTTTCAACACACTTGACTGCTTGATGAGCCAAGAAAGTAGTCCACAGACAGACTTCCAGACCAAAGAACTTAAATTTAGACCAATGTCCACACCAGAGAAAGCAAAGATACTTGATGTAGGCTGCAAATCCACACCAGAGACAGCAATAATACTTGATCTAGCTTGCAAGAATATACCAGAGAATCTGTCGCCAAAGTTGAGTTAAATGAAGAACTAACCTTGCAATAAACACAGAAAATTGTGGCCAAAAACAGTGAAAACTGAGTGAGGAACAAGGATATCACCTCCGGATGGTTGTATAATAATTAAAGTTGCCCCAAACTGTCTTATTCACTATGTACACACAGACCACTATCTAATAGCCCATGCACACCAATGAATTTGGCACCTGTACCAGCCAAATTGAATAAAAACCCTCCAGAAGCGCTCCCCAACCTTCTAAAACAGAGGCAGGCGGGCTGCCCGACGTCGGAGGTGCCGCCTGAAGCGGCCTGGCCTCCCTGAAGCCAGAAAACCAATAAAAACACCTAATCTACTTATAAAAAATTTACTACAACTACTAAAACCCTTAAAACACAAAATTATGCTATAACAACATTGAGACATGAAATATAGAGCTAAATTAGCCCTATCTAATGGTACTAAGCACTTAACTCTAAGACTTAAGGTTATCCTGTAAAACGCAAAAAACAATTAAACAGCTATCTTTTGTAACTGAAAAATGAGGAAATGACCCCTTAAAACTTGAATATGAAAAATATTAACAAGACATGAAATAGAGGGAAACACCGGGGCTATCCAATGATAGTACCCACATACCCACAGTCCCAATATTCATGGAATAAAACCAGAAAAACACCCAATTCTTCAACAGATTCCAATTAAGACATGCATAAACAGTGCCAAACAACACAAAAAAGGCCCCTGCCAATGTTGTAACACCACATCCACCCTCCAATAAAGAATGTCCACATTCTTTCTTCATCAAACCACCATGTTCAACCTTCTTCCCAAATCTGCCTCTGAAATGGGTCCTTGCCAATACTGCATTGACAATAATCTAATCTGCACCATCACACCTCCTGTCCATCCATACACAACGTCCTGTGATTTCTTCCAATCCAGAAAGAAGACCTGCTACAGACCTGGTCCATTATCTTCTGCAACAGCTTCACCTCCACCTCAACCTGGTCCATCTTCTACCAGCACCAAAAGATCTAGGCCATCCATCTTGATTCCCAGATGAATCAAAAAGCTACACCCTTCCCAGAAGAGTGCCAAAACCACTAAAACAACAAGTTCCACCATCCCTGGTCCATCTGATGGTAAAAACTTGCAATTCTTCCTTCCACTTTAAAAAACTGATGACTTCTCAGTTCCTCCATCTTCTGACAGTGATGATAACAATGTAGGATCCCTTGAACCACCAACACCAAACCACTTGCCCGCAATTAAGGCCAAGTTCCAACAACACACATCTCAACAGAAACACCTTCTTCTAAACTACTTCCAATCCACTCCTGCTAGAGATCCACAGGACATTGAGAAAAGAAGACACCTCATTCACCAGTTCAAGGCTAATTCTGAACACTTCATTTCATCTCTTGATTCCCTCTGTAATTCCACTAGTACTTGAGCTTGATTCATAAAAGAAAAATTGACCACACCCTCTATAGGATGTAACCACAAACAACCCTCAGTTTTAAGTCTTGGGGGACCATCCTCATTTTATAGTCTTGGGGGACTCAAAAACCCTCAGTTTAAAGTCTTGGGGGACTCAAAAACCTAAATCATAAACCCAGAACCAGAGATCAACCACATTAAGACACAGAGAAAAAACTGACATTCTGGGGTAATTGTGAATAGAGCTGCCAGCCCATCAAATACCCCCAAACTTGCCTTTGCTAAATTCAGAGGCTCCCCCTGTGGATACCCTCAGCCAATCTTTCAAACCCCTTCCAACAACAAAACCCATTCCTCAGTTTAAAGTCTTGGGGGACTACACCATCAAACAATCCTCAGTTTAAAGTATTGGGGGACTAACACAGTGTTCAGTTTAAAGTCTTGATGGACTATTCTTGAAAAAATAGATTTTTCAGTTTAGAGTCTTGATGGATTAACAGAATTTTGCATAAAATAGACCCAGCCAATTTCATACAGAATACACCTACAGCCAACCTGCTGAACTTCCACCTTCACTTCATCATCTACCCATCACTGAAAAAATCTCCTTCTTATCTCTTTCCATAATCTTTCTCACCACAGATCATGGCTGGATCCCCTGATGTTGACCCCTCCAATCTTCGTTGCTTCACTGCTCCCAAGGACTATGCCTTCAAGCAGTGCATCCAAATGTGCAGACCTTGCAATTTCACTCTTCCAACTCCTTAAGCCAAATTCTACAACAGGGCCTGTGATTCTTGCTACTCCAAAAAGAAGAAATGTGACAGAGATGCCAACTACCCTATTCCTCCTCCTTCACCTTCTCATAAATACCTCTCCAGATCCCTTACCAGATCACCAGAGCTTGATCCAGCCTCTTCATCTTTATCCTCAGCACCATCCAGAAGATCCCGGAACTCAGTTTCCAGAACTCTCCCAAAAAGGCTTGCTTTAACTTCCCAATAAACAGCTTTTATCTCTGCTAAATTAGCTCCTAGGCTTCTAGACTGCATCCAGGTGGTCTGGCCGACGTTGGGCATCCCGCCTGCCTCACTAGAAAGTGAAAATTAGGCTCAAAACCTCCAAAAACAACCATAAAACAGCCAAATTCCTCCAATCAACATAAAAAACTTCACGCAGCCACCTCCCACTGCTCCCAAAGCAATTCAGCCAACCTTTCCAAGGTCCAAAAACTCCAAAATTTCCCAAACTTCTAGGAGACCTTCCAGAGGACCCCAGGAAGACACCAGAGCACCAAACACTGCACTAAGGCAACAACCTTTCCCCCAATTAAGGCAAAAAAACTACACCCCTCCTCTTTCAGCCGTCTATTCTTCTGACAGTTCCATTCCTTCAAAAGCTCCATCCAGAAGAGATCAATCCGCTTCCAGATCACCCTCTCCTGCCCCATCTTATAACAACCCTGGTACTCCATCACCAGCACCTCATCCAACTGAATCAAGCAGAAATATTAACAACAGCAACAAAAAGACTACTACTCTAACTAGGCCCCAGGAACATCAGCCTCCTAGTTCACCTTCTCAAAACCTTTCAGAGGAAGACCAAGAGAATCCATATCTTTCCCTGATTGATCCACCTACTATCACCATTCCAAAATCTTCAGAAGTCCAAATTCCGGCCGCTTAAAAATTTGATGAGCATCCAATCTGTAAGTACCACATTAATTCATCAAATTTCTTCAGCAAAAATAATTACTGATCCAATTCTTCTTGTCTAGTTGGAACCCCTCCTCCTGAATCTACTATTGGAGTTGGCCAACCTCTAGAAACTTCTTTGACCCTGAATTACGGAGACATGAAACAAAACCTCAGCACCATGTGTTCAAACATGCTGAAAGCCTTTTCCCTCCATGGACCTTTAAATGACTTTGAGAAAACCTTGAGGAAAAAACTATTGGACAACCACTGGAAGATGTCTAGGATCATTAAGAACACCTTCCAACAATCCATTCCTGCCTCTTCTTCTTCCTCTTCTGAACTTCCATCTAAACCCATTCCTGCCCATTATAATCCATATAATCTCTCCAGCAGGATGCACGCCAAAGAACACAGTGCTTCTCACAACCCCAACAAAAGACAAAAACGACATCATAATCCGGACCAGCCTCCAGAAACTTCATCATCCAGACATTGAGCTCCTGAAAAAAGATTAAAAAAAAAATAATAAATAAATAAATAAAAATTAATAACTATGAATTCTAAATTTTTTTAAAGCAGTCTACTAACATACTAAAATTAAAAATTGATAAATAAAATAAAAATAAATGAAATAAAATAAAAGATAAAAAATAATACAAATGGTATCCACCAGCAAATTGCTGAGCTGATCCCCTGATACCTTGCCCACATCCAAGTGCACCTTGATGTGGATACACCTTAAATAATTTAAATGATTTGAAATAAGAAACACAAGTTAAGGGTAATAATGAGAATAAAAAAATAAAAAAATGACACTTATGAAAATAAAAATAAAATAAAATAAAATGATGAAATAGCATTGCCCAGCCAATTGATGAGCCTTTCCCCACCAATGCTTGCCCACATCCAGGTGACCCTGATGTGGTAACACCCTTTTTTTTGATTTTATAATTTTAACAGCCCCTATAAAAATTAAAAGAAAAAAAAGAGAAAAAGGAAAATAATCTGAAACTACTATCTAGCAAAATCATAACTAAAAAATAAAAGAAAGTCCAGCTCCATGGATGGTCCAGATTAAGAGAAGGTCCAGTAAGAGACAGTCCAGACCATAGAAATGATCACTGGGTGGGCTCCCTCCAATATGTAAAAATGATGGGAGACCACCAGTGATCCACCACCAACCCCCCAAAAAAAAACCAAAGATAAAGAAGCCAGTCCCAAACCAGTTTAAAGTCATAGTGGACTTGAAACCTGAATAATAAACAACAGAACCAGAATTCAACTAGGAAAAACAAAAGACTTGAGAGAGACATTCTGGGGTAGATGTTCTCCAGAGCAGCAAGCTCATCAGTTACCCCCACACTTGCCAAAATAAAATCTAGAAGCCCCCCCTGGGTACCTTCTAACAAAAACACAAAATCCAACACAATAAACCAAAACCAATAAGAGTGAAGAGTCCAGCACTTGAAAACCAAAGGAAATTCCAGTTTAAAGTCATAGAGGACTAAAACCTGTGAAAAGAGACCATTACTAGGGTTCAACCAAATTAAGAGAAAGGGTTGGAAACAGACAATCTGGGGTAACTGTTCTACAGAGCAGACAGCCCATCAGTTACCCCTACACTTGCCAAAATAAGATCTAGAAGCCCCACCCATGGGTACCTTCTAACAAAAGGTTTCCAACACAAAAGTTTCTCAGCAACACCAAAAATAACAAAATTTAAAGAACGTACCATAGTTTATCCTCATTGCGGAGTCAATCTTCTTCATGTCTAGTGCCTCTGGGATAAAACCTCTTCACCTGATCTGCAGCCACTCTCTTCTTTAAGACTGCACCATACAACTCTTCCAAAACATAAGAACCTCAAGACACCTGAGATCTGACTCTGTAAGGTCCATTCCATCTGTCACCAAAAAGTTTTCACCACTGACTCTCCAAACTTCTATTATAAACCAAAACCAAACAACCAGGTTTCAAGGGATTCCTGAGTCTTTGAGCCAACCTCTTGTCCCAATATCTGACTGATTGATTCCTAATCTTTATCATTCTATAGTATGCCTTCTCTTGACACTCCTCTCTACATTCCAACTGTTTCATCTTGGCACAGAGCAATTCTTCTGTTGAGTGCACCTCATCCCAATCAATTCAAAGATAAGAGACAGCTTCCAAGTCCACTGGTAGAACAGCTTTCTGACCAAACATTAACTCATAAGAAGAATAGCAGGTTGTCCTCTTCACAGTGACCCTATCAGCAAATAACACCAAGGGAAAATAATGCCTCCACTTTTAAGACCTATCCCCACACATCTTTACCAAAGCATTCTTGATAACTTTATGGCCTCTTTCAACCATGCCTTCAGCTTCAGGATAATAAGGTGTAGCCACTCTAAATTTAGAACCAACACTAGCCACACATTCTTTAAATTTGGCACCAAAATCTGGCCTGCCATCAACAGTCACCAATTTCATCAACCCATACCTATAAATCCACTCCTTCAAAAAATCTGCCACATTCTTGGCAGTCAAATTACCCAGAGGCACTGCCTCCACCCAACCAGACAAATCATCCCTGGCAACAATTAAGTATTTATACCTGCCCTCTTAAATATGGACAGCATCCAGACTGACTCTTCCAAAAATAGTTGATTCACCAGTAGCACGGCGGACCTCTTTAGGTTTCAAGTGAATTCTTCTTTGGCATTCTTCACAAGATTGAACCCAACCCTGCACAGCCAACTTCATACCTGGCCACCAGAATCTGTCAGCTACTCTTCTATAAGTCTCCCCAAAGCCTCTATGACAAAGGTCTTCATGCAAAGACTTCAACACAACTTCTTGGCCCTTCTTCTTAGTCACCACAACTTGAGGATTAAGATTTCTCCTCCTCATCAACCTTCTTCCTGACACACAAAATCAAGGACTCTTATTCTCAATTGCCACCCAAGTATCATCATCACAACTATGTGGCCTCTCCAAGGTCAACAGATATTCCACCATAACAAAATAGAACCCAGACTGACCCCAGGTCTCATCTTCAAAATCTAACAAAACAACATCCAAGGGTACAACTCTGTCATAAAAATCACTAGTGTGAACATGAGCTAATTGACCAGCCTAACCAGGATACCAATCCTTAAATTTTGGCAAATCATTCTCTCTCTACTTAATCTTGTGAGAATCCAGTTAACTAACAAAAACATCCTTTTCAAAATTTGAGCTGTCCAAAACAACAACTCTATCTACATCAACAAAAACATCCTGATCATCAGAATCAAGATCAGATCCAGCCAGTTTAGCCTCTTGGGAGAGGTCAGAGAATCTTCAGCACCCTTTGTGCTGGCCCTAACCACTGGAACATGTTCATCAAACTCTTCAGCCTCAGAATCTTCATCTGTAGGTGGCCTCCTTGATAATCCATCAGGCATTGTAAAAGTTTTGCCTGGTTTGTGAAACAGGTCAAAAGAAAAATGTTGAACAAATGCCACCCACCTAGTCATTGGAGCATTTGGAAGACTAGGTGTATTGATCATCTGAACCAAAGATTTTGCATCCACCTGCAGCTCAAAATGCTGCCTCCACAAAACTGTCTGTAGCTTCTTTAAAATTTTTGCTACACCACAAAATTTTAACTTAGGTTGAGAATACCTAGATATCACCTCATTAAACACCACAGACTCATATCTTACTGGCCTGACCCTCCCAGTTTTATCTTCCTGAGACAAAACAGCACCAGCCGCAATATAGCTTGAGTCCACTACCAGATAAATTTATCCGGCACCAACACCATTATCCAACTTGTGGAGAACAATATCTTCCCCAACAACCTTTTTCAACTTCTAAAAAGCCTCTTCACACTCTTCAGTCCATTCCCAATATGTATCTTTCCTGGTCAACCTCCTTAAAGGTGAAGCCAACAAAGAAAAATCCTTAATAAAAATCCTGAAATATACACATACACCCAAAAATCCCCTGACTTCAGTACTATTTAAACGCCTTGGCCATGACTTAATTTTATTAATTTTTTTCTTTTCCATAATCCTTCGCTCCTTACATACCACATGACCCAGAATTTCCAAAGCAGGAACACAACAACAGAATTTTGACCCTGAAATGGTCAAACCAGCCTCTTCAATCCTAAACAACACTCTCTCTAGAGTTATTGCATATTCCCAAACAAACCTCCTTATGCCAGGGTTCTCCGCTAACACCTCATTACCATAATCAGTGGATGGTCCTTTAATTCCACCATCATCAATAAAAATACCAGCATGAGTAGAAACCTCATCCTGCAAAATCTAAGCCATCTGTGTTTGATATACTGCCACTGAATTAGTTGCTCCTTGGGGCAACCT
Organism: Hemileia vastatrix; assembly: GCA_030280995.1. Classification (NCBI taxonomy): domain Eukaryota; kingdom Fungi; phylum Basidiomycota; class Pucciniomycetes; order Pucciniales; family Zaghouaniaceae; genus Hemileia; species Hemileia vastatrix. The sequence goes on from JASXTE010000016.1 coordinate 16,368,735, forward strand.
AGTTAGCTGAAATCTTCCCAAAGAAGTCTCAAAAGTTGTTAGAGGCCTTAAATCTGTATGAAGTTTCTTCTTATCATAACCACCCATAATATCACCCAAACCATAACACACCCTTCCAGCAAAAGATTCAACAAAATCCTCTGCACTTGGTGGCATACCAGCGTCCTTGATAGTGACACTATTCAAGGCTCTAAGATCATGAACCACCCTCAACTTTCCATTCTGCTTCTGTAAAACATAAAACTGGACTTGAGTAACTGGATGTCAATTGTTTGTATAGCCCAGTCCTGACTCTTTCCCTAACAATCTCCACTAAATCCTCTCTGATAGCAGCTGGAATCGGAATAGGTTTGATTTGCCAAGGTTCATGACAAAACACAGGAATAAAGTAAGGTTCCCCATAAGAGTGCTTCAATACACCCCTTTCATCAACAAAAGCCACAGCTTTTTCCCTTAGCCCAATAACATGCATCAACAACTTCTTTTCTTCTTCAGACAACCACCCATCAGGACCAAAATTAACAACTTTAAACCTTTCCACAGTCACCCTAGCCATCTCTACAAATTCTGGAGGATTCTTCACCAAAGGAGTACAGTACGGATCTCTCAACAAAGAAGGTGTCTTCAAGGGTGGATTCAAACCCACAGGCTTAGTCTCATTGACAGGCCTAATCTTCTGCGCTACCTTCATATACTTTTCCGCTCCACCTTCAACTTGAGGGATCTTCAGGAAATCTTCACCACCAGACCTGGAACAAAAAGGAAGGGTTTCCCCATTGCTCACATGTGTGGCCAAGGTAATGTTTTTGAAAGGTGTAGAAGAAAACCTAGCAGTGCACAATTGGGAGGACTTACTTTTAGACCCCAATCTCACCACTCCAAAACTTTTCCGCAATTATAAATGTTCATCTTCACTTCTGTCTTCCAAATCATCAAATCTTGATTCATCTTCAAATCAACTCTTTTAAAATTGTGCAGTTTATCCTCATGCTGGAGGCCCAAAGATTGATTTTGATGATCTTCTTTCTTCATAATTTTCTGCAGTTTAACCTCATGCTGGAGGCCCAAAAATTGATCTTGACAATCTTCACAAAAATATTTTGAATATTCTTTCTTCATTATCTTCAGATTTTTTTTTGATTTTCTGGAATTATCTTGAAATTTATATCTTCTTTTCTTGAGGTTTCTTCTGACCTACAAAAATAACCAGGGGTCTCCCCAATGCTCACAAGTGTGGCCCAGGTAATGTTTTTGAAAGGTTTAGAAGAAACCCTAGCGGAGCACAATTGGGAGGACTTACTTTTAGACCACAATCTCACCACTCCAAAACTTTTCTGCATATCTTTCAATAAAGATATATAACCAATCTTCTTCCTTGAGCTTGAATTAAAAATAATTGAGAATCTTGAGAGAAAAAAAAACTTGATGAATACTTGCAGAGAAGAGAAACATTAAATAGAGAAAGTTGAAAATCCACTTGGTATATTTGCAAGGGAGCTGACCTACTACAACCTGGGATTTCCTCATCTTGGGGAGAGGTTGTAGCACTAGGGTGATAAGCCCTCATTACTCTAAAAAAGACAGACTCTCAATAGAGCCTGAGCCACACTCCAAAAAACCAGAGGCAGCACCCACTTCTTTCCTTCTCCTGCAACAATCCATGCACTGGCACATTGAAGATAAACCAGGCCTGGTCTCCCAACCATCCTCTCCAGGGGATGATAACTTCATGTGAAGCCTCCTTTTGTCTTCACCAGTCAAATCCAAGCTGATTCCCAAATCAAATTGATAACCAATTCTTGCCTGAAAATCCATCAAGAATGGCCCACCTAAAACTGCTTTTACATTACCTTTAGCAATGTAAAAATGAACCTTCCCTGAGGCTCTGCCAACATCTAACTTCAAAAACTCTGAAGTTCCAACCAATTCAGTGACATGACCACCAATCCCACTCAAATTCCCACCAATACCAGTTTTGATGGGGAGGCCCAAATGAGTTGCCTAAAACAAAGAAATCAGGTTAATCTGAGAACCTGAATCCACCAATGCCCTTGCCTCCCTGCCATTCAGAGTGACATTGACATATCCCAGAGGAGTAGAAAAATGAGTTTCCGATCCCTCACCAAAATTTTCAGAAGAATCACAAATGTATTCTACCTCCCCAGAAGAAACTCTTCTTCTGGTCAACAACTTTTTCTGTCTATCAGCCAACCCTGGACTGATAGCATACAATTCACCATAAGTAAGGGAAACCTGACCCTGATTCATCCTTTTCAGGACAGAGTCCATAACATTTACTTGACCAGAAACTGCTGGCCTCTCAAAGTGAGCTCTTTGCTTCACTACCTTGGTCCTAGAAGCTTCTTGAGGACCAGCACCACCAACAGATTTACCATTAACAGGAACCAAACCAGATCCCTCACCAGAACCTCTAACTCTGGAAGGCTTTGGCAATGAAGCCAAAGGGACATCCTCCTCAGAGTCAGAATCAACCTCCATTGGCATTGGCTCACCATTCATGTCCAATGCACCAAAACTAGGAGGGCCCATGTCAGCCATACCCTTCTGCATCTTGTTCAGCTCCTCTTTGCTGTACCTCTTCCTAGCTGCACTCAGCTTAGGATCCACCTTTGAAGCATTTGGCTTTGGCTGGGCCTGAGAACTTCTCTTAGGCCTTCCCACCTTCCCTGCCTCTACATCATAAACACCAGCCAAGCATTCTCCACTTGACTTTCCACCACAGGAGTACAACTCCAAACCACCAAAGGAAGTAGAAAAAGAGACCTTATTGACCTCCATCCCCTTTCCCTTGACATCATCATCCTCTTTACCAGAAGACTTCCCCTGATCAGGAATCTCCTCAAACCTTGGCCTCCTTTGATTAAGAACACCCCTTCTCCTGACCAAATCAACAGGAGCCTGCCCCTCACTGGGCTTCACAAATGATCCATCAGGGAACTTGAAAACCCTGTAATCAAATTCCACCTTTCCTTCAGACACATCCCTGTTCAATGCCCAACAATGATTGGACCTGTTCCCCCTCCTTCTGCAATAAGAGCAGACCCAAGGATCACTCCTACCAGCCCTCCTATCAAAATATCTAGGCTGAGAAGGTGCCTTATTGACCTTCTTAGCCTCCTGAACAAAAATATGCAGCTGCTTTGTGAGATCAGGCAACTACTCCACCAATGGGTCTCTCTCCTGTTTGGGATTCTGCACCATATTCCTCTCCACCTTCTTCACCCTAACTTCCTCTTCAGCCAAAGCCTCACTGACTTTGCTGACATATTTGGCACACCCCTCCTGATAGGTGTCCACAGCCAATAACTTCAAATGGGTCTCAACAACCTCCTTAACCTTATCCAAGGCAGGCAACTTCTGGTCCCCATTAGAAAGAGTCTTCATCAAGTCCTTCCTTGACAGCTCCTTCAACACATCTATCCTGACATCTCTAGCCAGGGCAGACCAAAAAACATCTTTGGCAGAATTTTCATGTGCCAGCTCCTCCACTTCCACCAAGTATTCCACCACAGGATCAAACTGTAGCAGAAACTTTCTGTAACTATGCAAGTTACCAACACCACCATAAGATTGCCATTAACTGACAACCTTGTTCAGATCCACCATATTGAACCTGAAACCCCATCTATCTACCATCTCCCTACACTATAACTTCCAATCCCTCTTCTTGTAGCCAGACATGGCCACAATCTCCTTCTCCACTGCCCTATCACCAATGAAGAAAATTATCTGCTTCACCATGTCCAGGTAAGAAGCACCATCCACACCAGCAGCAGTTTCATACTTCTCCAGAAACCACTTGACATCCTCCCCATTAAACTAGGTACCATCCCAAGTTTTAATCCTAACACACTCCTTGACCATTGCAGCAGGAAGACCATCTCCCCCACTGACAGTCACCACAGGAATAGAAGAACCAGAAGCCATTCCTCCAGACCAAAACACCAAAAAGAGCCAACCAAAGAAAAAAGAGATTCCAAAAAACTAGCAAGTTCTACCCCACGTTGGGCTCCAGAAATGTATACAATCCTATACTACTAGCTATAGGCCTTGACCAAAGGAGTTGGAGAAAAACCAGAGAGAAAATCCCATGTCTCTTTAGAAAAATAGAGTGAGATTTACTTGCTAAAGTAAGTTGGTTCCTGTTTGCTAAAGCCCCTTTTTTCACACACTTTACTGCTTGATGAGCCAAGAAATTAGTCCACAGACAGACTTCCAGACCAAAGAACTGAAATGTAGACCAATGTCCACACCAGAGAAAGAAAAGATACTTGATGTAGGCTGCAAATCCACACCAGAGACAGCAATAATACTTGATATAGCTTGCAAGAATATACCAGAGAACCTGTCGCCAAAGTTGAGTTAAATGAAGAACTAACCTTGCAATAAACACAGAAAATTGTGGCCAAAAACAGTGAAAACTGAGTGAGGAACAAGGATATCACCTCCGGATGGTTGTATGGTAATTAAGGTTGCCCCAAACTGCCTTCTTCACTATGTACACACAGACCACTATCTAAGAGCCCATGCACACCCACAAATCTGGCGTCTGTGCCAGCCAAATTGAATAAAAAACCCTCCAGAAGCATTCCCCAACCTTCTAAAACAGAGGCGGGCCGGCCGCCCAACTTCTGAGGTGCTGCCTGAAGCGGCCCGGCCTCCCTGAAGCCAGAAAACCAATAAAAACAACTAATCTACTTAGAAATATTAGCTACAACTACTAAAATCTTTAAAACATGGAATATCACTATTTAAACATTGAGAAATGAAATATAGAGAATAATTAGCCCTATCCAATGGTACTAAGCACTTAACCCTAAGACTTAAGGTTAGCCTGTAAAACACAAAAAACAAAATTAAACAGCTCTCATTTGTAACTGAAAAATGAGGAAATGACCCCTTAAAACTTAGAATATGAAAAATATTATCATGACGTGAAATATAGAGAAAAACCAGGGCTATCCAATAATAGTATTCACATACCCGCAGTCCCAATATTCACCGAATAAAACCAGAAAAACACCCAATTCTTCAACAGATGCCAATTAAGACATGTACAAACAGCACCAAACAACACAACAAAGGCCCCTGCCAATGTTGGAAGACCACAACGTTTACCTAGAGGGACAGGGATTTCTTTTCGCCATTCCAACTTCCTTGGATTCTGCCTTCAGCAAGGTGACTGTAGGAGTATACTCTACATTTTGGCGCCCAACGTGGGGTTCAAACTCTCTAGCTTGTGAAGAAACTTACTTGTTGGACTTCTGGATTTTGTTTTTCTGGTTGTTGTTTTGGGGATTCTGGTAACTGGCTGAACCAGTACAGGATCTGTGGTTGTAGGGATCTAGGTATAGGGCTGAACCCTCGCTAGATCTGTTGTTTTTGTTTCTCTTTGTTGGTTTATCCTAGTAAAGGGCTGAACCCTTGTAGGATATTGTTGGTTTTCTGGTAAAGGGCTGAAACCTTGCAGATTTTTATTGGTTTCTGGTACTATTTGGGATGTCTTCTCCATCTGGTGCTGGTGTTAGTGTTGCTGCTTTTGGTGTCAGGCCTTCAGTAAGGATTCAAACTTGGGATGGGCCCAAGTTTGTTGGTGATGATGTAAAGTGGTTTTTGGGCAGATATAAGGCTGCTGCTGGAATGGATGAGGCTTTTTATTTAGATATGGTGAAGCAGGTAATCTTTTTTATTGGTGATAGGGAATTTGAGAAGGAGATTACTGGTATGGAGGGTTATAAGACTAGCAATTGGAAAGGGCTTAGTAGGGAAATTGTGGACAGATGGGGAGTCAGATATTCAATGGTGTATTTAAATAAGGTTGTTGGAGAATGGCAAGTGCAGGGTGGAATAGATTCTTTGGTGAGTTATAGTAAATTTGTTGGAAGTCTTGAAACTGTGGTGGAATATCTGGTGGAGGTAGAGAAATTGTCTCATGAAAACGCAGCTAAAGATTTATTTTGGTCTGCTTTTGGGAGGGATGTTAGGTTAAATGTGTTAAAGAGTCGTCTAGGAAGGGTTTGATGAAAACCTTACCTAATGGGGAGCAGAAGTTTCCTGCTCTTAAGGTGTTTAAAGAATTGGTGGAGTCTCACCTCAAGCTTTTGGCTGTGGACAGTTATCAAGAAACCTGTACACAGTATGTCAGCAAAATTAATGAAGTTTTGGCAGATAATAACAATATAATGAAGAAGGCCCAGGAGGCAAGAAAAGCTCAGTTGGGGAAACTGGTTCCTAAGGTGGATGAGAATGTGGATAAGGAGATGGTGGATCAATTGGCTGACTTAACAAAGCAATTGAAAATTTTTGTTCAAGAAACTCAGAAGGCCAGCAGGTTATCTACTTCTTCTTAATCTTCTTATTCGAGTAGAGGGTATGATAGGAGGAATGGTGGTACTGTTGATTTTTGGAAATGTTCCTACTGTAGCCAAAAGGGACATAAGTCTAATGATTGTTGGAATTTGAATAGGAATCAGGCTGCTGGTAGAGTCAAATTTGATGGAAAGGTATTTAGGTTTCCAGATGGATCTTTTATCAATCCCAGTGAGGGTCAGGCTCCTTTGTATTTGGTGAGGAGGAATAGTATTAGTGAAAAGAGAGCTAGGTTTGAGGAATTGCCTACTGAGGATTCTTCTGGTTCTAGAAATAATTCTGGAGATAAGAGGAAGGAAAAGGAGGTTAGTAAGGCTACTTTTTCTACTTAATATGGTAGTTTGGAGTTAGTAAAGGTTGTTAAGGCAGATGGTGAGTGTATGGCTGGTGTATATGATGTGGAGACTGCTAGGAGGGTGGCTGCTTCTAAAGCTAGAAGCGGTATTTCTAATCAGTTAAGGTCGAGAGATGGAAAGGCAAATGCTAAGAAGGCTGAAGATCCCAAGAAGATTTATACGCCTGAAGAGAGTCATCAGAAGAAGAAGGGTATAGATGATATGGGTCCCCCTAGTTTTGGTGCTTTTGATCTTAATGGTGATCCTATGCCTTTCGATAATGGTTCAGATTCAGAGGAGGATGTGCCTTTGGCTTCTTTGCCTAAGCCAAGTTCTAGTGGGCCAATGGAGGGAGTTAGAACTACTTTTTATGGTTCTGTTTTGGTCTCTGTGGATAGAAAGGTTCATGGGGATAATTCTGATGTTGAGATGCTTGATGTTGTTGGTAATGTGGGACCTCAAGAGTTTTCTAGTGAAAAAGTTGCTAGGAGTAAGGTTCATTATGAGAGGCCAGTGGTTTCTAGTCAAGAGAATGCTATGGATTTTGTTTTGGGAAAAGTGAACCAGATTCAGATTTTATTATCTTTGGGTGAATTGTTCACTATTAGTCTGGCCCTTGCTAAAAAGCAGAAGAAGCATTTGACTAGGAGAAGAGTGGCTACTGGTGAGGTGGAGTATATGTGTGAAAGTGTGGAGAAGTTTGGCAATGAGGTGGAGACTCATTTTTCTGCTCCTTTGGGATATTTGGTGGTTTCTTTAAATGGCAAACATGTGAAGGCATTGGTTGATTCTGGTTCACAAATAAATTTTAATTCATTGGATCAAGAAACTAGTCTGGATTTGCCAATTAAAGCTGGTGTTGGTGGAAATCTCAGAGGAATTGGTGGGCATGCTACTGAATTGATTGGTACAGCAGAGCATGTAAAATTAGGAGTAGGTGTAGCTGTTGGAAAACTTCAATTTTATGTGGCTAGAGGAGCTGTGAAGACAGTTTTAGGTGGGCCATTTTTGATGGATTTTGATGCCAAGATTGGTTATCAGACTGGTGTTGGGATTAGTTTGGAGATTACTGGGGAGGATATGAGGCAGTTACATATGAGGTTGGCACCCCCAGGTGATGAAGGTTGGGAAAATAGACCTGGTGTTTCTGCAGCTTGTCAGTGTTGCACTTGAACTAGGAATAGAAAATATTTGAAGTCCTCTTCTGGTTTATTTGAGGAGAGTGGTGATAATTTTGTTGGTGACCCTCATTTTTTGGGGTAGCAGGGGCTGATCACTATAATGTTACAATCTCTCCCCAGGATGAGATCCCGGATTGCAATTGGTCAGCTCACTTGGAGATAATTTGAGTGGATTCTCAATTACTTTCTGTTAATAATATGTTAAATTGTTATTATGTTCTCAAATTTTTGGTTTGTCTCACTTCTCTGTCAAGATTTTTGATCACATTCAAGAATGGATCAAGAGGTAAGATGGGAAATATTATGTTGAATAAAAATTGGAATGGTTTATTTTCTGACCTCCAGCAAGAGGGTAAACTGAAATTATTTCATCAAAATTCTATAAAAAATCTTAGTATAATTAAAACACAAAAAAATAATTTTTTTGATAATTTGATTCCGGTCCTCCAGCAAGGGGATAAACTGCCAAATTTTTTACTGGTGATTTTATGATTGATAAGGGAATTAAAAGTGTTGGAAAAATTGTTGATAAAATAGACGAGGGAAAAGAGAAAAGGGTTAAATTTAAAAATGAAATAAAATATTTTTCTACTTATATTGATTCTGGTTCTGACATTGAAGTGAATTCCTTTGATGAACTTTTCAATGGCAATACAAAAATAAATATTTTACCTCAAGTTTATGTAGATGTGGAGGCAGCAAAATATAAGAAGTTAGCAAATAAAATCTGACCAATTAATGAACCACTACCTGCTAAATTAAATACACCTTTGAAAAGACCAAGGCTATCAAGAGATCGTTATGAATGTCCCTTGGTGAAGAATCCGCCCAAATTTTCTGAAACATCAAGAATCACTTTTGATAGATTAGGTGTTGTTAATTTTGGACCTGATGGTTGGTTGTCTGGAGAAGAGAAGAAGTTGTTGTTGGATGTGATGGTCAAGCAAGAGAAGGCCATTTCTTTTGTAGAAGAGGAAAGGGGTGTGTTGAAGCATTCCTATGGGGAGCCTTACAAGATTCCTGTAGTATGTCATGAACCGTGGCAGAAAAAACAAATCCCAATTCCAGCTGCATTAAAAGAAGCTTATATCAAAGTTGTCAGAGAGCGTATTTGCACTGGACTATATGAGAAATCATCATCAAGTTATTCTAGTCCAGTATTTTGTATCAAGAAACCAAATGGCAAACTTAGAGTAGTTCATGATCTCAGGGAATTAAATAGGGTTACAATAAAGGATGCTGGTATACCACCTAGTGCTGAGGAGTTTGTGGAAGCGTTTTATGAGAGATTGTGTTATGGTTTAGGAGATATTATGGGGGGATATGATGAGAGAGAGTTGCATCCAGACTCTAGGCCTCTCACTACTTTTGATACACCGCTAGGACAATTACAATTGACAAGATTACCTCAAGGAGAAACAAACTCAGTTTCCGTTTATCAAGCTCAGATGGCTTGGATTCTTCAAGATGAAATTCCTCAATATGCTGGAATCTTTATTGACAATGGAGAAATTAAAGCACCTTCAACAGATTATGATAATGAAGTGTTGGAGGAGAACCCAGGGATACAAAAATTCATCTGGGAGTATAAAATTACTTTAGAGAGGATCTTGTTTAGAATTGAAGAAGCTGGTTTAACTATTTCAGGTTCAACATTTTCATGTTGTGTGCCAGCTTTAGAGATTTTAGGTCATGTGGTATGTTAAGAGGGTAGGATTATGTCCAAGAAGAAAGTGATTAAAATTCAGTCCTGGCCAAGACCCAAGAATACGACCAAACTAAGGGGGTTTTTAGGTGTATGTGTTTATGTTCAAATGTTTATCAAGGACTTTTCTTCATTGGAAGCTCCGTTGAGAAGGTTGACGAGAAAGGATGCAGACTGGGAGTGGGATGAAGAGTGTGAAAGGGAATTTTGGAGATTGAAGAAGGTTGTGGGGAATGATTTAGTCCTGCACAAGTTAGATTATGGAAAAGATGCTGGTAGGATCTATTTAGCAGTTGACTCAAGTCAGGTTGCTTCTGGGGGAGTTTTGACTTAGATGGATAAAGCTGGTTACATTAGGCCAGTTAGGTATGAATCTGTGGTATTCACCCAAGTCAAATCAAGATATTCTCAGCCAAAATTGGAACTGTGTGGAGTGGCAAAATTTTTAAAGAAACTTCAAAATGTTTTGTGGGGCCAACACTTTGAATTGCAAGTGGATGCAAAATATTTAATTCAAATGATTCATTCCCCAAGTTTACCTAATGAACCTATGACTAGATGGGTAGCATCCATTCAACATTTTTATTTTTACTTATCTCATAAGCCTGGAAAAACTTTTACTCTTCCAGATGGTTTGTCAAGAAGACCACCCACTGAAGATGATTCAGATTCAGAAGATTTTGATGAAGATATACCTATGATCAAAGCCAGCACTAAAGGAGCTTAAGACTTTCCATACCTCCCCCATGAGCTTAAACTGGCAGGACTATTGTGTTTAGATGATTGTGATGATGACCTCCTTCAAGAGGATAAACTGGAAAATTATTTTTATGTTGATAAATTTGATAAAATTGGTGTGAAAAAATTTGGTAAAAAAAAAGGTAGATGAAGATGTTGTGTATATAGATGAAGATGGATTGGTAGTTTGGGATAGTAGTAGGTTAAGGAAGGGTGTATATGTTGGAGAATTAGAAAATTTGGTTAAAAAGGGTGAAGAAGAGAAAGATTTATTTTTGAATTTTGTTTCTAAGAGGTCAAAAGGTTCAGATGAAGAAAATTGACAAAGCTCAATCAAGAATCAAATTTGTGGTCAAAGTCTATTGGCTCATTCATGTGCAGGTGATATTGGTGATAGAGAAGTGCCCATTGATATTATATTAATCAATTTTCAAGATTAATTCTGGGGTCAGACTGGTTTTTATTTTTTGTTGGTCAAATATTTATTGACTTTAGAAAGGCCAGAAGATTGTGAAGATGATGAATGGGTGGCTATAAAAAGGAAGTCATCTATGTTTTACTGATCTGGTCGATGATAAATGAAAAGGAGGTATCCAAATCCTCAAGTATTTTTAACTCAAAAGAAATGGCAAGAATTAGTTTTAAAGTCACTGCATGAAGATCTTGGGCATAGAGGTGTTGGAAAAACGTTCAGAAGAATTGCTGTTCAATTTTGGTGGAAAGGCATGAAGATGGCTGTTAAACAGTGGGTTCAGTCATGCAAAGAATGTCAAAGAAGAATTTATTTAAGGCCGAAAGAACCTGGACACGCTACCAGTGAGAATACTCTCTTTTGAAGGGTTAGCTTGGATGCTGTTCATATTAAGGAGTGAAGGTATAAAAATTTAATTGTAGCCCGAGATGATTTATCTGGTTGGGTAGAGGCAGCGCCTCTTATTAATTTGACTGCCAAAAATGTGGCAGAATTTATTTTGAATAATTGGGTGTATTTATATGGATTTATTAAATTGGTAATGGTAGATGGAGGTCCTGAGTTTGGGACAGAGTTTAAAGAAGCTATATCAAAAGTTAGGTCAAAGGTTAGGGTAGCAACCCCTTACTATCCTGAAGCTGAATGTATAGTTGAAAGAGGGCATCAAGTTATTAAGTATGCTTTAGTCAAAATGTGTGGGTTGAGTGCTGAAAAGTGGAGGCATTATTTACCTTTAGTTTTATTTTCTGATCAAATTACTGCCAAAAGGACAACTGTATTTTCACCCTATGAACTTGTTTTTGGACAGAAAGCTGTTTTACTGGTTGATTTGGAAGCTGAATCATATCTTGGAGTGGATTGGGACATGGTCAAGACTACTGAAGAGTTATTATATGCAAGAATGATGCAGCTAGAAAAGAAAGAAGAGTACTTATAAAAGGCATATTCCCAGATGATGAAGATTTGAAATAAGTCAGTAAGATATTGGGATTAGCGGTTGGCACATCAACTTAGAAAACCTTTGAAAACTGGAGATATGGTTTTGGTGTATAATAGGAGTTTGGAGAGCCAATGGGGCAAGATGTTTTCAGATAGGTGGAATGGACTGTATAAAGTCAAGGAACAAGTATCTGGTGGTTAATATGTGATAGAAGAGTTGGATGGAGTAGCTTTGAAGAAGAGGGTAGCAGCCAATCAATTCAAGCAGTTCTATCCTAGAGGTACCCAGAGCTCTGAAGTTTGACTCTGAAATGAGGATAAACTACATAATTGATTAAATAAAATTTTGTCAAAGTTTAACTCCAGAATGTGGATAAACTACTTTTTTATTAAAAATATTACCGTCGTTTTACTATGGTATGGGAGACAAAACTGTTAAAAAAATTTACGACATTTATGAAGAAATTTGTTTGAAAATTCTTAAAACTCTTAAAAGCGACAAAAATTATGGGGAAGATATATGTTGGATTGATAATTTTTTTTTGGTAGAAGTGTTCACAGGGGAACCTTCTGAATTAAATATTGAAAAGTTTAGGGGTAATTGATGGGCTGTCTGCTCTATACACAATTACCCCACAATGTTTGTTACCAATTTTTCCCTGTTTCTAGTTGAATCCTGGCTTTGTTTTTTATCCATAGAAAGTCATCTAAGACTATAAACTGGAACGTATGAAGAGACAATGCTCCCACTTACAGATTCAAGATTCTTTTTATTTTTTATTTTGTTATTTCTTTTATGTTAGATTTTTATGTAATGAAATATGTTTTTCTTTCATTTTAATTTTTATAATACTATAAAATATTGTTAAGGGTGATGCTCACTGGTGGTCTCTAATAATTTTTACAAATTGGAGGGAGCCCACTCAGTGATCATTATTATAAAATTTTATTTTCCTAAACTTTCATTTATTGATTTTGTATTTTAAATTTTATAAAATTATGTCACCACATCAAGTTGCACTTGGATGTGGGTATGATGTCAAGGGTACCGCTCATCAATTGGCCAGGGGGCATCTTTTAAATTTTATTTTACATTTCATAAATTTTATATTTCAAATTTGCTTATCATTTTTTTAAAATTAAATTTCAAATTTTATTTCATAAAAATCTTTGATAAACTTTTATTATTTTCATCATTAAAAAAACCAAAAAAAAACTAATAAAAAATAAATAAAAAAATAAAATAAATATATAAACATGCAATTGTTTTTTTAAAAATTTTGTTAAATTTAAATTTCAATTTTCTTTTGGTTTTTTTATAGTATATTTTATATAGGAAAAAGAGCCAAGAGGAGCTTGAGCAAAATTGGATCCTACTTCAAAATGTTTAGTCCTCCAAGTGTTTAAACCATCTTCTTTTAAAGACTTTCTTTAAGGTCTTATTTGTATTCATGATCTGTTAGTACACTAAGACTTGAATCTGGATAGTTTTTACAGTTTTATTTTAAGAATTTGGTTCCTCATTGGATCTGTTAGTCCACTAAGACTTTAAACTGGAAAGTTTTTATGATTTTATTTCAAGAATTTGAATCCACATTGGATCTGTTAGTCCACTAAGACTTTAAACTGGATAATTTTTACAATTTTATTTCAAGAATTTGGTTCCTCATTGGATCTTTAGTCCTCTAAGACTTTAAACTGGCTGTTTATGATTTTATTTCAAGATATGCTGTTTGTCCTCCAAGACTTTAAATTGGCTAACTTTCAAGGACATTCAAAATTTTATGGATATTTTTGGAGAAAGGTTTATGATAGTAGCTGGAACTAGCAATCAATTAAATGTTTGGTACACCAAGACTTTAAACTGGAATGTCAATCTATTTGGTGAAATTTGTGGCGCTTTAACATGGTCTAAAAGTTTAAAATTAAATATTGGAAGCCTGGCTAAAAGTATTTTGTAAACATTGCTAAATAGCAAAATGGATGAAAATTGTGATGAAAAAATCAGAAGTAAGGGTGGTAGTTGGATTTATTATTATTTTATTTTAAAGCCTCAGTTTTAGACTGTTTGGCGGAAGCTTGGAGGACCTCATGGCAAGATTGGAATCAAAGAATTTGTCTCAGTGGGGGGACCTATGAGAACAGAATCAAGTGTATTTGGCTCTTTAGGGAGATGCACTCTCTCATGCTGTGACATAGTGGGAAGACTGGTATATGGGAGTCTTAAGGGATTCAAACCTTGCTCTCAGCAGTGGAATTATCAAAAAAATTTATTTTTATTATTATTATGATTTATATCAAGAGCAGAAGAAGAAGACAAACAGTTAAAATTTGTAGAAGATAAGCTAAAACAACGTTCATCAAAATAAACTAGTTAGAATAAATAATTGGTTGGAATGGGGACATTCCTTATTGGAGGGAGGATGTGGCATTCTAAATCTGGATAAGCCACTTAGGTGAAAATTTGATTGGAACTTGGTTGGAAGAAAATCATGGTGTTACCAGGTTTTAATTTGGTTGAAGGGAGTTAACTGGATTTTTTTGGGTTGATTTTTGGTGTTTTGGAATGGTTATATGTGGTATTTCTTTTGTGGTTTGATGGCTATATGGATTTGTATTTTTGGTGAATGAAGTGTGCTCTTGGAATGGCCACTTTTTTCTTGTGGGCTCTGGTGGGCTCTGGTAATTTTCCAGTGCAAAAGCAAAGTATACTGGAAAAATTCTGTCATTGTGGCCAAGTTTTATCATGGTGAAAAAATTAACTCACTGTGGCAAATTTAGCTCACTCTGGCCAAATTAGCTCATTATGGTAAAAAGAGCTCATTGTGGCAAAATTTTCTCACAATGGGAAAGTCTGATCACCAGTGCAAAGTTTGGTCACCGCAGAAAATTCTGGGCACTGTGGCAAAGTTTGGTCACTGCAGAAAAGTCTGGGCACTGTGGTAAAGTTTGGTCACTGTAGAAAAGTCTGATCACCAGTGCAAAGTTTGGTCACTGTAGAAAAGTCTGATAACCAGTGCAAAGTTTGGTCACTGCAGAAAAGTTTGGCTATTGTGGCAAAATTTGGCTAGAATTTATTATGCTTGTTAGATCAATAGTTAATTGTAGATCCTATGCTTTAGGGTATTGTTGGAAAGGTCTGGAGTAGGAGAATCAGAAAGAAGGGGGAAATCTTAGTCTGCTACATGTTTTTGTCTTTTAGTTTCGATAATTAGAGTCTTTTTTAATAATTAACAATATTTAACATATAACAACAATTATAATAAAAAAATATCAACATATAGGGTACCATTGGATAGATCTCATCCAGGGTAACTCAAATTTATTAATTTTCTTATAAAATTCATAAAAAAAAAAAAAAAGTACACTCTTTAATTTTTGTGTGAAACTGGGTGAATCTGGGGCAGACCTTTAATAAGGCACCTTTGAACAGATCATCCCAAGGGTAGTTTCTGGGGTACTTTACTGTACTTTTCAGTCTCTGGAGCAAGTGTTTCAGCTCGTTCTAAGTATTTTCTGTTACTGGTATCAGTGTAATCAGGTACTAGGTATTTTTTTGGCTAGTGTAACAGATAGTTGCACTTAGATTTTTCTTTATTATAGGTTTCCAATGCTTTCAAAGTTTTTCAATCAGGATTTCATCTATTCCATTCTTCAAGTTGATTTTCAAGCTTAGTTAACTGAATCTTACATTTACCTAAAGGGAAAGGGATTTCTTTTTGCCATTCCAACTTCCTTGGATTGTTCCTGCAGCAAGGTGACTGTAGGAGTCTACTCTACAGCGCTAGTAACAAAGTATGATTTAATAGTAAATATTAATGGTCCTACTACTTATCGTTAAATTATTTAGTTATTAAACCTCAGGAGAAGACTAATAAATTATTTCTTCTTAATATAAACTCACAATACTTGGATTTTATGCATGCTAGTGGTGGAAAATAGATCAATAAAATATAGTTATAGCTTATATAAAGATAATATCAATTTATATATGCTTTATAATATATATTTATATATGATAATTGTTTTATAATTTTAATTTAAAGTGTATTAAGTAAGTGATGATCCCATAACCAGTCAAAATTCTCCCTTACTTATACAAAAATCCACTGGATTGCACTGACCTTCAATCCAGATGATTTCACTGCTATCCCCAGCAATTACAGCACTGTGAGCGCCCATAAACTCCCCATAGAGTCCAAATCAAGAAGTTTCAACATCCTGACCTCCAGTAAGGAACCTCCATCACAATTAATAATACCACAGACCCATACCATAAATAGAATAAACAGGTAAAAGTGGATATCATAAAGAAACAAGTAAAATAACTCATCGAAAGAGTATATAATGAAACCCAAAGCATATAAAGGAGAAAAATTAGCTTTCTAAGCCCCTAATAACATCCCCAAGCATCCATATTAACCTAGTAATCATATCTTAACTCATAAATCCGTGAAAATTCATCCAAGGAAGCAGATTAAGTTGTCCAAACTGGATATATGCGCCTGAAATAGGTGTATATGCTTGTGTAGATATTTTGAGTCCACTGAATAGGTCCATACAACCTAAAAGAAGCAGAAAAATAAAGGTTATAGGCTGTTAAGAGATTAAAACCCACTTATAGACCTAAATTTACATAATATAACTACATATTTCACTGAATATGAGGCTTATGTATACAAATAAGCTTATGTATGTCTATAATTACTTAATATCACTTACAATAAGTATATTTTTACCCCTTTAACACCTTAATAAGTACTATTATGCTATGGATTAGCTTTTTAAACTACTATAAGTCATATAATAGTATGATAATTATATATATAAGTATTATAACCATATATATAAGTATTTTAACCATATTTTTAAGTAATAAATGTAATGTAATTAAGGTTATCTTATTTTAAACATAAGTATTACTCAGTCCTGGAGATACCTAGGCTGAAACTTTCTCACCCAAAAAAACAATAAAAAAATGTTAAGACATTTTAATTAATAAGTAAGTAGTGAATAGAAAAATAATTTTAAAATTTCTATGATACATATACTGAAATAACCAGTATTATTTGGATATGAATTTTTTTAAGAGTTTTTTAAGATCAGAGATTTCATTTTCTGGAATCCACTGGTCATATTCACTTAATTAATTTTTAAACCTTAATAGATACTCAACTCCCTTTTCTTTAGTAAGGTGTCTCCTTTTAAGTATCTTTTCAATTTCAGCCTTTTCAACTATTTCTTCAAGTTGCTGTTTATGTCTTCCTGATATTCTTGAAAATAGAGCAGTATAATTAGAATGGTATGGTTTTATAAGAGAAATAGGAAATGATGGATGTTTTCTATCATATGGTGCTTATAGAATAACTTCAATACAATTGTTACCAACCATAGTTTTTACTAAAAATAGTCCAATGAATGGATCCTTCAATTTAACATTACCATTTAAATTGAAATTTAGTGTAGAAATAAGGACTTCATCACCCTCTTTGAACATTTTTTCTTTATGGGCTTTATCCCATCTTTTCTTCTCATACTCAAAAGCCTTATTTATACATTATTGAGCATTATTTCTGCATAATTCTTGCATTAGAAGAAAAGATTTTGTACCTAGATGAATATCCAATTTAGGTAATCTATTAAGAGCTTTGGCAGGGGTATTAGGTACATAACCCAACCATAACTCAAATGGCGTTTTTCCAGTGACAGAATGTACTGTACTATTGTATGCAAATTCTAAACCTGGGATAAGGGTTACCCAATCATGTGTGAATTTGTCATTGTCTTTAAAGTCAAGACCAAAAGCACAATATCTTCTTATCATATCTTCTAAAGTTTGTATCATTCTTTCTGCTATCCCATCAGTTTGTGGATGGTATGCTGTAGAAAGTTTTAATTGACACCCTGAAACATCCATAAGTGATGTCCAGAACTCAGAAGTAAATTTAGGATCTCTGTCTGAGACTATTGCTTTGGGGAAACCTGCTTTACTTAACATTTGTGTCCACAATAAAAAAGCTAAGTCCTTTGCAGAAATCTCTTTGTGGGTAGGAATAAATTTACACATTTTTGTAAATCTATCTACAATTACGCAGCAGGAGTTTTAACTCTTATGCCCAGCTATTAGAAAGCCTGTTACAAAGTCCATTTTAAATATTTCCCATGGAGCTTTTGGTTTCTCAAGTTGTTGTAATAAACCAGCTTATTTGCCTGTTAATCTTTTAGATTTTTGACAAGAATCACATGTCTCAACATATTTTTGAACATCATCAGAAATTTTAATCCACCAAGCTGTATTTTTTACTCTGGTTAATGTTTTATGGAAGTCAAAATGACCTGTTAATATATCATCATGACATATACTTAACATTAAATCCTTCATTGAAGGGGGAAGTACAATTACATTGCTTAATTTCTTCTTGTAATATATAAAACCATCCTCAATGGAAAATTTTCCATTTTCTAATGCCTCTTTATACTTTTGTGGTAATGTTTTTATTAAAAGACTCATTGAAGAATTAAATGGATCATTTATTACTGTAGGAAGATTAATTAAGTCAGTATCTGATGCATAATTATCAAGAATTTATTGCATATATTCATCCTCAAGATCTACAATACAAATTCCATATATGTTAAGAATCTCTGTTTCAGGAACATAAGCAGGATTATAATCATTATTTGGTAGAGGTACTCTAGATAACAGATCTACATTAGAGTGTAATGTTCCTGCTCTATGTCTAACAGTCATCTGTCCTCTGTATTCTAGTACAGCTAATTTCCATCTGAACATATGTCTATTAAGAACTTTCATGTTTACGAGTGACTTAACTGCACTACAGTCAGTTATAAACTGAAATTTTTGGTCTTCAAGGTAATAATGTAGCCTCTCAAGAGCACATACTACTGCCAAAAATTCAAGTTGAGTAGCACAATATTTCAATTCACTACTTCTTAGAGTATGTGAAATATAGCAAATAACTACTTATGAAATATTCCCTTCAATAAGTTGTTTTTGATGCAAAGCAGCACCCAAACCAATAAATCTTGCATCTTTATACAATACAAAAGGCAATTGGAAATCTGGTAATCCCAAGATAGTAGCCGTCATCAAAAATTCTTTCAACATATCGAAAGCTTGTTGTCTTTCATTATTCCAAATGAAAGCTTCTGATTTCTTTATCAGTGTGGTCAATGGTGCAGCATATAATTGGTAGTTCTTTATATATTGTCTATAATAACCACACATACCAAGAAAAGATCGTACATCCTTTACATTTTGAGGAATTCCAATATTCTTAATTGCAGCCACCTTATTTTGTTTTACACATACTTGTAAGCCAGATACAATATGACCAAGCACTTTTAAAGATTCAAACCCAAATTTACATTTTTTTAATGCAAGGGTCATTTTTATTTCATCCATTTTCTGAAAAACCTTCTTTAAATGGAATAAGTGTTCATCATATGTCTTAGAGAACACTATGATGTCATCAATTTATACCATTAACCATCCCTCAATCATTTTATTATGGAATGTTATATCCATTAACTTCTGAAATACTGATGGAGAATTTTTTGGTCCAAATGGCATCCTGACATATTTATAAATTCCCATGTGTGTTGTTATCAACAAAAAGTTCTGTGAAGTCTTTTCAACAAGAATTTGATGGTACTCTTTATTTCCATCTTAGCAACTTATATACTTAGCACCTTTAAGGGTAGCATGTATAGAGGTAATCCTTGGCAAGGGATAAATATAATCTACTGTAAATGTATTTAATGCTTTATAATCACTGCACAGTCTTGCTTTATCTTGTTCATAAGAAATTAGCACTGGTGATATTACACAATATTTTGGTGTAGTTTCAACCTTTTCAAGAATGTTCATTTTAAATAATATCTTAATATTTTCCTCCATGTCTTTCCTCTTCATTGGTGAATCAGGGGATGGTTTCTTTTTAAGGCTAGCAGGAATATTATCCATATCACAGGTTAAACTAATTTTCATTTCATGATCTTTTACAAGGCCAAGTTCATTGGTTCCATGTGCAAAAGCCATTGGAAATGCTTTAATTAAGTCCAAAATATTTGTTTTCTCAGCTTCACTTATTTGAGGCCAAATGATGCTTTTGAAATTTTTGTTTCCAGAAGTTCCATTTCATTGGATTCTCTTCCTTTGCCAGGAATATTTATTACTGACTCAATGTGTAAGACAATGTTGAAAGAATTTATATTAAATTTACTTTTACCATTCATTCCAATTGTATAATTACTATAAGCAGGGTCTAATTTAAAACCAAACTTAGTCAGAATGTCATTTCAAATGATAAAACAGTTACTACAATTAGTATTGTCCATTACTACCAAGTCACAAGTTACTCTAACATAACTATGTTGATGATTAAAGAAAACAGAAGCTTTGTATCTACCAATGGGGTGTTGTACTAATCCAAAACCTCTCCAATTTTTACTTTGAAGGGGTTCAAGCTTTGATTTATATTCACTATCAATTTTATGTAATGTATTTGTTGAAACAAAAGAACCAGAAGCTCCTGTGTCCAATACTATATATACATTTTCTATAGAAATGATAGCTGGAACCGTGATAGGTGTCATTTTCAAGTTATCAGCTTGTATATCCTTAATGATTTCAGCATCTTCAAAATTCATTAAGGATTCATTTGAGTCCATACTTAATATTAGATTTTCAAAGATGGAAAAATCATCTCCCAACATACAGACTTAATTTTCATCACTATATGAGATAATACTGTCATAATCACTTGAATCTTTACTTTTTTCTGTTTCATTTTCAGATTCATGCTGATTTTAAACAATATTTATATTCTTCTCACATTTGTGACCTTTACCCAAGGCATATTACACTTATAAAAAGTATTAGTTTCATACTTTTTAGGTACTACAGGTGCAGTAGGTTTTTTCTGCTTCTCCTGAAGTGTTTTTGAAATCTGATTTTTCACAGGTTCATTATTTTGTTTATAAGTGGTGTAACTTTCTTCATACGTATGGTTTAATAATATTTCATTACAAATACTAATAAATTCAGAGTATTCATTAACCATTATTGTTCTAGCTACAACAATGTCTCTGAAAGATATAGGTAATTTATATATTATATTATCTTTCCATAAGTTAAAATCCATGTTTGGCTCAATGGCTTTTAATATTTTGTTTAAATTCATTAAAAATACCATAGTTTTGTCACCGTTCAACGGATTATACCTAGTTTTCTCATATAAACTTTGCTGAGTAAGTCTGAATTTAGAATCTCCAAATTGTTTTTCAATTATTTGCTTCCATTCAGCCCAAGAGTAATCTTTACCCTCACTTAACACAGCTTCAAACCATAATAAAGAAACATCCTTAAATAAAGAGATAATTTTGATTTTATTTCTTCATCTGGTAGCTTATATGAGAATTTTAAGTTATCAATTCTTTGAATAAAATGCTGCCAATCAGAGCTGGCTTCCCCATCATAAGTTGGGTACTGATAAATCTTTGGAAAGTTCTTCTGATTGGAATTACTCTCAATAATCTTAGGTAAATTAAATAACTCATTCAATCTGGATAAATGGTCTTGTATTTCCTCTTTCACAGATTTGTGACTTACATTTGTTTTTTCAGACTTGACACTACCACCAGGTGGGTTTACTTGTGGTGATATGGGAAATAATTGAGATTCATTTTTGCCAATGAAAGTATTATTATTATAATGTGTATACTTATGATTATCATGATTCATTAGTAGATTTACAGTTTCAATCTCAACTTTAGTTAATCTTTGTAATAGATCAGATACACTCTGATTTGTTTGTGCAAAAGATAACTTAGTTCTGGATTCAGATTTTAATAAATGTGCTTCATACAATTTTTCTAACTCACAGAATTTTTTTGAAAGTTCACTATATTTATTACTTAAAGAATCATATTTAAGAGTTAGAGCCAAGTGTTAATTCTCTAATTCTTTATTTCTTGTTTCCAGTTGAGAAATGTTCAATTTCAAGGACGAAATTGTATCACTTTTGAGCTTAACTTTCTGTTCCTCACAGTCAGTCATTCTATTCCATAATGCTGAAAAAATTCTATGCACATTTAGATTATTATTAAAATACTTCATGTCTTCCTTCTCAATGTTTTCAATGTTTTGTGAACTTCTCATCTCACTAGTAAGTGGTGACAACAAAGCTCTTGTATATACTTATTGTTATTTTAATATTATTTTTTATTTCAATATTAAATTGTATTTTTAATATTAATATTTATCTCTCTTAACCTCTCATTAGGGGGTATCAATGTTCAGGGATCCACAATTAATTTAATTGCGGAAAATAATCTGCATACCCCAATTATCTTCCGCAATTATTTTTGCTAATAATTGGGTTATTAGACACTTTATGTGTCCATGTTCACCTCTTATCCGACATTTTTTTACTCAATTTTTCATAACCACATCTTGGACAACCCTCTGTCATAACCACATGTTGCACAACTTTCTGCCATAACCACATCTTGGACTACTCTCTGGATATGCCTCATGGATGTGATGAGTTTGGGATCAAGAATTAGGAATGGAAATTGGGGTATAAGAGGCGGGATAATGCATTATCCTGGATTCCTTATACACTAGACCCGGGGCTAGTGGATAAGAATCTTCTGAAATTAATAATGTCTGATCCCGGGAAAAAAAATTTCTGATCCCTAATTGCAGATTCCTGAAAATTGATACTTCCTATTGAGCACGGTGTTAGGAAATAAAATTATAAGGGACATTTAATATTAATTTTAATTATTTACTAATTTTACTGTTTTTTGTAACTTATTACAAGTAAATTTAGAGTAAATACATTTTAATTAATAATAATGTATGAGAATTAAAAAGGCATGGCTTCATCCCAGTTAATAATTAATTATTTTACTGGGTAAGTCTAGAAGCCTGGCTGACTCTTTTGATGTATCTACCACCTACCTTCACAGACCAATAAAAGAGGAAATATATATCAAAGATTCACCTGGCTTTGAGATCAACAAGAGAAAAACCCTATTTTTTTAAGATTTTCCCTAAAGAAATTTTCAGGGAACATATTTATGGTGCAAGAACCTCTCAAAGAAACTACCCAATCTTGGCCATGAAGACTTCAAATATGATGCAAGTTTCTATTACATGAGAGAAATGGATATCAACACAAATATATGAATTCATGTGGATGAAAGCCTTGCAAATGAAAATGACATTAAACATCTTTAATTATTTCAAAATATGCTTAAAAAAACTCATAATTGAATTGAAAATGTCCCTGGAATCCATTGTTTTCCTTTCTATTAAAAGAAAACAACACAATTTTAAACTCAATCAGACAACCCTGATAAAAAGATTACTTGAAAATTTTTGTCTGGATTATGATTTGAAAGAAAACCCTCTTCTCCACTCTTTTTTCTTGAAATTTACACCTGATGGATATGTACCAATTAATACAGCCAACTGACCATCAGAAATAGGGTCTTTAAGCTATGTTTCTAATGGTAAAAGGCCTTATATATAATTTAGTATAAATTTCCTTGGTAGGTTCTTGAAATTCCCTAAAAAAGATCATTGGGCTTGAATCTGACATCTGTTTGTATATCTCAAAAACACAAGGTATCTGACACTAAACCTATACCCATCAAAGGATGAGATGCTAAATAAATCTTTGAGATGTTACAGAAACTCAGACTGGGGTAAAGAAAACTCAAAATATACTGGAGGAAGAATCATCATGCTAAATGACTTCCTGATAAGATGTTCATCCCAATGCCTCTCTTCTTTTGTGACAGAAAAATGCAATGCATAACTATGGCTCTTAAATCAGCAATGAATATGGGCATTTGGATTAGAAACATATTTCAAGATATCATCAGCTTCCAAGGAGCAGTAAATCTTTATTACAATAATGAGGCATGAAAAAAGTCAGATCTGAATGAATCATCAAATAAAAAAACTCAAAATATTGAACATTATTACTATTTTGTGAATGAACAGCTTTACAAATGGGTACTATAAAATAAACAGTTAGCAGACATAATGACAAAACCTATTATCCTGTTGTCTAGAAGAAGGAAAAGAAGAAGAGAAAGAAATATAAGAATAAAGGGAAGAAAAGATAAGTGAGGTATAAGTGGAAAGGATGACAAAAACAGTAACAACAATAGACTACTGGGAAATTTTACGGGACTGTAGTAAGTGTCACGCGCCACGTGACACTTGAGGCGAAATTAACTCAATAAATCAATAATATCAAGTCCTAAATCTATACTCGAAGCGCAGAAAGCAATTCTCCATAGCAACTGCAATTTTCCTTTGTGTACTTACTATTTAACTGCGCTAGCCTAAACTCTAAATCTAAATTAGTCAATCTCCCAATAGGGTACCTTAGTCCTTTTCAATAAGCGACGCACAGCGCTAGGATCAACGAAATAGTATAGTAGTAGTTTTTTCATTAAAGTTTTGTTAATTAATTAAAAGGGGTAAATTGAGCATGGACGGATATTTAGTGGAGAGGGTCTAAGTGTATGTTAGTAATGGTCAATGGAATGGGAATGCTGCGATGGAAGGGAGGTCAATGTGAGGAGGAACAAAGGATATAAAAGGAGTTGGGTATTTTGGTTCGATATTCCTTAGAATTAAATTATAAATATCGTATTTACATTAATAGTGGTAAATCCTTAAAAGTTAAATCATTGTTATTGTATCTTTCTTTTACTTTCTCAATATTCATTTCTAAATCCTAAATCTTTGATTATTGAGTTTCCAACCCTTCGTGAGATTTTAAGAATTATTATTACCTTGGAACTAGTTTATAATTCTTCTCGAACGAACCTTGAACCTATAGCTATTACTTCGAGTAACCTTCGAATCATTTCCTCGAATCATTCCTCTGTGCTTCAAAGAAGTTTCTAAAATCCCTCATCTCACTTGCAGGAACATCCTCGACCTTGTGCGTAGGTCGTCCGGTGACAGTATAATTTAATTCTCCGTAGTTCTCATTCTTTACACTACTACGTCTTTTTAGGTGCTTCTAAAATTTTAAATGGCACCTGTTCAACGCACTCCTCCTACGGGCGCTACTACTAGAGCTCGCGCTAGAGGCAGGCCAACAGCCACAAGGTCTGTTTCTCGCACTCACTCTTTGGAACCACTCGACCTTAGGGAACGGCAACATTCAGTTCAATCTGTAGAAGACATTCCACAAGATTTTGAGGATTCTAGTGATGAAGAAGAAGGGGAGGATACAATGCATGAGGCACCATCCGCCCCTGCCAATCACCCTTCTGGCCAATCCTCAGAACCGGGACCATCTAACTCTCTGGAAGATTTCATGAGACTTTTTATGAAAACCCTTTCAAATCCAACTTCTTCAGAGGGATCTAAGTTCAAAACTCCTTCTATGAAATCTCCTGACAAATTTGACGGAGATCACCCCGACAGATTGCGACCCTTCTTGGAAACCTGCAAGCTACTGTTCCATAATGACCCTCGAACCTTTAACAGCGACCGATCAAAGGTTGTTTACGCTTCTTCATTCCTAGCCGGGAAAGAAGCAAGATGGTTCGAACCTTATCTACTCATGCTTTCTTCGACAGAAACCCACTTACTTATCAATAATTGGGAAAAGTTTGAAGACCAACTTTTTACGTTGTTTGGGGACCCTAATGAAACGGACAACGCAGAAATTGAACTTGATTTTCTTTGCATGAGTGATAATGGTAAAGCCTCTGAATATATCTCAAACTTCAGAGCACTTCAAACTCGAGTAGGTTGGAATGATGCTGCCCTTAAGTATCATTTCAGGAAAGGACTTCCTTCGAGGATTCTGGATCAATTAAATCTTCACGGTCAGAAGATGACTACTTTAACGGATTTAATGGATCGAACCCTCGAACTTGATGGCGTTTATCAAGGACGACTTCAACATTGTCGATATGCCAACAAATCTCAAGGCCTAAATTTTAAATCGGGACCTTCTTCACACCCACGACCAAATCAATCCTCCTTGACTCAATCCAAACCCAATAAGGGAAAGGATAAACCTCGACCAAAAGGCTCGACCCCAGGCGATATCAGCAAAGTACTGGATCCTAAAGGGGAACTTAAAGAAGCTGAGAGGAAGAGAAGAGCAGATAATGGGTTATGTATGTATTGTGGGGGTAAGCACAAGTTGGAAGACTGTGTAAAGTTGAATGAAAGAGAAGGTACTAGTTCGAAGTCAAAAAACTAGTAGATAGTTTACTTGTGTGCAAAGCAAACTATCTTATCTCTCCCAGTGCACAGAACCTCCATGTCTTAAGGACTGGAGTTGCCTTAAACCGCTTGAGATTCATTCTTTTTAAGGAGGATATCCCCTTGAGTTGTCTTATAGACTCTGGAGCTTCAATTTCTTTTGTTAGTTTATCTTTTTCCGAGAAGCTTCAACTAACATTTACAGATATCGATTGAACTCCCATCTATTTGGTCGAATCAGAGGAACCCAAATATTGGGTAAGTAAGAAAGTTTTATGGGTTTTCAACTTTCCGAATTTTCCCCCCTTCGAGTGGGAATTATCAGTCTTGGACGCCCCAAGGATGAACAATACCATTCTTGGCCATGACTTTTTAACGCATTGGAATCCCGAAATTGATTGGACTAGGGGATTGATCACCCCACGATCTAAATATATTTCTGATTCTTCAATGCAGGTCAATAGGGAGTTAAACAACCCGCCTGACAACGTCCTGCTAGAGGACAAATCTCTGCCAGATGACTTGCAAGCATCTGTACCTTCTTTAAATGAGCAATTGGCTAACCCTTCTAGCTCAATGACTTCACTCGAAGAGGATTTAAATTGCCTCAAAGTAATTGAATTATGCTCTCTCAATACAGGTATCACCTCGACAGATTCTCTCGAAGATGAAGAGGACGACCAAATAAACGTTGAAGCCATCAAATCAACTCTACCGGAAATCTACCACAATTTCCTTGATGTTTTCTCAATCCGCAAGGCCAATAAGTTACCACCTCATCGACCCTACGACCATCAAATAGAGTTAATAGGCCCAGAACCTCCGGCAGGTCCTGTCTATTCTTTATCGAAGGACGAATCTCAAGTTCTTTGAGACTACATTGCAGAGAATGTAGCCAAAGGTTTCATCAGAGCCAGTAAATCTCCAACCGGCTCTCCTGTCCTCTTTGTAAAAAAGAAGGACGGTAGTCTTATGTTGTGTGTTGACTATAGAAAGCTCAACACAGTCACAAAGAAGAATGCATATCCTGTTCCTCCTATGTCATTACTTCTTACCCTTTTCAATGGTGATAATTTCTTTTCTAAAATTGATCTTAGAGGCGCTTACAATCTTATTCGCATTGCGGAAGGTCATGAACCACTGACTGCAATGCGCACTAGATTTGGTAGTTTTGAATATTTAGTTATGCCTTTTGGATTATGTAATGCACCTTCAACTTTTCAAACTTTTGTTAATGATATCTTTCAGGATGTTGTTGAACAATTTGTAGTCATCTATTTAGATGATATTTTAATATTCTCGAAAACACTGGATGAACATATTCATCATGTTCGACAGGTCCTAAATCGTCTTCGAGATCATGGTCTCTACGCCAAGCATAATAAATGCGAATTCCACCTCAAATCAATTGATTTTTTGGGTTTTACGTTGTCCACTGACGGTTTAGTCATGGATGATAAAAAAATCCATAAAATCCTGGAATGGCCTGAGCCCAAAAACATTAAATCACTCCAAGGATTTTTGGGTTTTGCAAACTTCTATAGAAGATTTATTAAAGATTACTCTAAAACTATTTCCAATCTTACTTCTCTTCTTAGAAAAGATATTCCTTTTGTTTTTACTTCTACAGCACGAAAGGAATTCAAAGCACTAAAAACGGCGTTCACCACAGCCCCAATTCTTCGACATTTTGATCCTTCGGCCTCGACAATAGTTGAGACAGATGCGAGCGATTATGCTATTGCAGGGGTCATCTCCCAATTAAATCCTGAAACAAATTTGTTTCATCCTGTTGCTTTTGAGTCACGCAAACTCATAGCCGCAGAATTAAATTATGAAATTCATGACAAAGAGCTTTTAGCTATTATCCATTGTCTTAAAAAATGGCGTTCTTTTCTTCTCAGCCTAGATAGTCCTTTTCAAATTTTAACAGATCATAATTCTTTGAAATACTTCATGTCTTCTAAAGTGTTAACCAGGTGTCAAGCCAGGTGGGCTGAATTTTTGTCTGAATTTTCTTTCTCTATTTCCTATCGCCCAGGAAAAAACTGCATTGTCCCAGATATCTTGTCACGTCGGGATGACGTTTACCCACAGCGGGGGGACGCATTTGCTGACAAGAACCCAGCAAATGTGAAATCAATCTTCAACGAATCAATGTTAACGACTCATCAACTTAATTTGATGACAATTCAATCTTTTCGAAATCCACTATCCAACATCGTCGAAGCTCAGTCGAAGGACGATTATTGTTTAGGGTTAAAAGACAAAATACTCTCGAAGCAAGGGGCCAAAAGATTTAGTATTGAATCAGGTCTATTAGTCTTCGAAGGTAGAGTAGTCATACCCGACAACAATGAGATAAAATTATGGATTTTCAACAGTTGACATGATTCTCCGTTAGCTGGTCATTTTGGGGTTGATAAAACCTACCAGTTAATAGCAAGGGATTTCTTCTGGCCAGGTATGACCAAGGAAATCAAGGCCTATATAAAAGCTTGTTACCAATGTAATAGGAATAAGGCTCCCCGTCACCGGAAGCATGGGTTGCTTCAACCACTTCCTATTCCCTCTAAACCTTGGGAATCTTTATCGATGGATTTCATTTCTCAACTTCCTATTTCTAATGATTTTGATGCTATATTAGTAATAGTAGATAGATTTTCAAAAATGTCTATTTTTATTAAAACCACTACTACTGCTACAGCAGAAGATTTGTCAAAATTGTTTCTAGAATATGTATTTTCTAAACACGGCTTACCAAATGATATTATTTCAGATAGAGGCTCATTGTTTGTATCCACATTCTGGACCCAACTGTTTTGACAACTCAATATCACGAGGAATCTCTCCACGGCCTATCACCCTGAAACTGATGGTCAAACAGAAAGAGTTAACCAAATCCTCGAACAATATCTTCGAATGTATGTCAGTTACCAACAAGACGATTGGACCACATGGCTACCATTGGCCAAATTTGCTTATAATAACTCGACTCATTCTTCGACACAACAATCTCCCTTCGAAACCATTTATGGACGACATCCTCGATTCAACTCAATTCATGTAGGAACTAATCATCCTGCGGAACATTATCTTCGAACTATATCACGACTCCAAGAAGAACTTAAAACAAATTTGGAATCAGCGATTCGAAGATACAAGGAACAGGCCGACAAACATCGACAATCTGCTCCTTCCTTTAAACCAGGCGACAAAGTATGGCTTGACGCACAAAACATTCGAACAACAAGACCATCAAAGAAACTGGCTGAAAAGCGCTTGGGACCATTCGAAATCGACTCTGAAGTCTCTAAAACTGCATTTCGACTCAAGTTACCTCCTAAATGGCAGGCGATTCACCCTGTTTTCCATGTATCTCTCCTGGAACTGGCTCGAGAAATATACCCGGGCAAAAACCAACCCCCTCCGGAACCGGTCGAAGTAGAAGATCATCTAGAGTGGGAAGTAAGTCGTATCCTTGATTCAAGAATACGCAAGGGGAAACTTCAATACCTCGTGGAATGGGAAGGCTTCCTCAATGACTCAGACAAAACATCCTGGGAACCAGCCATCAATGTTTCTAACGCTCCTGAACTCCTAAAATCTTTTCATTCGAAATATCCTTTAAAACCAAAACCTTAAAATTTCTTTATTTAAAATTTTCTTTTCTTTTTCTTTCTTTCTTTAAAATCTAAAACACCTCTTAAATTTCTTTGCCTTGTTTTCTTTTTTCTCTCCTCTTTTTTCTTTCTTCTCCTTCTATAAATTTCCTTCAAAACCAACTAAAAATAAAATCAAAAATAAAATTAAATACAATAAAATAAAATAAAATAAAATCAAAATTAAAATTAAATAAAATTAAATTAAATTAAATAAAATAAAATAAAATAAAATAAAATAAAATAAAATAAAATAAAATAGGATAAACATAAATAATAAAATAAAATAAAAAAACTCATAAATCTCTCTAAATATTTTCTTTCTTTTCTTCTTCAATTCTTTAAATACATTCTTTTCTTAAATTTAAAATTCTCTTCAAAAAATTTCTCTTTCAAAAAATTTATTCTCTCTTTTAAAGACTTTCTTTCCTTCGAATCATCAAATCCTGTATGGCATGACCATTTCCTCGAACTTTACTTCAACCCCTGAATCTCCCTATAATAATTCTTCAAAACAAATAAATCTTCTTTTCAAACTCTCTTAAATTCTACACTTTGTTTTTTTCTTTTCTTTCTCCTCTTTTTTCAAACTAAAATTTCTTAAAAAAAAAAAAAAAAAAAAAAAAAAATTTAAAATCCTCAATTTAACAAACTCATCTCAATCACAAAACCGTTTCTTTTTCTCTCTCTTTTCTTACATAAAAAATTTTTCTTTCAAAAACACTGAAACTTCCTTCAATTAAAACAACCTTTTTTCTTTCTTTAAAATTCTTCTTTAAAATTCTAAAATTTTTTATTCAAAACTTCTTTTTTCTTTTTTTTTCTCTTCTTTTTCTCTCTCTCAAATCTTATAAAATTAACAACATTCCCCTACAATAAAAAAAAATAATACTAATAATAAAATAAAATAAAAATAAAATAAAACTAAAATACAATTTTTTTTTTCTACTTCTTTCCATCTCCTTTTCATTTCAAATTTTTTCTTTTAATTTTTCTCGAACCAATCTTTTCATTTTCTCCAAAACTACCCTTATCTCCTTCCTGCATTTATCAAATACCTCCTCCTCTCCTACTGGAACCACCTCTCCAATCTCCAAGAGCTCCTCCGCCACGTCCAAGGAAGCAGCGTCAATAATAGCGTCGACCTCCCCACATAGTTCTTCCGCGAACCTTACTCGTCGACCTTGACGAGGTTTCTTCGACCACACCTGGTCCAGGGTGTCTTTGGGCTCTTCAACTACTTCCGTGGCTGGAGGGTTTGCCTCAGTTGGTATAACCGGCGCAGGCTCCGCAATCGGCTCTTCCAGGTTATTCGATGTCTAAAACAAGACTCATCAGTAACTTCATCCTTGAAATAAAACAATTAAAACTTACCTCGAAGATGGGATCAGGCTCCAGAAATAACCTGGGCGCCACTTCGACTTCTGTCTCTCTCTCTTCCTCATCGTCCTCGATGACCACCCATCATTTCTTGGGTGCCCGCCCTGGAACAGGGACTTCATCTTCATCCTCCTCCACCAATTTGTCGACCTCTTCCTCGACACCTCGCTTCGAACTCGTGGCCTGGGTTACCCAGGTTGAGATCTCGTTGTTCATCTCCTTATCATTTTCCCCCACCGATTGTTCATCTTCGATCGAGACATCCCAAATGTCTTCAACCACCTCTTTGGTCTTCTGAACTACCCAAAATTTTGTTTTTGTAAATCGTTTTTCGATTTCCGCGTTCTTCGTCAACGCATCGCACGCCACTCGCCGCCAACGGCAAAACTCGCATTTCTGGCGAGGGCCTCGAGTAGCCGTACTTTCGACACAGAAATATTCCATGCTTTCACAAGCCATGCAAGTCTGTGGAAACTGTCGTGTGATTATTCCCCCATCCGCTTTAGGGTGTGGGAGTAGGGCAGTTAATTATAAAATAAATAATTGAGAGATGAGGGAAAAGTATTAGACAAGGGAAATTAGTGTGGGAAGATGGTTCAAGCTCAACGGAGTTTGCGTTTTTTATACCCAGGCATCTGTCACACGCCAGGTGACACTCGAGGCGAAATTAACTCAATAAATCAATAATATCAAGTCCTAAATCTATACTCGAAGCGCAGAAAGCAATTCTCCATAGAAACTGTGATTTTCCTTTGTGTACTTACTATTTAACTGCGCTAGCCTAAACTCTAAATCTAAATTAGTCAATCTCCCAATAGGGTACCTTAGTCCTTTTCAATAAGCGACGCACAGCGCTAGGATCAACGAAATAGTATAGTAGTAGTTTTTTCATTAAAGTTTTGTTAATTAATTAAAAGGGGTAAATTGAGCATGGACGGATATTTAGTGGAGAGGGTCTAAGTGTATGTTAGTAATGGTCAATGGAATGGGAATGCTGCAATGGAAGGGAGGTCAATGCGAGGAGGAACAAAGGATTTAAAAGGAGTTGGGTATTTTGGTTCGATATTCCTTAGAATTAAATTATAAATATCGTATTTACATTAATAGTGGTAAATCCTTAAAAGTTAAATCATTGTTATTGTATCTTTCTTTTACTTTCTCAATATTCATTTCTAAATCCTAAATCTTTGATTATTGAGTTTCCAACCCTTCGTGAGATTTTAAGAATTATTATTACCTTGGAACTAGTTTATAATTCTTCTCGAACGAACCTCGAACCTATAGCTATTACTTCGAGTAACCTTCGAATCATTTCCTCGAATCATTCCTCTGTGCTTCGAAGAAGTTTCTAAAATCCCTCATCTCACTTGCAGGAACATCCTCGACCTTGTGCATAGGTCGTCCGGTGACAGTAAGTAAGTTTAATTTCTATCTGCTTAAATAAAAATTACTAATGTTAAACCATTCTTAAAGCAACCTTTTATAATATAATATATTTGAATTTCAAAGGGAAAAAGCACCACAATAAAAAAATAAAATATATATATATTTTTTTTATAGAATAAAAATAAGAAATTGTAAATAGTATAGGTGATAAGTGGTAAGGCTACAGGGAGTTACCCAAGGCCTTTATATATGAAAGGGGCCCTCTGAGGTTCCAAGGTAATTTATATACACAGTTAAATAAAAATAAAACTCATGTAATAAAATGTAAGAGTAAGGGTGACACAATTAACTAGGATATATGAGTAAGATCCCAGTAAATCCACCAATTTAAACCCAAAAATTTACAATAAATTTAGAGAGTAGTTAAATTAGTGTGAGACAAATAAAAATTAATTTAATTTAAAACATGTTTTATACCCATTTAATAAATCACCAATTTAGGTGAAACATAAAATTATGCTATTTTAACACATGAAAATAGTGTAATTAATTAATTTAGTATAAAACATGAGACAATAGTTATTTTAAACTATTTTATTGGTGTAATAATTATTTAAATTTAAAAAAGTATTTATTTTAATAAGATTACTAAGTTTTTAGAGAAAAAAATTAATTATTTATTAAATAAAGTGTTTTGACTTGTTCAATAAATTTCTGACACAATCAAGGATCAAAAAAGTGCCAAATATTTATGGATTATAAGATATGAATTTTATTATTTAACATATATAATTAATTAATTAATTAATTACATTATAAAATAAATTTTTTGCTCATAATTATAATATCTCACTAATTATTAATGGTTACAGCTTACAGTTGGTAGAAAAATAGAATTAATGGTTCAAACAAAATTTAAAATGATTCAAAAGTACTAATGAATTTTATTTTAATTGTTTGTTTATATGGTTGAAAGTTGTTCTAAAATAATGTAGAATAATATCCCAAAAACATCCTAATTATATACCCATAAATCCCTGGTGTCCACCCCTTGTTTCTCAGACCCAATACACTGTAATCCCTGGCAATTGCAGCACTCTGAGGGTTCTCATCTCCTTTAAACTTCCACTTCAAGAAGTTTCAAAGGCCTATTAGCTAAATTACTTTCCCCACACAAAAGAAAAACCATGTCACAGGCCAAAAAATAAGAACAACATGGTATAATCTATTAAAAATGGAAATGACCCAAAAACAGAATATATTTGTGTTATTCTTTAAATTAAACTACTTAAAAAAGGAAAGAAAAGAGCCAAAAAAAACTTCTAATTAAAGGGTATCAACAGTAGAAACTAAAACACTAATAATAACAATTTTCCCCAATGAAATTCCCAGTTAAAAAAACTCAACATAGCCTCTAAACCCATCAATAAATCACAAAAGATGAGGAATGTGGGTTAACTTACTTCAGAGTCTTTTCAGTAACTTGAATGGATTAAAACTTGACTATTTTAGTGGATTCAGGAAATTTTAGGTGTGATTTTGAATTGTGGCTGTTGAATTTAATTTTAATGCATTTATTAGTTCATATAATGAGGTCAGTGCATGTGTAATGCAATTAGGAGACTTAATAAGCACCTTTTTGATATTTTCAAGGGGCTACACATACATTTCATGTACCCAAGTGAATAATAAGCATGAAATTACTAAATTTTTTATTAATGAGGATATGCATGTGGGATAAATGCAGGAAGCATAAGGCCAATACACATAGGCTAATTCTAGCATAAAAAACATCAATTTTTAAAATTCTTACTTTAAGACTATAAATTAACCAAATCAATTGCACTAAATAAGGTCAATTAATCTGTCTAAGCACATTTTTAATATTATTAAATTTATAGCACATATATCCAGCTTCCAAATGATTTAAAGTGCATTAATCAATTATTTCACTATGATAATGAACAAGTTAAGACCACTTAATAAACTATGTACCCCAAATTCCCAGGTACTTAAAACTAACCTAAATTATTCCCAACTAATATTAAGTGCATAAGACCTAAAAAAGGTGGGTATATTCATGTGTAAAGATAATTATTTGGCATATACTATAGTATCACAGGAAGAGAAAATGGTGAACTAGATTTCTAGCTCAATTTCGTGACCCTATGCCATTCCTAGGTTCATTTTTGTGACAAACCATTGAATGTCACTTTTTTTACCCACATTAATTTTTACCTTTGGAAGAGAATTAAGGTGGTCTGGTGTGGGTATGCTTGTAAGAGAAGGGAAGAGGATGTGCAAAAAAATTTTCAGATGAATCCATGAAGATGAGAGGACATGAGCCAAGGAGATTCAAATTTCAGAAAAGCAAAAAAATAAGGTGGGGTGAAACAGGGCCACTTCAAAAATTAGACCCAGAGTCACACCCTACAACCAAAAACTGAACTAGAAATCTTGTCAAGGGGTGTTTTTGGTCTAAATGATTTTTTAGCAGTCCAACAGCAATGAAAGGTGAAGTAACTAAAGATTTCAATATTTTTTACATATTTAATTCTTTATGATTTATTACTTAAGAAAAAGATAAAGAGTTTTATTATTATTATTACTTTGAAATTGTGGAGATACACAAAGTCAAATACTAAGAGTGGTAATAGTAGTAATAGATTTGTTGTATATATAATAATTGATTGTAAAGTAAGAATAGAATGAAATGAAACAGCCACAATGAAGGGCCTTATATAGGAAAAAGAGAGAGAAAATAAAGAACCAAAAGTCTACATACTTGAGTATCATAGTGAGAACAATCCTGAAAAATAGAAATTTTCAATTTTAAAGTTTGTTACATAAATAATGTTCTTATATACAGTATTTGAACTGTATATGTCAAGTTTAATTCAAATTATTTGATTTACTTAATTTTGCTGTATATTTCAATGTAAAATAAAAATATTTGATTTTATTTTTAGTATGTTTACACTTTAGTCTACCTTTCAGCTGTCATGAGGACACTGTCAAGGAATAAAATTAAAGGGAAAATTTTAATTATATATTTACTTAATTTTACTCATTAATTAGTTAAAACATTATAATTAAATTATAAATTAAGTATAAATAACAAAATGAGAAGTAAAGTAATTTCTCTACTCTAGTAAATCATTAATTATTTAATGGTTAGGTCTAGTAGCCTGGCTGACACATCTAGTTCAGGGATTTTTCCCCTTGTGTATATGGCTTATTTAACTTATGCATTGTCAGCCAGGCTGCTAGACTTACCCAGTGAAATATATATTTATTTACTGGAAGAAGCAACACCTTATTATTTTAATTATTTAATTATAAATTAGTTAAATTAAAATTACTTATAATAAATTAACTAATTACAGAATGATAAAATTAAATGAATAATTAACATTAAATATAAAATTGTCCCATATATTTTTATTCTCTAACACCGTGCTCATTTGACATGTTGGAAGAAATAAAGATTTATATTAAAAAATAGATTTTAAATTAAAATAAAATTTTAATATTCAAATAAAAATAAATATATACAAAAAATTCAAATTTCTTATTTAGAATTGACTTTTACAGTTAATATTAAATAAATTGATGTATTTCTGACATACTCTGTAAATACATCTTTTTGACGCCTTCTTTTTAGAACAACTTTATTATTTGAAAATACTCCTTCTGGAAGATTATTTTCTCTCTCTCTCTCTCATACTACTCTTTTTAGAATTTTATTGCTGTGCTTTGTCCCTCCTTTTCCTATATAAGGACTCTCTTTTGGTTGTTTTTTGATTCATTACTTACGTACTTTATTACAACTATTTACAAGTCCCTTTATTACTATCTATTACTGCGTTAATTTTTAAATTAAACGTAATTATAATACATTATTTATAATAATAATCCAACTCTTTACCTCTTATTATTGAGTAAATAATCTTTAAGATAGGAAAATATGTACCTGAGTTTGAATCCCTTAAAAAACGTTGTTACCGCCATTGGACCTCCCTATAAAATCTTCTAGACTTGAAAGACCACTTGAAATTTGGGGGCAGTTCCAAATTGTTGACAGCGCATCGTTATCTTGAGGACCGGAGACCGTGGAACCATTGCCATTGAGTTACCTATAAGGACAAGTGGACAACAAAAACAACAAACATCATATATCACGTGACTTAT
Organism: Hemileia vastatrix; assembly: GCA_030280995.1. Taxonomy (NCBI): domain Eukaryota; kingdom Fungi; phylum Basidiomycota; class Pucciniomycetes; order Pucciniales; family Zaghouaniaceae; genus Hemileia; species Hemileia vastatrix. Next base: position 16,405,392 of record JASXTE010000016.1, read on the forward strand.
ATTTTGCTGAAAACAGGAATCAAACTGCGCTCCAAAAACTTAAGCTTATATACTAACCAATAGTTATATATTTTGTGGTAATTATTGATTACTATTTGTGGGTCACTTTTCACTCTTAATACTCTATGTATTTCCTTTTACTCAGAAAAGTGGCATTAATTTTCTCATTTTACAGGGGGAGGTGTCTGGTAAATTGGAATTTATTTTTTTTATTTATTTTGTTAGTTGACAAAGATAGAGAAATTGAGTTCTTAGTCCAAGAAGAAATAAATTTTTATTTTTAAATTAATTGTAATTTTCAGTTGACTTTGTCCTGATAAATTAAAATATTTTTTTTTGTTCCAGTTGAAAAATTTTCCTGACAATAAAAATTTTAATAATTAATTAAAAATAAAACTATATTAAATTATTTCAGTTGACATTGAGTCCTGGTAATTAAATATCCTTCAGTTGACTTAAACCCTGAGAATTATCATAAATTTATTTGTTAAATTAAAAATTATATTTATTTCTTCAGTTGATTTCTTGTAAATCCTGGTTATAAGATTTTTTTGAATTAATAAATAATTGATTATTATTTTCAGTTGATTTTTGTACTGAAGAATTTTATATTCTTTTTTATTTTTTTTTTAAAAAGCAAAAATAAAACTGATTCAACTTATTGTTTCTTTCCCTCACTTCAGGTTAGATTTAAAACAATGACTGAACAAGGTTTTTCTGCTGCACATGAAGATGAAATGGATCTGATTGATTATGATGAGGCTACTTCTGTGAGTTCTCCTTTAAATACAAAATTAGCTTAAATTAATAAATCATTGAACCAATTAGGATGTGGAAATGGAGGAAGTGGAGATTCTGGTAGAGACAAATTCTTAGGAACAAAAACCTTCAATGAGCCCCCCAGAAGAGCTTCCCAAAGGCTTCAAGATAAAAAATATGCCCTTGAACCAGAAGGTAAAAAATCTCTCTATTCACATCAAGGAGTTGAGGACAGAAAACATCAAGCTGAGGTCAAGAAAAGATTGTCTAGAAGACAAGGTAAGAAACATAGAGTCTTTTCTTCAAGAGAAGAAGAAACCTCTTCCTCCAAAAGCCCTTCCACAACTGGCCCCCCAGCAAAAAGAAAAGGTAGAAGTCTCAAAGTTTCAGTGGGATTGGCTGAACACCCAGTGGGATTATCTGTCCCAACAGGAACAGCAACAAGTACCTCAGGCAGGTCCTTCAAGAACAAATCAGTTCAATCCAACACCTCCTCATCCCTATCAAGGAGGAAGAAGGAGAAAGAACAACCACATCCAATTCTTTCCCAAGCCATGGTAAGCCCCTCTATTGAATTTCATGTAGCTGATTTAGTTCCTTCAGGTAATTCTGGAAGAGGAGATGAGACTGTGAGACCTGTAGAGGCTGAGAACAGTAGACAAATTGCTCAAATTTCAAATGTATCTAATCCTTTAGTTCTAATTGTTACTTCAATGATAAATCCTGATATGGCTATTTTTGATGAAACACTTTAGCCTGAGTTTTATGAATCAATTAATTTTATTTTACATTGATATATACTGAAAAACTAAATAAATCAAATAATTATAATTAAATTTTACATATACAGATAATGCTGTATATGAGAACATTCTTTATAGAAAAATCTTTAATATTGTAAATTTCTACTCTTTGGGATTGTTCTCTCTGAGAAATTTTTGCATGTAGACTTGTGGTTCCATATTATCTCTCTTTTTTGCCTATGTAAGGCCTCTAAAAATCTCTGTTTTATTTGATTCCATACTTACTTTATAATTAAAATATTATATACACAAATCAATCTATTACTACTATTTACTAGCTTAGTATTTAAATCTGCATATCTCTAAGACTTGAAATTATTAATAATAAAATCTTTTTAATTTTCATTGAGTAATAACATATAAAAAAATAAATACATACCTATCTTGAAATCTTGAGTCTTCCTTTACCTTTCATTGCTGTTGGACTACCTAAAAAATCTTCTAGACCAAAATCACTGCTTGAAAGCTGAGGGCCTTTCTGAATATTCATTGACCCATTTTTATCTTGACACTGGCAACCAAGGGACCATTGACTTCAACACCTATAGCAACCTTTTGGACAACCAACAAATGTCAAATGTCAAAGGCACATGACTAACTTTATTCTGCAAATCGGATTTGAACCTTGCCCCAAATTTAAAGTTTATATAAGTGTAACTGTCCTATATATTTGAGGTGACTTGTCAGCCAGGATACTAGACTTACCCAGTAAAATTATTGATTATTTACTGGGATGAAGCCACACCTTAAATTTCTTATTTTTAATTATATTATATTTACTTAAATAAATTATTTGTAATAATTTAACTAATTAAAATAAGTAAATTAAGTAAATATTTAAAAAATTAATGTCCCCCATATTTTTATTTCCCAAAACCATCCTCATGAAAGCTCAAGAGTTAAATAAGAATATATTAATACAAAAGTTTAAATTCAAATTATATTATTTTATAAATGACATTTACAGAAAAACTTTAAAAAAATCAAATAATTGGTACATACACAAAATAAATTTTATTGACACATTCTTTATAAAAAATTCTTAATATTTGCAATATCTTATTATAGAATTTTCCTTCTCTCATACTTCTGTATATAGAATTTTAGCTCTGTGGTTTCTTTCCTTTTTGCCTATATAAGGCCTCCCATTTTGGTTTTTTTTCATCATTCCATTCTCACCTCACAAATTTATTATTTTTATATAACACACATCTATTACTACTATTACTACTCTGTTATTTATATCTACATAATTCTAAGCTTTTAAAGTAATAATAATAATTATTTTTTACCTTTTCATTGAGTATTTAAACTTATAAAGTTGAAAAAATATACGTACTTTTTTTGAAATCTTGAGTTTCCCACCTTCCACCGCCATTGGACTGCCATTAAATCTTTTAGAACAAAAGTAACCCATTGAGACTTGAGGGCCTTTCTGACTTGTTGTAAAGTCACAAATAACTTGAGGCCAGCAACCATGGGACCATTGACTATGAGGACCAATAAGGGCTGGTGGACAACTAAAACCAACAAACGTCATCAGGCACATAACTTAATTTTTTTGCCACAACTAGGAATTAAACCTTGCTCAAAATCTAAGGTTTATATATTAGAAACTCTCATATACAATTGTGGTGACTATCCTGGTTACTATCTGTGAGTTTAACTTTGCATATTTCATAGATCATGTAAATTATTTTTTACTCAGCACTCTGTATTGGCATTAATTTTCTCACATTACAGGGGGAGGTTCCTGGTAAATAATATTTTTTTTAGTTGACCAAGATAGAACCATTTGGTTCTTAGTCCTAGAAGTAAAATAAATTAAATTAAATTAAGTATATTTTTTTAATTATTTCAGTTGACCTTTTGTCCTGGTAATTAAAATATTATATTATTGTTTCAGTCAACAAATTGTCCTGGAAATGAAATAATAGATATATAAAACTAATTGAATTAGTTATATTAAATTAGTTCAGTTGACATTGAGTCCTGGTAATTAAATATTTCAGTTGACCCTTAGTCCTGATAATTATCAACATATATATTAGTAATTAATTGAGAATTGTGTTAATTATTCAAGTTGACTCTTTTTCCTGATAATTAATAAATTATTTTATTACTTCAGTTGATTTTTTTGAATCCTGGTAATAAAATATAAATTTCTTAATTTAATTAATAAAAATTGTGATTATTATTTCAGTTGATTTTTGTCCTGATAAACATTATATTTTCATTATTCCAGTTTATTAACAAATTCTGATAATTGATTATATAGTTGAAATATTTTTTCTTCTTTTTTTCATTTCAAAAAAGTAAAATAATAACTGATAAAATTTTAATATTTCTTTCTCTCAGTTCAGTTTATCTACAACAATGACTGATCAAAGTGCTTCTTCTGCTGGTGATGAGGAACTAGACTTGATTGATTATGATGAAACTTCTTTAAGCTCTCCTTTGACTACAAAACTTTCTCAAATTAATCAATTTCTGGACCAATCAGGATGTAGAGATGCAAGAAGTGGAAATAAAAGTGGAAAAAACTTCTCTGAATCAAAAGCCTTCAGTGAACCCCCCATAAGAGCTTCCAAGAGGATTCAAGATAAAAAAGATGCCCTTGCAGAAGAAAGTTAGCAAACTCTCCACTCACATCAAGTAGTTGAGGGTAGAGAACCTCAACCTAATATCAAAAGTAAAAATTCTAGAAGAAATGGTAAGAAATATAGAATCCTTTCTTCAAAATAAGAGGAAACCTCCTCCTCCAATAACAAAAGCCCTTACACAATTGGCTCCTCAACAACAGTAAAAGGTGAAAGTTTCAAAATGGCAATGGTACTGGCTAAAATCTTAGTGGGACTCCCTGCAGGTTCAACAACAGCAAGCACCTCTGGAAGGTCTTTCCAGGCCCCATCAGTTCAACCCAACACCTCCTTATCACTACCAAGGAGGAAGAAGGAAAAAGAACCCTCAATTTCAAATTTTTCCAAACCATTTTAAGCACCTCCAGTGAATCTTAAGTGCTCTTTTATATCACTAATCCAGTTCCCTCAGGTAATTCTGGAAGAGGTGATGATACCTTGAGACCAGTAGAGGCTGGCTCTAGTAGGCTTATCAATAGATATTCAGATGTAAATAATCCTTTCGTATTGATTGCTACTTCAATGATTAATCCTGATATGGCTGTTATTGATGAAACACTTGATACTGAATTTTATGAGAATCTGGAAAATTACTCTGTTTCCTTGTTAAAAAACACTCCAGATGTAGCTACCATTAATGATGACTATTTGAGATATATTATTTCCAAGCAAAATCATATAATGAAAAACATGAAATTGACTCAAATATCTAATATTAGTTAACTAAAAAAGGGTACCAATCAGTTAGAAGTGAATTACAGAGAGTTTCTGATGATTTTTATAGGTACAAAGTAACTCATGAGAAGAAAGTTTCTTTGTGAAAAAATATCAAGAATCATTTGTCTGAATTACAAGACACTATGTCTATCTATTTCCAGGAACTAGAGGAAATAAGATGAACTTAAAGAGACTAAGTGATCATTATTCATCACTGAAAAATAAGAGCCAATTATCTTTTGCAACTATCAATGAGACATTATCCTGTATTCCAAGAGTGAAGACTAGGCTAACAACCATTGAAGAGAATTTGAACTCATCGTTACATGACCAAAATTATTCTGACATTTCTTTAAAATAACCTGTTTCACAGGATACTCCACTTGTACCTGTCCATAGTTCATCAAAAGTAAAATTAGTGCCAAAAATGCCTGTAGATATTACTAATTTTTCATCAAAAATTGATGATGTAACTTGTTCATCTACAGAAGGGGTAAAAAATGAGAATACTTCCCAATTGGAGAAGTTAAAGCTTCTTCTAACTCAGAAACAAACTTTTAATAAGGAGATTTCTTTAAATTAAAAGAATTAGCCAAAACTTGACCAATTCCCAACATTTGATGGTGATTCTTCCTCTGATTGGCAACAATTTATTTGCAGAATTGATAACCTTAAGAGTTCTTATAAACTTCCAGATGAATAAATTGTGTCTGAATTTATTTCTTTATTTACCAATGTTTCCCTAATGTGGTATGAATCTGTCCTTTTAGATAAAAATGACTACTCATGGGAAGATTGGAGGAAATTAATTAAAGCACAAATTGGTGGGTCCAAGTTTAGGTTAATTCAACAAAAGCAGTATGAGGAAGTTATATATAGCTCTTATTCTACTTAAAAACCTATTGAGTTCCTGATGAAACTTGTGAAGGTCCTGAGGGAAATGGACCCAGATATGGAGTTTGAATTATGGAAGGAAAGGATCCTCTATAAATTGCCCATGTCTCTGAGAGACTTATTAGTTTCTAGGACTGAATTCTCAAGAGAATATTCTTCTTTTATTAATACTTGTAACAAGATCCTTATAAAAAAATTGATTCTAGAAGATTCATTCCTAGAAATTCAATGGAGAAAACCTCCAATTACCAACAGAAACCTCCTGAAAAATTTGTTAAACCTTCTGTTCCTGTTGCACCTAAAAAGTATGCAACAAACACTTACTTTAAATGTAGCAAGCCTTGGAAGATAGGCCATGTTTGAGAAAAGAAAATAAATCTTGTTGAACAAACAGAGGAACATGCTGATAACACAGTTGCACTGGATGATACTTCAAGTGATTGTGCCAGCAATATTTCATATGAATCTCACCTTAAAATTTTAATTCTGGAAAAAGATATTCATTATTTGAATAATATTGACATTAGAAATAATGATTTATCTACAGTAGAAGATGCTAAGATCATGAGAAATCTTGAGGACACCTCAATTATTATTGCCCCTCACACTGCACCAGTCTTGAATAATGGAAGTAACATTGAGGTTGTTTTAGATTTTGGAGCTGGAGGAAGTGTAGTATCTGAAAAAGCACTTGCTTCAGTGGATCAGGATGATAAATCAAAACTTATGCCTATCATTTCTGAAAACTGGAGAGGTTATGGCTCTGTTTTGACCACATTGGTAAATACAAAGCTAGAGTATTTTTCAAATATAACCATGGCTTTGTAAGAGCTATGTGTGATTTTTTAGTTATGAAAAATGATTACCTAAGCAGTTGGTTCATTTTGGGAAATGATATTTTAACCAAATATGCCATAAAATTGGATCCCTCAAACCAATGCTTCACAATGGGGTTGAATGGGAAGAGAAAATTTAAAATTCCCTCCCCAAAAAAGTTATTAACACCAGGATTGAACACATGTCACTCTGTAGCTCAATATAAAGGAATATCTACAAAAGAAACGCCTGCCCTCCTGTCTGAAATTGTTACTGCTTCTTTGGGGAACAACTTTCTAGTGAGGAAAAAGATTCCATCATTCAATTGATAAAATCTTTCCCTATGGCCTTTTCTCATGGGCCACATGAATTAGGATTGGTATAAGAAGAAAAGAAGCTCTAATTTTCTTGCCCATTAACTGAAATACCACCTAGTTTAAAGAAGAAGACTTAACCTGCTTCTCCCACAAAAAGAAAAGATATTGAAGACAGTATCTCTACCCTTTTAAAAACAAATATTATTGAAAAGGTAGTTGAAACACGTAAACATTGTGTTATCTCACCTGTCCTAATTTTATATGAGAAAGATAAAGCCAGGCTATGTGGTGATTATTGAGCATTAAACACTTATACTGTAGATGATATCTATCTTTTACCCATAATTAGCTCTATACATGCTACCTTACAAGGTGCTAAATATATCAGCTATTTAGATGGTATCAAAGTATATTACCAGGTACCTGTTGAGAAGAATTACTAGAATTTTCTGATGATTGCTACTCATATAAGTATTTTTAAGTATATTAGGATGCCATTTGGCCCCAAAAATTCACCTTCAGTTTTTCAAAAGGTTATGGAAAACACATTCCATCAAGAAATAAATTAAGGATGGCTGATGGTTTACATTGATGATATCATCACATTCTCTAAAAAATTTGAGGACCATCTTAACCACCTGTGTAAAGTGTTCCATAATATGGACAAGATAAATATGACACTTGCCTTAAAAAATGCAAATTTGGTTTTCATTCCTTGAAAGTGCTTGGTCATGTTGTCTCAGGTTTGCAGATATGTGTTGACCAGAGAAAAGTGGCAGCCATATAACAGGTATAAGCTCCTACTACAGTTAGAGAGCTCCAGATTTATTTGGGAATGTTTGCATACTATAGACAGTATATTTAAAATTATCAGGTCATAGAATTACCCCTTACCCAATAAACTAGGAAAGATGTTGCTATTTTCTGGAACAGTGAAAGACAAAGAGCCTTTGACACTATGAAACATTGTTTTATTTAAGCACCAATTCCTGATTTATCTAACTTTAATCAACCATTTTTTATACACTGATTCCAATTTTATTGGTCTTGGTGCTTCTATCCATAAAAAATAAGTTATGAATGATAAAGTATCAGAAGTAGTAATTTTTTATATTTCAAGAAACTTGAGAAATAGTGAATTTAAATATGGTGCCACTCAACTGGAGTGTTTAGCAGTGGTGTGAGCTCTAGATAAGATACATTATTATCTGGATTACCAAAAATTTGAAATTTTCACTGACTGCAGTGCATTTAAATCCCTCTTGAACTTGAAAACACCTAACAGACATATGTTCAGATGACACCTAGCTGTACAAGAATACAGAGGGAGGATGACAATAATTCATAGTGCTGGTATTTTTCACTCAAATGTGGATATTCTATCAAGGTTACCTTTACCAAATGATGACTCTAATCCTGAATATGTCCCTGAAGATGAAATAATTCATATTCATGGGATATATGTGGTTGATATGGAGGAAGAGCTATGACAGCTTATTCTGGATTCATAGGATAAGGACGCTGACTTAAAAAATTTATGTATTATATTAAATGATCCAAAGAATGCTTCAATACAAGAATTAATTAAAACACTCCCACAAAAGTACCAGACTGCTTTGTAAAATGGAAAATGTTCAATTGATGAAGGCTATCTCTATTATAGAAGAAAGTTGAGTAATGTTATTCCTCCTTCTATGAAAGAGATCATCTTGAAAATTTGTCATGATAACATATTGGGTGGACATTTTGATCTTGAGAAAACAATGATCATAATTAAGAATACTTCTTGGTGGGTTAATATTTCTGAAGACACCAAACTATATTTTGAATCTTGTGATTCTTACCAGCAATCAAACAGATTGACTGGACATAGAGATGGATTAATGCAATATATTGAAGCTCCTTATGCACCATGGAAAATAATAAACATGGATATTGTAACAGGATTACCCATTGCTGGGAAAGACAGTTATAACTCTTGTTGGGTTATTGTAGACAGATTCACAAAAATGTGTAAATTTATCCCTACTCACAAGGATGTTTCCACTAAAGAATAAGCTTTCTTATGGTGGTCTCATATGTTTAATATTGCTGATTTCCAAATGCCATAATCTCTGACAGAGACCTCAGATTTACCTCTGAATTTTGGATGTCTCTGATGGATGTTTGTGGTTGTGATCTGAAGCTTTCTACTACCCATCACCCTCAGACTGATGGGTTATCTGAAAGAATGATCCAGACTTTAGAGGACATGATAAGAAGGTATTGTGCCTTTGGACTTGAGTACAAAGACAATGAAATATTCACTCATGATTGGGTTACCTTGTTTCCTGGTTTGGAATTTGCTTATAACAGCACTGTTCATTTTTCTATTCAGAGGGAGCCTTTTGAGATCTGGCTTGAATATGTTCCAAATTCTTAATAATAAGATACCTAAATTAGATTTTGATCCTGGTGTAAAATATTTTCTCCAAATGCAACAACTTTGCAGAAGTCATGCTCACAAATGTACTGAAAAATCTTTTGAATATAGAAGAAGAAGTGTGACAAATCCCATAAATAATACAATTTTAAAAAAGGTGATGAAGTACTGATTTCTACAGTCCACTTAATTTTACCAGGTAATAAAAAATTAAAAGACCCTATTATAGGTCCATTGTTTGTCAGAAGAATGGTTGGTGATAATGCAGTTGAGGTTATCTGGTACTATCCATATGACAGGAAACATCCTGTTTTTAAAATATCTCTTCCAAAACCTTACACATCCAATTGTGATTTATTTCCCAAAGGGAGGGGAAGACAAAAGAAGACCCCTAATGAAATAACTGATACAGCAGAAATTTATAAGATTCTAAATGACAGAGTAGTCACTTCTAAGAAAGTACTGAATACTTATTGAGATTCAAGAAAAATTCTTCTGAATATGATTCTTGGATACCTGTGAAAGAGATATCTAACCATCCTGCTTTAATAAAGAAATATAAACAGAAAAAATCATAGCATTTTTTGTTTTTTTGGAGTGGGGGAGTGTAAGGCAGGCTACTAGACTTACCCAATAAAATAATTAATTATTTTCTGGGATTAAGCCACAACTTTAATTTCTTATTTTTAATTATATTATATTTACTTAAATAAATTAATTGTAATAATTTAACTAATTAAAATAAGTAAATTAATTAAATATTTAAAAAATTAATGTCCCCCATATTTTTATTCTCCAACACCATCCTCATGAAAGTTCAAGAGTGAAATAAAAATATATTAGTACCAAAGTTTAAACTTAAATTATATTATTTTAAAAATGACATTTACAGAAAAACTTTAATATAAATCAAATAATTGGTACATACAAGAAATGCATTTTATTAACACATTCTTTATAGAAAATTCTTAATATTTGAAATATCTTATTGTGGAATTTTCCTTCTCTCATACTTCTGTATATAGAGTTTTTGCTCGGTGATTTCTCTCCTTTCTGCCTATATAAGCCATCCTATTTGGGTTGTTTTTCATCATTCTATTCTCACCTCACAAATGTATTATTTTTATATAACACACATCTATTACTACTATTACTACCTTGGTATTTGTATCTATGTAATTCTAAGTTTTTAAAGTAATAATAGTCATTATATTTTACCTTTCCATTGAGTATTTAAACTCATAAAGTTGAAAAAATATATGTACTTTTTTTGAAATCTTGAGTTTCCCACCTACCACCACTGTTGGACTGCCATTAAATCTTCTAGACCAAAATTAACCCATTGACATGACTATAGAGGTTATTATATGTAGGTCTCACTCTGCATATTTTATTATATATGCATATATTTTTTACTCTGCACTCTGTAGTTGGCATTAAATTGCTCAAATTACAGGGGAGGTGTCAGGTATATAATTCTTTTTCATAGTTGACTGTCAGCCAGGCTATTCCAGGAGTCCAGTAAATGATATGTAACTTATAAAACCTGAAAGAGTGGGTAAGAATTGTATTTAATGAATATAAATTAATATTTTATTGCATAATAAAATTATATAAGTATTTTATTATATACAAGTGTTATATTAATTTTATTGGTTATATAAATTTTTATATACATTTAAATTTAACATAATATAACATATTCTACAAATAATGGCGCATTTTTTATGTATTTAATAATTATAAATTTATATTTAATTAATTAAAAACATATATTATAATTATAAGTGTAAAATTTACTTATAATATAATTAAATTAATTAATTATATTTATATATTAAATATCGTTTCTTATAATATTAAACAATAAATAATGACGCTTCTTTTGACCTATAATTGTGTCAGGAAAAACTAATTAATACTGAATTGGAATAAATTACATATTTGTTGTGTCAGAATATTTTTTGTTTCACTTAAAAATCCTTAAATCAGACTGTACCATCTGTTTTGAATGATTTCTCACATAGTTCCTATGTTCCAGGCTTGTTTAGTTATTCACTATTTTTACTTACTGATTTGGGAATTAATGGTGGGAAAATTGGATTCTTAATTGGGGTTTTTAATTATTTGTTTCATATTTTTCTCTACATTGTTATGTTTCACTTATTCTTTTTAAATTCTTGTTTTATTCTATTATGTTTCTTGTATTTACAAATATAGTAGCACTTCAGAGGGCCCATTGCCTATAAAAGGGCCTTGGTTAATCCCCTGTAGCCCCATCACTTACTATACACTCAACAATTTAAAAGATAATTTTATTACGTTTATTATTATTTTTATTAGTATTACAATCTAATTAAAAATTCTCAATAACAAATTAAAGTTTTCCTTAAGTCTGATAGGAATTATAGTGTTTGCCGCGCAGAACTCTTACTTAAAATAATATTAATATTAAATAAAACCTCAATTTGTTCATTTCCCAACTCACTCGTCATTGCTTCATTTTGAATAAATTATTTCTATTATTACTTTTATCTTTCTATTTACCTTTAGTACCTTTTCCTATTTGTTTCTCTTCTTTTTTTGCACCTTTTCTTTCCCTCTTGTAGACAACTGACCGACAACTGAGGGCCTTTCCAAATGACGACGACAATTGAGCTGGCAACGAACGACTAACGCACGGACCACCTAGCAAAAAACAAAACTTTTGCCGCGACTGTGTTTCGAACTTGGGTTCAATTTCTTAGTTTTATATTATATTATTTCTTATATTATTTTGAAGTGTTTTTTCAATCACTATAGTAAGTTCACCTTTGCACCTCTCACTCATATTACTATATTTTTACTGCAATAACAGTTATTGTGGCTTAATTGCTGATTCACTGAGTGTAACTGTTCAATTATTAAAAATTTTTTTTCCTAGTTGACCATTATAGAGTGTTAAATCCTCTTAGTCCTATAAGAATTGACATTTTTTATTAATACAAATTGAATTATTAATTTAATTTTTTTTATTATTAATTATTGTTAATTTTGGTTGACTTAAAAGAAATTTGTGCTTAGTCCCAAATATATTGCCATATTTAATATTGGTAATTAATTGGTTGAATTAACTTGATTGTTTATTCCCAATTTAACCTTGCAATCCATTTTTTAAAAATTAATTTTTTATAATTATTACTTTATATTGAAAAATTTTTTTTTCTATAATTTAATTAATAAATTTTTTTATTATTATTTGGATCATTATTATTAACTAACTTTTATTATTTTTTTTAAAAAAATAAGAAGTAAATTAAAATCTTCCCACTATTATGTCCAACAATTCGGCTGAAAAAATGGATAACATGCAAGTGGATGAAATTGAAATTGACTATGATGCTGACACTGTAAGTTCTTCTAAATTTGGACATAAAAAATCTTATGATAACACAAAGAATTCACATTCTGCAGGATGTGGAAATGACAGGAAATGTAAACAAACCAAACCCCCTTCCCCCAGCACCACAGAAGGAAGTAAAGCCTCTAGTACCTCAAGAAGGTCTTCCAAAAGGATTCAAAATAAAAAAGCTTTGTCTGCCACAACAAATCAGAAACCTGTCCAGTCATATAAAAGAGTTGAAGACAGAAAATATGACGTACAAAGCAAAAGTAGACACCTTGTGGGATCAGGTTCAAGAACTCAGGAACCAGATTCAGGCCCAGGCCCCTCCTCAGTTGCCTCCCAATCAGCCTCAGTTTCAGGCTCAGCCTTCACAGCCACCCAGCTCGACCATCCAAAATCCAAATACTATGGAAGTAGAGCAATGGAAATGTGATTATCTAATGAGTCACTACCAACAGAATGTGCAACACCCTCCTCATCATCAGCCTTGCCCATCCAGAACACCCAATTTCCATCCACCTCCTCATCCCTACTAACAAGGCAGGAGAAAGAAGGCCCAAGCACAATCCCAAACCCAGTCTCAGGGGAAGTTTCCTCCTCTGCCATGGTAAGTAATTTGGTTGATAGTCACTTGGGTATGTTTTCTAATAAATCTTCTTCTTCAGGTAATATTATTGAACATGGTGAAAGAACAGTTAAACCTGTTAAAAGACAGCTTCCTGTAACTAGTAGCCCTATTGATGTAATTAGCAAATTGTCATTTGATGAACCTTTACATTTAACTTCTACATCTTTAATTAATCCTTCTCTTGCAATTAAAAATGATTCTGTTCCCCCTGAAATCTATACCTTAATTAAAAGAACTTCTGAGGAAATATTGAAAGATACCCTTGATTTTAATGTTGTGAAAGACAAACATTTGAGAGATGTGTTAATCCATGAAAATGATAGATTAAATAATGAACATGGTGAAAGAACAGTTAAACCTGTTAAAAGACAGCTTCCTGTAACTAGTAGCCCTATTGATGTAATTAGCAAATTGTCATTTGATGAACCTTTACATTTAACTTCTACATCTTTAATTAATCCTTCTCTTGCAATTAAAAATGATTCTGTTCCCCCTGAAATCTATACCTTAATTGAAAGAACTTCTGAGGAAATATTGAAAGATACCCTTGATTTTAATGTTGTGAAAGACAAACATTTGAGAGATGTGTTAATCCATGAAAATGATAGATTAAATAATTTACACTTGCAATGTAAAGTGAGTTCTTCTGTACAAGATACAGCTTATTTAAAAATCAAAGAAACCTTGAATATTATTCTTAGTCAACAAAAACAAATAAGAAGTGACCATAGAGCTATCTCAGATAGAAATATCAGTCTACATAAGACCTTGAGTGAATTGAAACCCCTTATTGAAGAAAATTATTCATTCAAAAATGAAATAAAATCTCTGCAAAATGAGTTTAAGAAGCTAAAAAATGATTTCCATGCACTAAGTACCAAACACTCAGTTTCTGAGGACAGAAATGTTCTATCTCTTGCAAAAGTAAATGACCAGATGTCTGAAATTCCAAGAATAAGAAATTATGTGTCTGACCTGCAGGAAAAAATCTCAACCTTAACCATCAATAATGAATTAAATGAGATTGCTGTCAATAAGCTGCATAAAAATAAAGGGAAAAAACCTGAGCAAAGTTCATCCTTTCTTCCTCATATTTCAACCATTAAACAAACTGACAATGAGTCTGTAAAATCTTTTGCTACTAGCAAAAAATCTTGTGATGGTCATGCACCAGCTGTTTCTGTAAATAATGAAATTTCTGAACACCTGGCTAAACTTCAGGAATTATTAATAATGAATAATTCAAACCAAAAAGTGGACCATCCCAGTAGTCAGAAAAATTGGCCTAAGTTAGACCAATATCCTACCTTTGATGGTGATTCTTCCTCTGATTGGCAACACTTTATCCAAAGAATTGATAATTTAAAGAGATCTTATAAACTACCTGATGAGGAAATTGTTTCTAAGCTAATTTCTTTATTTTCCAATGTAGCCTTGATGTGGTATGAATCTGTTCTTTTAGATAGCAATCATTATACATGGAATGATTGGAAATCCTTGATTGAGAATCAGTTTGGTGGTTCAAAATTCAGGTTATCTCAACAGAGACTGTATGAGAATACTAGATATGTATCCTCCTCTGTTGAAAAGCCCATTGTTTTTCTGATGAAAATAACTAAAATCCTTAGAGCAATTGATCCAAAGATGGATTATGATATTTGGAGAGATAAAATCTTGTATAAATTACCAAATTCTCTTAGGGATTTGATTGTGGCTAGAACTGAACATGTAAGGGAAAATTCTTCTTTCATTAATATCTGTAATGAGGTACTGCTCAACCATAGATATGAACCAAAGAATTACCTTGTAAATCTTATAATGATCAGAATAAACCTTCTACAAAGCTCCCAGAAAAATCTGGTAAACCCTCTGCCCCAGTTGCACCTAAAAAATATGCAACAAATACTTATTATAAGTGTAACAAACCGTGGCAGAAGGGTCATGTTTGTGACAAGAAAATTCATCTTGTTGAACAAAATGAAGACACTGATGAAGTTGAACTTGATGTCAATAATTCTTCCAGTGACTGTGAAAGTAATATCTCCATTGACAATGAATCTGTTAAAGATGTTTTAATGTTGGAACATTATTATCCATTATTTAAATAATATATCTGAAGAATGTGTATTGGTTTTATCTTCAGTAGAAAATGCTGAGATAATTAAAGATATTACTAACAATTCTATTCCTATATCCCCTTTGAAGGCACCTGTTATCATTAATGGTAAAAATGTTGATGTAGTTCTTGATTCTGGTGCTGGAGGAAGTGTAGTGTCTGAAAAAGCTTTGGCTTCAGTGGATAAGGAATATTTGAGTAAATTATTACCTATAACTTCTGAAAAATGGAGAGGGTATGGTTCTACCTTATTTCCTATTGGCAAATACAAAACCTCTGTTTTCTTCAAATATAATAATGGTTTTGTCAGAGCTATTTGTGAGTTTTTTGTCATGAAAAATGATAATTTGAGCGATTGGTTTATTATGGGAAATGATATTTTAACCATGTTTGGTGTGAAAATGGACCCAGCAAATAATTGCTTTACCTTAGGAATGAATGGGAAAAGGAAATTCAAGATTTCCTCTCCTAGAACTTCTGGGCATTTATTGAAATCTTTTAACTCACTGATCCAGTGTAAAGGTAGAACAACAACTGAAATGGATGATTTATTACATGAAATAAATACCGCTTCTTTTGGTGATCAGTTGACCAGTGAACAAAAGGATTCTATTGTTGCCTCTATTACCTCTTTCCCTATGGCTTTTGCTCATGGTTCTCATGTCTTGGGAATTGTTCAGGAAGAAATGAAAATTACCTTATCCTGTAATTTGAGTGATATTCCTCCTACCCTTAAGAAAAAACCATATCCTGCTTCTCCATCAAAAAGAAAAGATATTGAAGATAATATTGACACATTATTGAAAATGAATATCATTGAGAAAGTGGATGTCACCCCCAAATATTGTGTCATCTCCCCAGTCTTAATTTCTTATGAAAAAGATAAAGCTAGATTATGTGGAGATTAAAGAGCTTTAAATACTTATACTGTTGATGATATTTATCCTTTACCCAGAATTAATTCAATACATGCTACCTTGCAAGGTGAAAAATTTATTAGTTGTCTGGATGGTAATAAAGGTTATCATCAAGTTCCAGTTGAAAAAAATTCTCAAAATTTTTTGATTATTGCTACTCATATGGGAATATATAGGTATGTTAGAATGCCATTTGGCCCTAAAAATGCTCCTTCAGTTTTCCAGAAAGTCATGGATAACACTTTCCATCAAGAAATTATTGAAGGTTGGCTCATGGTTTATATTGATGATATTATTGTTTTTTCTAAAACTTTTGATGAACATATGATTCACTTGAATAGAGTTTTCCAAAAAATGGATGAAATCAATATGACCTTATCTTTAAAAAAGTGTAAATTTGGTTTTCAATCTTTGAAAGTCCTTGGCCATGTTGTGTCAGGCTTACAAATTTGTGTAGACCATAATAAAGTTGCTGCCATTCAAAATGTGAAAGCACCAACTTCTGTAAGAGAAATCCAAAGTTTTTTGGGTATGTGTGGCTATTATAGACAATATATTAAAAATTATCAGGTCACAGCCTTGCCTCTTACAAAACTGACCAGAAAAGATGTTGCTTTTCTCTGGAATAATGACTGTCAAAAAGCTTTTGATACATTAAAAAGTTGCTTAATGACAGCCCCTATATTGGCTCTTCCAGATTTTAACAAGCCATTTGTCCTTTATACAGATGCTAGCTTTATTGGTCTGGGTGCTGCCCTTCCTCAAAAGCAAATTATTAATGATAAATCCTCAGAGGTTGTAATTTGTTATATTTCAAGAACCTTAAGAAATAGTGAATTGAAATATGGTGCCACTCAATTGGAGTGCTTAGCAGTTGTTTGGGCTCTTGAGAAACTACATTACTATTTGGATGACCAAAAATTTGAGTTGGTAACTGACTGTAGTGCTGTGAAGTCTCTCTTAAACCTAAAGACACCTAACAGACATATGTTCAGGTGGAAACTTGCTTTTCAAGAATACAGAGGAAGGATGACAATTATCCATAGAGCTGGAAATTTTCACTCTAATGTTGATATGCTCTCCAGATTGCCTCTGCCAAATAATGACTCAAATCCTGCTTATGTACCTGAAGATGATACTGTTCATATCCATGGTATATTTATAGTTGATATGGAAGAGGAGTTATTACAGTTGATACTGGATTCATATGATAAAGATTCTGATTTAAATAAATTGGTTACTATCTTAAATGATCCTAAGAATGCTTCAATTCAAGCATTAATAAAAACTCTTCCTGTAAAGTACCAAAATGCTTTAAATAAAGGAAAGTTCTCTATTGAAGATGGTTATATATATTATAGAAGGAAGCTTACCAATGTAATTGTAATTCCTCCTTCAATGAAAGAAACTATCCTCAAACTTTGTCATGATGACATATTAGCTGGTCATTTTGATCTTGAAAAAACATTGATTAGAATCAAAAACACTGCATGGTGGGCTAATATGTCTGAAGACACAAAATTATATGTTGAATCTTGTGATTCCTGCCAAAAATCTAAAAGGTTAACAGGTAAGAGAGCAGGGTTATTACAACATATTGAAACACCTAGTGCTCCCTGGAAAATCATTAATATGGATTTTGTCACTGGTCTTCCTGTTGCAGGTAAAGACAGCTTTAACTCTTGTTGGGTAATAGTTGATAGATTCACAAAAATGTGCAAATTTATTCCAACCCACAAAGATGTATCCACCAAAGAATTAGCTTTCTTATGGTGGTCTTACATGTTTAATATTATTGGTTTTCCAATAGCCATTATCTCTGATAGGGATCCAAAATTCACTTCTGAGTTTTGGACCTCTTTGATTGATATTTGTGGCTGTGAGTTAAAATTGTCTACAGCTCACCATTCTCAGACTGATGGTCTAGCTGAAAGAATGATTCAAACTCTGGAAGATATGATTAGAAGGTATTGTGCCTTTGGTTTAGAATATAAAGACAATGACAGATTTATTCATGATTGGGTCACTCTTTTGCCTGGTCTTGAATTTGCATATAATAGCACTGTTCATTCACCACAGAAAAAATGGGGGGGTATTGCTAGCAATACCCCTTGCTTGAACTCCGTTGAGCCACAAATCTATGCTTGAATTATGCACACATCATCACCATGTAGGAAATTGTTTGGCCTTACATTTAGTCAGAGATTTGTCACAAATTGAGCTCAAGATGAACCTACATTGATCACCGTTTGATCTTGTAAAATCCTAATTTGATCATCAGTTGAACTCCCTTTGATCTCACTTTGATCTAACATAAGCTTTTGCATATCCAATATGTCAACTATTCACTTTCAAAAAGATTCGTAATGAATTTCACATGGAATATTAGAAACGAAACCAGTAATTTTGAGTAAATGTCTCATCAAAATGATTAATCTACAACAAAATACCATCAAAATTCAATCTTATTACTGAAAACTTTTGGTAAAATGACTAATAGATATTTAAATTGGAAAATAATATTCCATTTCTCAATTTCAAATTCAAAATATAAATCCTCGTTTGAAATGTGAATTTTGTAGATTCCTTGCCTTCCTATATTATGAGTAATATTCGAGGTATTTTACACCTTTGTAAATATGGTGTTGTGCTGCTAGAAATTATCTCTGTTTCAATTCAACTTTATTGAAGCTTGATTCCAGAATGATACATATTTTATAACTATTTTGAGAAAAAAGTCACTAGTAATGAATTTAGCCTTTTATCTGTCCTTTATTAAACCTCACTTAATCCTACTTAAATCCAAATTGACCCAAAAAAACCTTATTTGGGATATTTTTTAGCCCAGGATGATTCAAGATTGGAGCAAAATATTATTTTAAATATCCAATATGCCTATTGATTAAATTTCTTCAAGCTTACTTTAAATTCACATTAACATTAACTTTCACAGGAAATATTAAACACAAATCTTGAAAATATAGTATTTAAAATCATAATAAATATAATATAATATGCTTACAACAAAATTTTCTTTCCGGATTAATTGAAACAAAAAATTGTTCATTTGTGAAAATAGAAAAAATACTATCCATCCTGAATTTAGAATTCATTTTTAAAAATTTAATGCCCCCTCACTTTCAAGTTTATCATGTATTTCGAAAATTATATTTTTAATAATTTTGTGAATAGTACACCTGAAATATAAACTTGGGGATATCAAAAACTAAAACATCAGCAAATTGAAATGTTTTTTATTGTTATGAATGGAAATAATGATTGAAAAACACCATTAGAGCAAGTTTGATTTTGAATAATAGGCATACTTTCTCATGTAAATTTCAATAAAAATAATTTTTATTCTTACATAAGTTGCGGTGGATACATTTGAGCTCAAAAAGAATTAAAATTGACAAAATAAGACTTCTATAATTCATATTCAAAAATGAAATCACCCTTCATTATCTACCTGTAAACTATTTTAAATTGAATAATTTCAAAGTCAGTATATACTAATGTTATTTTTTCTTCTAAAAAATTTATTATATAGATTAATAGTCATAAAAAGTTGACATAGATGTTAAATTTATATAAGCAATCTTAAATTCATAAAATGATAAAACTATCTTTTATGTAAAAAGTGATGAAGGAAAAAAATATTATTAAATTTCTGATGCACTATCAATAAAATTGAAGATAGAGCATATCAAAAGTTTAAACTTAATTTCAATTTTGATATCATCATTTTATTTTATTTTACTTGAGTAGAAAACAGATTTTAAATCTCAATATAATTTTAAATCCCATTAGTTTGTAGATTTCAACATTTGAAACTATGAAATAAATATTTATGAAAGAATTTTACAATATTTGCCCTTCTAAAAACTCATAAATCCAACTTCAAATCTTCTAACCTTCACAAGTAACCACAATGCATTCTGAAAATACTCTATATTTAAATAATTAAAGGTAAATAAAATTATGTTTTTATTCTTTATTTCAATTTTTGATAAATAATATATATATATACATATATATATATATATAATTTCTTAAAAAGTCTAAGAGGGAACTTAATAGTGGTTTTGGAATTAGATATATAGATTCAACTTTCAAAAAATTTGTTTGGAATAAATTACAAAGACAAAAAGGATATATTTTGATGAAAGAATACTGATTTAGGTTCTCTTAAAATATTATTAACCATTTTTATGGAATATTAATCCATGGTTATCATTCTTTATGATATTATCATAGAATTTTTTCCTTTTTTAATATAATGATTTTCTATTGTGTGGTATGTAGGCTAAGATAAGTTTAAAAGATTTATTGAAGATATATATACCAGAAACAGTATAATCTGTAGATTTATAACTATAACTTACTTTTCTGATGTTTTACATCATTGATAAGTAGCTCATGCATTACACAAGTAAATAATTATAGTCTCTGGAAATGATTCCTTGTGAATTTCAAATTTTTTGTTATTCTTAAAATCATTACTCAAATAAACTAAAAATTTCTTCAAATATTGATTGAAAGAAGGAGTTACAAAATCTTATTTTGTAGTTATAAGAGTTTGAGTTATTTTTCATATTATCAAGTATAATGAACATTTGTAAATTTTAACTTGAAAACTAGTGATCATAGCAAAGTAATACTGGAAGAATCAGATAAAAAGGGTGGAATAAAGTCATAGCACAACAGGAAATGATACAAAATTGTTGATTTTTATCTCATAAAATTCAACTTATTTTTAACATATTTTACCACCTTTAGATAATGTTTAGTGGATTTTAACATTATTATAACAAGCAAACTTAACAATGTTTTGATTTTTTTAACAAAAATAAATATTGTTAGATCATTTTTTTAAAAAATATGACTTATTTTTATGCTTTATCTACAATAGTTAGTAGTTTTTTTTGCAGAAATTACTTGTTTTGATATTCTATTTTTGAATTTTTTAAGAGACTTCATTGCATTAAATTTTTGTAATAATTTTTCATTAAAGCATCATATTTTAAATTTAGAGAATTGGTTTTGAAATAATATATATTTTCATGTTAATTGACTAATTATTTTTGGATTGATAAATTATGTTAAAATTGGGATTGCTTATTTCTAGTGAGTGTACATCATATTTGTTTTCGAATCAAAGATTAATAAATGGTGAAATTTGGTAAAATGCTAAATATCTTTTAAACCTTTTTGATTTAAATAATGTTTAATGTTATGTAATCATTCTATAAGTAGAACACAGTTAAAATCTGATAATGGTACATTGCTTTCAATTTCTAATACTAAAATTCTATTCTACTTGAAACAATGTAAACTAAAGCTTGGTATCTCATAAGAAACTCACAATTTTCAAAAATCATATTTCCAACTTTTTAAACATGATACACATTAAAATATATTTTTAGAATAATTTCCTAATTAGTTTCAAATACTAGAAAATAATGACCTCAATTTATTTTAATACTTAAACCATTCTGATGAGTGAATTTCACAATCCTCTAAGTAACATATGGTTACCATTTATACACATATGCATGATTTCTCCTTTTGTTTAATTTTAGCTGAATCTAAAAAGTAAAATCACATGTTGAATATCATCTATAGATAAACTTCTTATATTAGAAGCTAATATTTCATATGAGAAATTTATTATTGAGTTTGGGAAACATTAATAAGTGTTGGGTATTATAATTGAGCCATTTATTCAAGTAAATAAAAAAGGATGACCTTCTAAATATTTCGTATATATATAATAAAAATTAATTATATAGTAGCATTTAACCATGTTTTTATACTAATGTCATATAAAAAAAGGGATTGAACTAAAACTTTCAGTAAAGAAAATAAAAATAAGATAAGTTAATATTCTTGTTTATATTCTCATATTTTTGAAATGGCTTACTTAAGGGAGAAAATTATTTGGTTTTAGAGTACAAGAATTTCTAGATAAAAATCTTCACAATATAGTTTGACCCTCTCAAAAAGAAAATTCCTCAAATTTTACTATCACATTTTATATATTTGTTAAGTAATAGAAAATGGAGTTGTGTCTTTGACAATGAAGCTTTAGAAAATGAAATAAATGATTTAAATTTATAATATAATTTTTGAAACAATAAATCATGTATTCAAAAAAAATTATATATCTTACAATCAAGATAACAGTATTAATTAAGCAACTCTAACAACTTTGGAAAGAAAACAAGAAAAAAATAATTAGTAAAATGCATAAGTTATTTTTAGAATTTAAGGAAACTTAATAGCTCTACCTGTAAACTAGCCTTAAAGCAGGTTTGGATTTAAAATGTGGAAATTCATACATAGAGCCCTTCCATCATTAGAGCAGAATAAAATTTATGTAGTTTTATTTTTTTAATTTATAATAGTATTTTTTTTTTTGGCTTTTTCATTAGTATAACTATATATTTTTTAACTTTTTTGTTTTTCATCACATAAGTCCAAAGCTGCACATCACTACTTCAAGATGAAACTCCATATAATGTAATCAATGAATGATATATTATAATGAATTTTACTAGAGACTTTTCAAAAATGGTGATTAAGAATACTTATTATAATTTTTTAAATTTTTATTATTATTCTATCTCTTGAAAGGAGATGGCCATATCTCAATTTAATTAGTTTTTCCTCAGAAAAATTTATTCTTGATCTAAATAAAATTGCATCACTATTAACTAGATGTTATTATACAATTTTAACAATTTTTTTATCTGAACATAGTTGAAAGTATGTATAAATTAAAGTGTTTCCACATAGTCTTACTATTATCCCACCATTATTTTCACATTTAGATTTCATTATAACTGTAAAATAAGTTTTTCAATAATTTTAATAATACCTTAATATTTAATAATTTAGTTACATAGTAGATTTTTTACCATTTTTTTATATGAGGCTTATTATATAAACACTACTTTTAGATTTTATCCATTTTGATGTCTGATAATTTAAATTTTCATTTAACTACCCAAATTATATCAAAAAAAATTCAAAAGTATGTTTTTTTAATGTACTCTTTTTGATAAACTTATCATTTCTTATAGGTTATTCTTCAACTATTTATTGTAATTAATTACCCACTCATTTATGGTCTGTTATTGTTGTTCATTACATACAGACAAAATAAGGATACTCTCATATTATATTGGAGTTTTAAATTAAAAAGTAAATACTAGTGGCTGGTATTAAATATGAAGTTGTTATAACTAATTTGAACATTAATTAATTATTAAATGGCATTTTATATTACAAATTTTATTGAATGTATATAAAAATAACACCCAAGAAATATATATAAGATATATATATAACCATTTTATATCAAAAATGAAGTACTTATCAACATGGTCTATTAAATGATTTTCAAATTTACTTAAAGAGACATTAATATTACCAATTCAAATTTTATATCAAATACAACAATATTATTATTTCATTTTTAATTATTTTACAAAAAATTTGAGTTTCAAAGTAATTTAATTCAGTATTTAATGAATGTTTTTGAAAAATATTTTTAAAAATAGAAATAACCCCTCACAAAAAAAAATATAATTTTTTTTACTTACAATTTGCACCATATTTCTACCCTTAAAATATTTGTATTCTTCTAAAAAAAATATTTTTTAAATAAATTTAAAATTTTTTTCATTATTCAATTACAAAATGTCAAATTTATAATTTATTTTACCTTACTAAAAAATTTAGTTGAAAATTTAATTTTGTATTTCCAAAAAATAAACTTAAATGTAAAAAATTAAAAAAACAAAATTATAAATATAATTATGAGAAAGAGGTAGATTAAATTTATAATATTCATATAAAAAAAATTCATATATTTTATGGTGTTTGAATTTTAAATTTAATGTATTAAAAAATAATTATTAAATAACCAAGCCAAATGAAATTGGCTTGGATTTTTGGTATCACTAGCACTTATTTTTTTTCTTATACTCACATTTTAATTTTTAATTTTTTTTTTTCTACATTTCTCATTTTTTTTTATGATTTTTAATGTTTTTAAGACCGAAGTTGCTTTCAAACAACTTCGGTCTAACGTTTCTCTCACTTTCCCACCAGATTGCACCTGGTAGGGAAAGTCGCTTCCATTTTAGAGACCAAAGTCCCTTGCAGGGACTTTGGTTTCTCTGTGTGCATTGCACAGCCAGAAAAAAACTGGCTGTGCAATGCACTGCATGCAGCACATGCAACACGCATCGCTGCTGCAAGTAATGCGCATTGCATGCAACGCGCGTTTCTGCTGCATGCAGCGCGCATTGCACATGCTGCGCATATCTCATGCAGCTGACTTGATATCAGCTGCATGAAATATGGTAGCGATTGTGCAACGCGCGTTACTTGCAGCAGCAACGCGCGTTGCACACTGCTTTGGCCACCTCCCAGCCTAGTAAATTAGCTGGGAGGGTGGCAAACATTACAGCAAGCAATCAAAGTCGCTTTTAGCGACTTCGATTGCTTGAAAGAGACACTTCCAGCCAGGGGAAACCTGGCTGGAAGTACTAAATTGCAATGTAAGGGACCCAAGCCAATTTCAAAGGCTTGGGTCATAAATTAAGGTTTCTAAAAAGCAGCCAGTATAAATCTGGCTGCAATAAAAAGTAATTTTTTTAAATAAAATACATAAAAAAATAAAAATTTGTTCAAATAAAATATACAACACTCTTCAGCCAGTAAGAAACAGCCTTCCATTGTTACACATAGAAACAAAATCAAATGTTTCTTTCATCAACATTGGCCATGTTTCAATATTTTGAGCCAAGTAAGATCAGGAAAAAGGTCACGGCAAAAAAATTGCATAATTAAAAGTCTCCCAATTTAATATGGTGCGGAGGTTCATATTTTAGAAATAGGTGGTGCACATTATAGTTTCCTTTAAAAAAATTCAAAAATGAATTAATTTTGGCGCAATGTAAATTTAAATGTGATGAGTGTATGTTTTTTAGCTACGTGAAACATGGTAGCTAGAATTATGTGGCGTCAATTTTTTTTAGATGTGAAATTCAGTGTTCCACAAATGTGCATCTGTACAACATGCAGCCAAGTAAATTCTAGCTGGAATCAGTATATGCATAGGAAAAAATGATCATGCTGTGTACAGTGCCTTGGCAACATCATTCTTGGAATTTAGATGAAGTTTATCATATGACTTGGAGAGCTGCATTTTTTTGAAAATGTGATCAGTGAAAATTCATGATATATACATCTGTTTGCCACCCAATTTATTTTTCCTTTCTCTTTCTCACTTACCTTTTTCAAAAATTATCAATCATATGTTTGTTTTATCATTTTGAATTATTGGTACTATTTTCTTGACCTTATCTGATTACCTGTAAGCAAATTTTTCTTGCTATTGCATTTCATATCATTTTGGTTTGTTACACTTTTTTACACTTTTGACAAGTTAATCTAATGATTCTAATTCTGAATTTATTTTTATGGTATCTTTTACTGTACCCTTTTGATTCATTATAAAATAATTCTTTTTAAGTTAACTTAAAGTTTTTTTATTTGTTTGTCAATTTACTTTTCTTTATTCCTTATCAAAAATGTTCAATTTATTTATCTAACCATTTATTTTTTAAAACAGTGATTATAAAATAAACTTTATAATTAATTTTGATCAATCAGCTACAAATGGAAGAAGATTTTATAGACATGTAAGTTCATGTTTTGCTTATCATTTTTCTATATTTCTTTAATACATTCTCAACCATTATATTATTAATATGAAAAGTAAAACATCATCTCGTACTTGCTGAAAGCATACAGGATAATGTTTTGCTTTTCATAATAATAATTAGATTGTTCGTACTTTACCTTTAATTTATTGATTTTTAAGTTGTTTCAAAGTCTCGTACTTGCTGAAAGCATACAGGACAATGCTACAATTTAAAAATTAATAATTTATTGAAGTATAACTTTCTAAGTCAATATATTGATCAGAGCAAGATTTTTCATTTTATATATGTGGATATCATAATTCCGTAAATTTTTTAATATTACTAGTGTATTGGAGTTATACTTTCATTATATTATTAATATTAAGTGTAGAGCCAAATCTCGTACTTTCTGAATGCATACAGGATAAAGCTATACTCTTTATATGTATAATTTAATAAAGTATACCTTTGAAACGCTTTCTTAATATTTGAAATAAAGAAAAAGTATATAAATTTACTAATATGTAGATATGCTAACTTTTGTATTTCTAATATTGAAGATATGATAAAGTTAAAGGTATCATTGACTGATAATTGAAATTATGTTACTATTTTCTAATTTTTGATTTTTTTCTATTTTAAATCAAAATTGAATTCTCTTAGGATTGAACCATCAATGAGTAACGATTTGAAAAAAAAAACGGCCAGGGAAGAACTCTAACAATAGGTGGGCGAAAGACATTGCTACTGGAATGAAACTTGTAAACGCTCTTGGAATGGATACAAACGGGAAGAAGCCACATTTCTATGCACGATCTTATGCAAATAATATGACAGATTGCAATAATTATTACAATTTTTTTCCTGGATGTAGTATTTATAAACCAAAAGGTGTCTTAATACCTAATGTTCTTGTGCAGACTTTTGAAATTCATGAGCTCAAAGAACTAGATATGTTAGAAGCTACGGTGCAATGCATTAAGGATCTTTCTTACTGCGAACATGAAATTAAAAATAATGGTTATCATCAAAGAGCTGGTGGTTTTGGAAAAATGTTTGGTGGTGGCTTTATTTTAGATAGAAAGAAATCTTTACATATTCGTAAGTATAACTTTTTTTAATTTAAATACTGAATTGTTGAATGCTTTTCCTTGCAGATGAATACACTGATGATATTGTAAAAACGGATGAATATAAAAAATGAATGAAGAGGATTGCAATGTACTTTGAATATTTTTTTAAAAAAATATCATATGTAAAGTACAATGAGGCAACTAATCTTTGCGCAAAACTTGGTATTCCTTGATTTTCAAAAGTTTCTAGTGAAGAAGAGGGTGTACCGTTTGCTAGTAATTTAACTTGGACATCTGGAGGGAATGGTAATGGGTTCTCTAATGAGGTTCATCTTGATAAGGATGCAAGTGAGTATACTTTAGGAATATTTTTTCCTAAAGATACAGAAAAAAACACCATTCATATGAAGTATGATAAGACCCAACCACAACAAATAGGTGGAGAACTTATGTTTCCCGAAATTCGAAGTAAAATCAACTTTGAAGCAACTAATGGAATAACAGTGACATTATGGCCTGCCAATCAACTAAGGCATTTTACCTCAAGATGTCATGTAATTCCTGGCTTCACTAGGATAGGTTCTTCTATTCAAATCAGCACTAGACTTTTTCATGCTATAGAAAAGCTTAATATTTTTGATATTGATATTTCAGAATACTTAGAAATTAAAAAAGAAAAATTTAGGTTAGAATATTTGATTAGTGCTTTGATAGTTTTTTTGAAAAGAGATGACTTAATAGAGGAAGAAATAGAATCAGCAAATTATTATTTATCTAATGTTAAGACAAATCTAAAAAATCTAGATATATAAATATTAAAAATTTGTATTATATATACACAACTTAATGCAAATTTAAACATGATAAATACTGGGAGTAGCTGTAACATTTTCAGTTTTGATAATTATAGTATTATCTATTTTTTTTATTTGTGAAATAAAATAATTTTTTTTCATAATATTATAAGAAAATTTGATTTACTTTTGAGGAAATATATAAGTTGTGAAATCTTTAAATGTCATTTTTATTAAATTGGTAGCAAAGACTCTAAAATAAAAAAAACTATAATAAAGAATTTGAAATATATTAGCCATAAAAATGTGCTTTTAATGCTACCAAATTAACTGTATAGTATTTTAGGTCAAACAGGCTTATTAATAAAAAAGTTAATAATAAAGAGTTGAAGAAAGAATTTTGAATCAATAATAGATTAAATTGTATTTTTTTAAGAATGTACTCATTTAATTATTTAAATTGTTCTACTTCTGATTAAAAATGTTACAATCAACGAAAATATTTGTAATAATTAATAGATTATATAATATTAAAGGTAAAGTAACAAAACTAGAGCAGTTATCATATTTTTATATAAACAATAAAATATTTAAGAATTTAATACAAGTATTTGAAATCATATAAGTAGATTTTAAAATCTTTGTTATTGCTGGACTTACAATAATTTTTTTTAATAATTAATTTAGAAAATCATGTCAAAGGTTACTTAATAAATTTCAAAGATGGTCACATTTTTGACGTATTTGAAGGAAAATAACTTGAATTATACAAGATATATCATATAGACAGAACTTTATCTATTTACATGTTGGAATATTAATTTATTGAAAGGCTATGTTTAGCAAAAAAAGGTGATACTGGCTGAATGGAGCTCCAGTGATTAAGAAAATCTGCAGAAATAGCCCTAGCAATTCCCAGAGGATTGGGGTATCAAATTTTAAAGGAAATGGATCACACTTGCCTATAAAAGGTTTTATTAATGTTAAAATATAGTTATTTAAATTTTTCCAAATTATTTCTTCCATCAAATGATTTTTTTTATGTAAATTAAGAAACTTGACTTCTGATATTACCTCCAAGCAATCAGCTGCTGAAGCCAATCTATGATCTTGAGAGCTCAGAAATAAACCACGGACACCATCAATTATATAGAATGTGAAAGATTGATATCGGTGGTGGGAGTATTCAGAATTTATTTTGTTTAGTGCAGCCTTTTGTTTCTCTCTCATTATAGTCAGTTCAGTATTTTCGTTTTTTTTCACTTGATTGTTGAGCTTCACTAGTCTTGCCACTTGATATTGTTGCAGCACAATATTTTGATTTAAGAATGATGATTGACATAATTATATCAATGATAATATTGCTGATTTGAAGAAGAGTTGACATTGATATATCACGGGTTTGAAGTGCAGTGGGACCAACTTCTAAGCCATCAGAAATCGGACTCTTCAGATTTGAAAGGTGAGCTAGAAGCTGAAGACCACGTTCAATTGGACAATCTGAGTTAATGTTTTGATGTGATGGAAGCTGGCTGAATTCATGTGCGGTCAGATAAAGTGAAGATGATATAAGAGATACCCATGAAGAACGGCAGTGGTCACTTGGGATCATTAATCTCATGAGCATTCGGATAAGATTGGATTCAGGGTGATCCGTTTTCTTTGTTGAGGAAAGAATTTCAGTATTTAAACCATCAGGATCACATAAATCTTCCATTTTTTTGAAATCAATATTATCGAGTACCCATAGCTGTGAGCTATCAATCTCTAAAAAAATATTTGCTACAAAAGGAAAAAAAAAATAAGTAAAAGAACAAAAGTCAAGACTAAAAATTATGGTAACTTACATAACTCAGTAAGTTTTGAAAGCCAATATTCTCCACAAGATTTTTCCCAATGAAAAGTAAACATTGGAATATTTGACATGGGTTCTTGGGAAGAAGTAGAAGAGCGTAATTCAAGGAGAGTAACAATTTCCAACCACGACCTGAGGACCTTTGCCGTGCTGATTCTACCTTTATAAAAATTATGAATTTTACAGAATTCCTCCTGCAAATCAGATTCTTTTAGAACTGAGGGTGAATAAGTTAGAGGTTTTTTCGATATCTTGATTGGAGTTGATTTCATTGGTAGAGAAGCTTTCAAAGAGGTCAAAGTAGGTAATTTAGGAGGTGATGGGTATTGCTTCTTAGAAATGAAGGAATTTGGTGATGAGCTGTTTGAATCATCATCTTTATCAAACATATCAACATGTCTTGAAGAAGATTTTAAACTTTGCTTTTTTTGATGAACAAGCATAGCTTCATATTCTGACAGTTGATCATCGCTATTTTCATTGCTCTTTTCATCATCTTCATCAGGGAGAGGGCGTTTATGGATGGAACAATCTACAGCAGGTGAGTTTCTGGTACAAAATATCAAAAGAAAGATAAAAAGTACAATATGTAAGCAATAAAAGAGATATATGATTGAATTTTAAAGATAAAAGAATAACAATAAAAAAAATGAAACAAGAATATACTCATTATCAAAACCTTTTCTTTTTTTTTGAGATTTATTATTTGATACATCAGAAAATTCATTAGCAGAAGCCGGTTTAATACGTCGAACAAAAGAGGAGCCTTGGGATAATCTCTTTTTCTTGGAGCGGATAACAGGTGTTTCAAGATTTTCCTTAGAAGTTGAAGCATGAGTTGAAGCTGATGGTTCATCTGTCTCATCATCATCCCTAATGACAATGACTTCATCAGGAGGAATCATACCCTCCTCATAAGCTACAAATATATATGAAGAAAAAAAAATATTAATAATCTTATCTACTAATTTAAAAGGAGACAAAAAAGGTGATGAACATACATTTTTCAAGGCTTTTCACATATTGGAGTAAGTCATTACAAGGGTTAGATAAATATGAAGGAGAAGGATTATTGTTAAGGATCTTGACAAGCTCTTCTGTTTTATCTCTAGCCAATTCAAGTAAATTGCGATACTGAACTCTTGTTATTTCCTGCCTCTCATTGCTAAGTACAGGAGGGTTAGGTGCCATGCCATGTGGAAGACATGGTGCAAGCTCAAAAGCTTCAAAGCGAGTATCAATCAGAGAGTGGGATGAAACACATTTGGGTGCTGGAAAATCAAATTTTTGAAAAAAAAAGATATAGAACATAAGTGAAATATATAAATTAAGAGAGAGGAACATGATATACATACAAAGTGGAGGTGTAGGATTTTGTATACTAGACATATTGATTAATGAATATTAAAAAAAAGTATTTGATATCAAAAAATTATGATGTAATATGATGAATAATTATAAGAAACTCTATTCTAGAAAATTGAAGTTGATAATTTAATAGGATAAAAAATTGAATAAGATTAAAATTAAAGTGAGGATGAAAGAAACAGAAAACATAAAGAGGGGGATTTTATATTATTTGAGCTTTTTTTAACATGTATTATTCATAGTGGGGTAAACTGAGTAACATGCTAAATCACAATCTGTTTATATTGAAGCGAAATTTGATGTAGCTAACAGAAAATACTAGTAATTCTTTGGGGACTTTTAGTGTGAAAAACAAATAATAACAAATTTATATCCCATATGCAAATTGCCACGGGTAAATACAAAATTTTTTAAATTAGAATTTACTCCTAAACAATGGAGATACACTTAATTAGTATATTATATGAAAAAAAAGGATAATCCTTTATGAATATTTGTTAAATTTACTTTCAGATGACAATGCGAGATTCACATATATACTGATATGCCTCATCAAACAAGAAATGAATTATAAATATAAAATTGGTAACATTAGAATTTAAGATAAGAATTTGTTTTTTAAGTGACAGGAGGAGTGTCAGGCTAGGGTGTGGGCACGGTGACCAAACCTTTGATAAACTTGGATACAACTAAGGGAAAAAAAAAATTGAATAGTTTTATTTTGCAATATATCTTAGTCTGCACAAGATATTGCATTGTTGTCCCTAACTATACCAATATTGTTACTTTTCAAAAGTTATAGGACTACTAAATTGATAAAATATTATTATGAATCACCCAATGAAATACCTTAAGCAACATTCAAAATTATTAAAATATTAATATTCAATTTGAGATTTGGATTAGCTAATTTTTCACAACTTACCACAGTTTTGATTAATATAATAAAACTTGAAAAAAATTGTTGAGATAACCTAGAAATGGGTGCAAGAAAATGATGAAACATGTGACTTGAAACTTAACTCATACACTATTGATAAACTTCATGGATCCTGATTAATTTCTATCGAAATTAATTTTGAGACTAGCATATTGAATTTTAGCTATGACCAAGTACTGTAAGTGCCATGGTTTGTATTCAATATATTAGTGTTGAAATTAATTTTGATAGGAATCAACAAGTATCATATGGCACCATGCATGAAACACTGACAGAAACCATCAAATTTATGAGGCAATGAACCTCATAATTTCAATCGAAATTAATATAGACCCCTGCATATTGAATACAAGCCATTTCACATGGACTACACAGACATAGATAAAATTCAACATGCATGGCTTAAAATTAATTTTGATCGAAATTAACCAAGGCATTAAAACATCAATTTTTATATGGTGTACTTGATCAAACCAGTTTATCTAACTGCTTAGCTTACCTATACTTATAGGAATTTTATGCATAGTCCATGTCCATATTAATTTCGATCGAAATTAATGTTGACTAATACATAATGAATACATGCTATGCCACTTACACTTGCCAGGCATAGCTACCATTAAATATGCCAGTATCAAAAATTAATTTCGATCGAAATTAATGAGCATGATAATCATGAATTTCTGGAGTCAACTGCTTATTTTTATGCATGGTGCCTTGCCAACATTAATTTCGATTGAAATTACTTTTGATACTGGCATATTGCATGTATATATGCCTGGAAAGTGTAAGTGGCATAGTGTGTATTCATTATGTATTGGTCAACATTAATTTCGATCGAATTTAATTTTGACATTTGCATATTGAACCTAAGCCAGAAAAAAACCCAGAAGATTCTTCATAAAACTTCCCATTAATTTCGATCGAAATTAAGGCTGACCATATACATATTGAATGGTAGTTATATCTGGTCTGAGTAAGCAGAGATTACTTATATTCAATATGTATTGGTCAACATTAATTTTGATCAAAATTAATGAGCATTTTGATCATGAACTTTTTCAGTCAGTTAGTTGTTTCAATGCATAATGGCATGCCAACATTAATTTTGATCAAAATTAATGTTGAAATGATATAATGCTTTTTTGCATGACATGTAAAGGACGGCAAGTATTTTTA
This sequence comes from Hemileia vastatrix, assembly GCA_030280995.1. NCBI lineage: Eukaryota > Fungi > Basidiomycota > Pucciniomycetes > Pucciniales > Zaghouaniaceae > Hemileia > Hemileia vastatrix. Next base: position 16,438,733 of record JASXTE010000016.1, read on the forward strand.
AGTATTGAAATTTACTATACATGTTGAGGGTAAATATAAAATTTACATATCCATATTAATTTCTATAAAAATTAATGTTGACCAATACATAATAAATAGTAGATATGCCTGGCTAGTGTAAGTGGAATAGCTTTTTTTCAATCTGCACTTGGCAACATTAATTTCGATCGAAATTAAGGTTCATGATTATCATCAATTTATTCAGTCAGTTGCTTACTGTTATGCATGGTAACATGTCAACATTAATTTTAATAAAAATTGAATTTGACATGCCACCAAGCATTTTTATGTAAGATGAAAAGTAGGGCACTCTATTCTTAAGTAAACACATTACAATGCATATTGAGCACGTAAATATCATTTACACATTAATATTAATTTCAATCAAAATTAATGTTGACCAATAAACATTGAACACAAGCTTTACAACTTACACACACCAGATATAACTACCATTCAATATGTATATGGTGCTCACTAATTTCGATTGAAATTAATGTTGACCAATACGTAATGAATACACACTATGCCACTTACACTTTCCAGGAATAGACACCATGCAATATGCCAGTATCAAAAGTAATTTTGATTGAAATTAATGTTGGCAAGGCACCATGCATAAAAATAAGCAGTTGAATCCAGAAATTCATGATTATCATGCTCATTAATTTCGATCGAAATTAATTTTTGATACTGGAATATTTAATGGTAGCAATGCCTGGCAAGTATAAGTGGCATAGAGTGTATTCACTATGTATTGGTCAACATTAAATTCGATTGAAATTAATATGGATACATAAATGTGACATAAAGAGGTATGGAACATCAATTTGTTGAAAATACATTTTTATATCTCATACATTATTTGTTTTTCTTAAATAAAATGTTACTCTCTCTCAATATCACTTTATAACATTTACCAAGCTGCTTTGAAAAAAAACAGAATAAATAAAATTCAATATAAGATAGCTATATTACACAGAAGATCACCGTTATACCTAAGTTATGATGATGTTGATGCTCTATTAATTGATTCCCGAATCTTTACCAGATCAATATCAGCTCCAACCCCAAGTGACTCACGTTCATTCACAGATAATCCTTGCAAAAATGTTGCTGAATAGCAATTCTTGGGGAGGTATTTGGGAACATTGAATATACCATTTTGTGCAACTGTCCTTTCTGATGACCATGAATATGTTTTTAATGCTGATTTTTTTTGAGCTGGTGTATGGGCTAAGTCCTTTGTCATCTTATCTATTTTTTTAAACAAATCATTGAGTTCAGGATTTTGCCATCCAGGAATAGCTCGGATAGGTGCAGTTGGGGCTGGTGCTGGGCCTTCCTCGATATCAGAGATGCACCTAGTATCATGAAAAAGCACAACAAAACCTGGCACATCACTGCAGAGATCTCTTGCTAACTTGTAGCGTGCACTAGCAATCTGAATTCCAACTAAATCAGCTTCATAATAACAAAAAGCAAAGTAAAATAAAAAACTTACCTTGGTCCGATAACGTTTTACTTGTGCCCTTGCCCTCTTTTCAATCTTTTCTCTTGCTACCCTTTCCTCTTCTTGCCCAAACAACCTTATCATCTCCTTCCCCTTATTAACTACCCATTTTTCAATAACACATTGAGTGAACTGAAGCTTTGACTGATTGATTGTATTCAAGGTGGTGAGCCATCTGGTACAGTGGTCGCATACTATGCTTCCCATGACTTGATTCCAAGTTGATTCTGAAAAATCACGGCAAGTCCAATCAAATGCAAATTTCCAAAAACCTTTTTCTTGCAATTCACGCTCTAAGTTTCTTTTGACAGAAAGTGGGATCGGTGCTCCTCCTTTTAGTCCTCGAGGCTCAGGTGCTGGAAAAAATTCGGGTAGTCGAATTTTGGATCGCAAGAAGGCTATAGAATTGGTTATCAGAAATTTTTGATCAGCTGCAGAATTGGCACGGTTAGAAGATTGGACTTGGGTTAGGACAGTTTGAATGGTTTTTAGTTTGAATTGGCTCCAATCTTTCCAATTTTCAATCTCCAAAGGTGTTGGGCTCGCAGGATATTTTGATATTTGTGTTGGTCCCCCAAGACAATACTTCAGAAAGTGGTAAATATTTCTATTTAGACTGTCCGAGCTCCTGGGAACATCATTCCTTCTAACTAAGCCTCTTACAGCCCTTAACCCCTGTTCTCGCTCATGAGACTCTGCTGAATTGAGTCTGTGGTAATCACTGATACCCATAATGATTGAGGGATTCACTAACAATTCAAATAAGTTAATTAAATTGGTTATTTTTCAATAAAAGAATACACTACAAATTTGACTTACCTGCTCCACTTGTGCTTGCTCCTTGGTTAGGCTGAGCAGATGATGATTGGTCTCCGAAAAATTCCCTCAATACTTCACTAGCCCAATCTCTTCCTAGCTGATCAGCTTGCTGATTAGCACTTTCAGAAGCAGAAGGATGATTGGTATTAAAATTTCTCGGTTCTGAATGAGACTCTTGGCCTGGATTGGGATTAGGTGGTGAGTTAGGATTAGGTGGTACAGATTGAGATGCATCTGGAGGTGGATCAGCAGAGGGTGGTGGAGGAGTATTTCCAGTATTAGTATGTTGAGGCGGAAAACAATCAGAATCGGTTGGGTCAACAGACATCCCTTCAAAATTATCATCCATAATGAACTGTAATAAAATAAAATAAAATAAAAATAATCAGTTGTTAAAATTTATACCTATCAAAGCTAAAGTAAAAAAAGATACTATGTATATAGTCTTGTAAACGTGTATGTTCTCTTGTCAAAAAATAAAGTGAATAATATATAGCTATCAGCTAAAGCTGGAAGGTCAAACTATTTATAGTAGATGAATGAGCAAGAAGATCATTCATTAAGTAAAAATTTTATCATATTTATCATTATCATGATTTTATTTCTTTCATTCTTACATTTAAGATAAAAATGACTCATTGAAAGCATGGGTTCTCTCGCAATAAAAGCAACCAAAGTAATTGTTCACTGATTTATGATAAGGTAAGTTGGATGCATTGCATTTTTTAATCGAGCATTGAATTATTTCTTTCACCATTTACAAATATCACCAATCCTACAAATTTCCCCAATCCCAAATTAACACAAAGATGTTAGTCAACAGAAAATAAATTTGATTAATTTTTTCACTCACTACTGTCTGCAGTCCAATGGCAGTGACAACCTCGTCTTTGATTCCAAACATTCCTTTTTTGTGCTCGACAGTAGCTGCATGTCCAATTATTGCATCTTTCTTAATCACAATTTGAGTTGCTTTCGCTACTCTTACTAACCGACAATGCACTTGTGGGAAAAGCTCATAGGGATCCTTTGATGTTTCTTCTGGACGGAGCTCTTTGAAAGGACTTACTATTAAATATATTTGATCAATCTCTTCCTTTGATCTGAAAAGATCATCAATTTGCCCAAACTGGCTATCTTTTCCATAGTAGAATTCAATTGTTGAATTAGCAATGTGTCGATGGTAACTAGTAAACCTCTTTCCATGTATCAATATGCTTGCTACATTTTCAACTACCCGATCCCCACTTTTCTCCAATGGTGTCAAAGCCCGTCTTGAAGTTTCTTTTCCCATTCGTGCCCTTACCCATTTAGTAAATAATGCCATACTTAGATGGATCCATTTGTTTTGTTTATCGAGATCAATATGGATTTTTTTAGTCTCACATTGATCATTATCTTCAGCTTCACCAAGATCTAATACCCTAGACTTCCGATACCAATGTTTGAGCATTGTTAGCGGTATCTCTCCTGTGGTAAATATTAATAAATTAGCACAGCTGAGTTTTTAAATCATTTCTTACAAACATTACATACGTGGATGGTGATTGTTTGGAATTTCAGATAATATATGATTCACCCACTCTCCAGACCAAGTAGCTGTACCTGATGGTGGACCAAGACGCTTTATCATTTCGGGATAATGTTGAGTGATATGCAGATTTGGCTTTGCATTAATATTCTTCCAACCCTCTTCAAGGCACTCACGATACTCTAACAGAAATTGATCTAGATCTTTAAGCTCATTAGTCTGTATATTTTTTAATGTCAAAAAATTGGTGATCGAGCATAATGTTACAAGTGACTTGAGAAGATAATATTCTCTTGGTTTATCAGCTGAGGAAGCTGAAGATTCAGATTCTTTAAATTTTTCAAACCAAAGGGGTATAAGTGACAAAGGGAAGTAGAGAGTATACAGCATGTGCCATTCTGCTGCCTTGAGGGATCCTTCCTTTTTAGATCCTACTGATTTTGGAACTCGTGTTAGCCAGGAAGGTCTTCTTACTTGATCAATCATCTTCCATACAACCTGTAGCTCTGCTGCTGTGATTCGTGGATTACTACTACCTTCATTTTCTTTCTCCTTACCTTTCCTTTTATTTTCTTCATCTCTAGCTGTCTCATTTGATGAGTGAGATCCTTCACTCTGTGATATGCTAATGCTTCTTTACCTTAAGTTATACAATGAATTCCTACTGTCACTTTTGTGAGACTGTATTGAGGCCACATCGCTATATGGAGGAATAAATTTGGAGCTGGATGACCTACTCTGGCTTCTTGATTGATTTGTTCCCAATCCTTCATTATCTAGTCCATGATGACTTGATGACTGTCTTGAACTCGTACGTCTTTGCCGCTTGTGCTGTCTTGTGTGTCCTGTATCATCATCATCATTATTTGTGGTGCTTAAGCTACTTCTACGTTTTTTCGAATGTTTGTGCAGTGAAGTATCAGAAAAGAAATCATCATCTTCTTCTCTTACATGCCAATTTTTATCCTTTTCCAGCTTTCCTTCTAGATCTTTTTCTGCATTTTGGATTTGAAAATAGCTTAGACTGTGATCTTTTAGGTTGCCAAGCATATGTGAATGCATAACATCAATTGAGCAATATTCAGTTGGACGCCAATATTCAAGGTTATTCAGCTCACTCCATCGTACCCCATGATTTTGAACAATTGATACACGCTCCCAATGTGACTTAGAATTTTTCCACTTTGTTGCCCAGCACATATGATCCTCATGATTCCGTAATGAAAAATTTCCCACATTCTTTTCACTAATTTCATCTTTAGAGATATTACAGAAAGAGCAGAACATTTTTGCAGAGTGACTCGAAAAGCCAGCCAATTTTCGTATTGCAGGAATGTCACCTATCAAAGAGAACAATGCAACTCTTAATTTCCGGCCTCGTGGATAAAGATGTGTCTTTTCAATCAATATACCATCCCATAGAGTTTGTAGATCATTAACCAGTGGTTTTAGAAGGTGATTAAGCTGTTCACTTGTGGGTTCTGTTGGTCCGGGTATAATAGAATACAAAAAAAGATTTTCCATTTTGTATCTATCTTCTTGAGGTAGGTTCATACACACCATCATAATATTGCCTACAGACTTCTGATGACCTCCAATCCTATTGCCACCAGGCCTAAACCAGTCAACATATAAAGTAAACATTAAGTTGCCTGAAGTTATTGTATATTCATCATCATTGCTATCCAGAGCTGGAGTGGTTATGGGAAAGTTTTTCCAAATTGAACCATCACAAACATCCTTCATCAAATCACACTCTACACGTTCTGCCACAGGGGTTTTCTTCTCAATCAGAAGCTCAAATTTGAACAGTTTGATCTTTTCCTTAAGCCAGTCGATAAAAGAATGGTGATGAAATGTTTTAAGAGATAAGTATTTTACATGTTCTTGATGTTCCTCCATCAAATACAGCCTTTCATCACATTTAACTGCAATTTGTCCTACTCCAAACATTTTTAAATAGCGCTTTGATGATGAAAGAAACGGTTGATTGCAACATAGTATAGATGTTTGAGATTCAGAGTTATACTCATAAAGAGCAAAGCATTTAGGACAGCATGTTTTAGTGAAAAATGATTGATTGAGCTTTAATCGACTAAAAACTGTATCTATCGAGCGTGGGACCAGGCGGACAATGCTATCAGAATCCAGTATTCCACTATCACCTAGAAGTTTGAGCTTCTTAATTTCTTCATCCAAAAATTGAGTACAACCTTCTTTGCTCAAATGATGAATCAGAGAAAGCTTTGCTGCCTGCCACATAATTATTTGGCTATACCGTTCCCCAAGATTTGAGTTTCTAGAGACTGTTGAAGATACTTCTGCCCCCAATAGCAACTGCCCCTATGTAATAAATCATTGAAACATCATAAAGACTTTAATTCTAACATTGAACTATAGATATACAGCTTACTGTTTCTGTGGAGCGGGAACTTCCAATGTTAAGTGGATTGTTGGAAGAAATAACCATCTGGGCCTTCCTATTTCTTTCCTCTTGATGTTTTGCATAAGAATTAGAGCTTTTGAAAGCCATACCAACTTCAAAGGACCCAGAAGAAGTTTGATACTTTCTATTGACACATCCAAGATCTTGACATTGACATACATGAAAAAATGGAGGCATTGTAATTGTGATAATTGTAGGAATAAGTTAGCTATTTGAAGTTACCGATTGAAGGTATTCCTTTTTTTGAAAGGCACTAGCTAATATAAGCTACATTTTTTTATCAAAAGAATATGATGGAATAATTGTTGAAAATATTTAAGTTTAAATGTTTAATTTTCAATCGGATAAATTATATATTAATTTAAAGTTATGCAGTCTACTTTATTTGTATTCTGTATACTCTCTGCATTTGTACAACAATGCATGCATGTTTATCAGAATATTTTCTATCATAGAAAAAATTCTGTTTTACGCACAAGCATCTTAATTATTTTTCTATCAAATGCCTTCTGAGTTATATCTAACTACCCTATAATTATTTGATTTTGATAAAAATTCTTAGTTATGGACTATAAGAAAAGTAATCCATATTTTTAACATAATTTTTAAAAAATTACCCCAAAAATCAAAGTTAAACCCAAAAATAAGTTTAATATTTTGTAAAAAACAATCACAAACATATTTCTTTCAATTTGAAAATTGGTCTGTACTAGGTAGAATTTTCTATAAAGAAAAAATCAAAAATACTCAAGTAATAGATGCTACAAAAGTGTAAACCTTAAAGAATTACATAAAAGCTGAAACCTTGTATAACTTTTCATACATAAATGTGATGAAGTGACACTCTAGTCTATTTATTCAGGTTGAAAAAAATTACTCAATAGAATATGTATTACTATCATATTGGACCAAAAATAATTTTTTGGTAATCAAAAAATGAACATAGCCTCACATTTAACAAATTATTTTTGTGGAAGAATATTTTGAAAAGAAAAAAAAATCCGTTTCTTAAATGAGTCTGCTTTTATCACATAATCATTCTCTTTATTTTATACCATTCCTTTTGAGTTCAAGTTGCATATAAAAATATAATTTATGCATATTATAATTCAATAAAGTCGAAATATTTCTTATTCTTAATTTTTGTGATATTTCTCCTTAAATCAACTTTGATCATAAAGTTTTGGAGCTCAACAATTTATCCTTCCTCTTTGTTTAATTTAATTAAACACTTTCTTAATCTAATTATTTATGAACCCTAGTAGCTCTTACTTTCCTCATGGAAACCTGCCCACAAACACAAGAACACTTAATAGAATTTTTAATGAGACTTTGCCTCCATTCAATTCTCACTTTTGTAGATCTATACACAATTTTTGTCGTTCACTTTTGGATATGTCACCAGAATCAAATGGATGGAAACAAAACCCTACTGAAGAGCAATTAGACAGATTTTCATCATTCGACATGAATTCTTGCAACATTGCCTTTGAACTACCTCATCCAGAATCAAATTCAACGGTTTCGGAAAAGTTTCCACCAATTTTCCGTGAATCTTTTATTGAGCACCTTCGCATGTGTGGTTTCCCAGGATCAACTTTCGCTTGGAACCTAGATTGGTTTGACAAATGGAACCGGGTCTTGGCAAATATTCTCATTAAACACTGGGACAATGCCTTAGAAACCAATAATTTGATTGCATATCCAATTGACTCAACTCAAATTAGCTTCTCAAATCAAATAGGAGTTCTTCACCGTTGGTTTTTAGGCCATGCTGATAGATTAAGACTTGGGAAGGATTCTCATAGCTCTCAAGAAATAATCAAAGTGAGAAAGCATAAATATAGAATAAAAAAAAAGTATGAAAATCCCTTTTTTTCAACCGTTTTTATTTATGACCTTTATTTCAAATAACAAAGATTCTTAGAATTCAGTTAACCGAACTAAACTTCTTAAACAACTTCCACATTGTGAAACTTATCACAACCTTTTCACAAACATCAAGTGTTGTTCAGACACCGAAATTGATAATGATGGATCGTTAAGACGTATCTTAATGCAATGGAGGTCTGAAGATTTTTCTAAAGTTGCACAATATCTTGACCAACAACACTTTGATATTCGAGATAATTCAACCTACTCTGGAAGTGTGCTAAAGGAATTGGCCTTGTACAAAAGAATCAGTTTGGTTTCAACATTATCCCCTAACCTTAATCCTTCTCATGTCCCCCAGGGTTTGCCGAATGACTGTTATTCTCCCTTATATCTTGCATCTCTAAATCCTCAACAACTCAGACTTTTAAATCCTCAAAATCCCATAAATTTACATGCTCTCCTTGAAATTCTTTCTTCCTCTAATGTGAGTGATTGACAAACTCCCTTAATAATAGGTTTGCACACTCATACTCCTCATTTCCACTGTTTGGGACACTTAGCCTTGAAAACAAAAACATAATTTTAATGATTACTATTTTCATTAAAATTTATAGAAATGAAATTTGGCTTACATTGTTAGCTCCATTTTTTTCCTTTGAATCTTATACATGCTGAATTCTATACTTCCTTGTACAAAATAATTCAAAACATTTACTTCATTTTGCTGCCCCATTCTATACAGCTGATCAACAGCCTGTTGCTCAACTGCTGGATTCCAATTTGGCTCCTATTTCAACATTGAACATATAAAAAATTTAATATTTTTGTTCTTAATATGAAATAAAAGACATTGAGCTCACCATTATATATACATTTTGAGAAAACCTGAGATCTATACCCACTCCTGCAGCCTGAATCGTTCCAACCAAAACTTGGAAATTTTTATTAAAATGGAATTCATGCATATTTTTGTCTCGCTTTGTCCTGCTGAGTTCACCCGTAAGCTGGGTATACCTAATATTGTGGTCATCTAAAGCCATTTTTATTCTATTTTGAAATATTAGAAAATTGTTTTTAATAAGCCAACACAATTTTGTAAAACAATTCATTATAGAATCACTTACATCTGCAAAAAGTCTGCAAAGTTGGAGAATATAACAGCTTTTGGAAAATTTATATCCCTTTCACCAGACAAAAGTTTTTTAAGTGGCCTATAAGATGACAAATCTTTGCGGAATGCTGCCAGGTGAAATCAAAAGTTGGAGTTTCATCCAGATTTTTGTAGATTGGATGGTTGCAGAATTTTCTTAAAATCATCAGCTCTCTTAGAAACTCAGATGAGTCCCAAGGGAAGTCAGTGCTTCTGGAGGGCCCATATCGCTCAGTGAATCCTTCTTGAAGCACATCAATTTTAGACCTCCATGGATCTGCTAATTGAACCAATATCCCCCTTTGAATCTTTTTTGGAAGAGACAAAATTGCATCCTTTGTTCTACGTAGGCTTATGACTTTCATTAAGTGATTGATTGATTTAATAGAATTAGCCTTTCCTTTTTGCAAACCTGGAAAAAGGAAATTCTTCCATAACCAGTCTTCTTGCCACTTTTCGATTCTAAGAAAAAATATGAGACTTTGAAGGTCAGTGGGCCTGTTCTGAAGTGGAGTTCCAGTCAAGCATAGTCGGTGTTGGGATTCCAAGTCAAATATTGTTTGAGCCCTCTGCGAGTAAGGATTTTTAATGTAACTAAAAGAATATTTATAAAAATTGATTATAAAAATTAAGTTTTAAGTTTTAGATATAGAAATGGGCACTAACTGAGCTTCATCTAAAACAACTCTATACCAAAAGAGCATTTGAGCCACCGGTATCTTTTTTTGGCTTTGATTTTTTGACATCATTGGGCTAGCTATTTCATAGGTCGTTAAAACAATAGCAGTGTCCTGTAGCTCATTGACATTAGTATTTTGACAATCCTTCCCATAAAGAACCTTGAAAGGAAGCGCATTATCTTCAAAGTGCACACTTATTTCATTGATCCAATTCGATAGTGTTGCCAGGGGGCATATAATCAGTGTGGCTGAACTCCGATTAATACCTTCTTGATTTTCTGATACCTGGAATTGTCTTGCTTCACCTTGAGTTGCACTTATAAGAGAAAGAGTTGAAAGTGTCTTTCCCAAACCCATATCATCAGCAAGTATTGACCCGTTTCCTTCAGGCGTTAATTGATTGTTAGGAAACTGATCTTTATAGTCATCGAATCCAGTTCTAATCCAATGGTTGTCCTGGTGCCTCCACATGATATCCAACTTTTCCTTTAACATTCGCTCATTGTCAATCATAAAATTTATTGCTTGAAGTTGATGTGTTTTGAGAACTGTTTTGATTCCTCGGATAAGTTGATCAGCTTTCCAATCTTGAGTACTCTGAGATATTTGGAAAGAGCCTTCAAAAATTACATGCGGGATATTAAAAAAGATAGTGGAGTCTTAGTTCAGGATTGGACATAAATCGATTTGTGCAGAAGAAAATGCTTCTTTAGCAAGACTGATTAGTGTACTTGAAAAAAAGAGGCATCCCCAAAGTTGATACTGATTACCAAAAACTGGAACCAAGTAAGCATGAAAATAGAAAGGCTTCATAGGATTCAAGGCACTTCTTTGGTTTAAATGGTGAGATCCAGAGCCAATGTCACCCAATAGTGGTCCAATGTGCTGAATCTGCACTTGAGAAAGATTACCGACAAGGGTTGGTTTTCTTTCTTCAAATAGTCCAAAAATATGAACATTTGAATGGCCTCGCTGTAAAATTGTGGGGGTTGGTGAGTTTTGAAATCTTGAAATTACATTCATATAAATTTGATTGATTGTTATTGAGAACTGTCCAACACATCTGAGACTTGACATATTAAGTAAGAATAGTATCTGAAGATAGTGGTTGTTAAAAGATGAATTGAAGCAAAAAATGAAGAATCAGTTTTGAATAAAACGACAAAATAACTTTTTAGCATATGCTATGCTAAGCTCATAATTCTTTCACATGTATTATTATTATCTTTTTAATAAATATTGGAAGTAAATCAATGATAACTGAAATGAATAATATGGCTTAAAAATAAATCTTGAGCCTATAGAGTAAATTTTGGTTTGTGGAGGAAGAAAAATTTTCTCAATAAAAATGTGCTTTATTGTTACATTATAATCACAAAATAGAATAATTTCACTCTTATTACACTTATTTATGTTTCTGTCTAATAGTAAAATGCTTTAGATGTCAGTTCAAAATCCAAATTGAAACTACTACCTAGAACGATGTCTTGATACTAACATACTTTTTGTAAGTCTTTGGACAGACACTTATGGTGATCTCAATAATATTAAAATTGATTTGAATTGTATGTTTTATCAAATATCTATGTAGTCTAGTGTAATAATTGAGATACTACAGTTTAACCTTCTGTTACCAACTTGGCAAGAAAATATATGTAGATATTCTTAGAACGAATATCAAATTTTGCTTTCCACAAGATGGGAAAGTGAATATTATGATATGTTAAGTGATATGTTCAAGCTTTGCTCAATCTGTGCTCAGCTCAAAATCAAAGTAATCACCAAGCTCCAAGAAACCTGTGATTGAGTTTGGTTGAACCTAGGTCTAACTGATTACCAAATCTTTGTCCAATTAATTTAAATCTGGTTTCACAATGAACTCCCAACAGCCTTCCAACAGCTTTCCAACCACTTCCCAACATTTTTAAATGAGGGGTATTGCTAGCAATACCCCCCCAAATTTTCTGTGGTGATTCTGTCACTGAGAAAAAGCCTTTTGAGCTTTGGTTAGGTTATGTCCCAAACACTCCTGCTCAGATTCTCAATAATAAATTACCTAAGTTGGAACTACACCCTGGTGTAAAATCTTTTATGCAAATGCAACAGCTATGCAGAAAACATGCTCAGAGTTGTATTGATAAAGCATTTGAATATGAAAAGAAAAGATGGGATAAATCCCATAAAGAATACACATTTAACAAGGGTGATGAAGTGTTGATCTCTACTGTCCATTTCGATTTACAAGGTAACCACAAATTAAAAGATCCTTTTGTAGGACCATTTGTTGTTAAAAGAATGGTTGGTGATAATGCAGTAGAAGTTGTATTGTATTTTCCATATGATTGGAAACATCCTGTCTTTCCCATTTCTTTGCTTAAGCCTTATACTTCCAACAGTGACTTATTTCCAAAAAGAAGAGGAAGACCTAAGAAGAACCCTCAGGAAGTCACAGAAACAGTAGAAATTGATAAAATTCTCAATGATAGAATTATCACTTCTGAAAGAGGTACTGAATATTTATTGAGATATAAGAACAAATCATCTGAACATGATGCATGGATACCTGGCAAGGAGATTTCAAATCTGCCTACTCTGTTGAAAAAATACAAAAAGAAAAAATCTTAGCATTTTTTTTATTGTTTTTTTTTAGAATGAGGGAGTGTCAGCCAGGCTATTCCAGGAGTCCAGTAAATGATATGTAACTTATAAAACCTGAAAGAGTGGGTAAGAATTGTATTTAATGAATATAAATTAATTTTTTATTGCATAATAAAATTATATAAGTATTTTATTATATACAAGTGTTATATTAATTTCATTGGTTATATAAATTTTTTATATACATTTAAATTTAACATAATATAACATATTCTACAAATAATGGCGCATTTTTTATGTATTTAATAATTATAAATTTATATTTAATTAATTAAAAACATATATTATAATTATAAGTGTAAAATTTACTTATAATATAATTAAATTAATTAATTATATTTATATATTAAATATCGTTTCTTATAATATTAAACAATAAATAATGACGCTTCTTTTGACCTATAATTGTGTCAGGAAAAACTAATTAATACTGAATTGGAATAAATTCCATATTTGTTGCGTCAGAATATTTTTTGTTTCACTTAAAAATCCTTAAATCAGACTGTACCATCTGTTTTGAATGATTTCTCTCATAGTTCCTATGTTCCAGGCTTGTTTAGTTATTCACTATTTTTACTTACTGATTTGGGAATTAATGGCGGGAAAATTGGATTCTTAATTGGGGTTTTTAATTATTTGTTTCATATTTTTCTCTACATTGTTATGTTTCACTTATTCTTTTTAAATTCTTGTTTTATTCTATTATGTTTCTTGTATTTACAAATATAGTAGCGCTTCAGAGGGCCCATTGCCTATAAAAGGGCCTTGGTTAATCCCCTGTAGCCCCATCACTTACTATACACTCAACAATTTAAAAGATAATTTTATTACGTTTATTATTATTTTTATTAGTATTACAATCTAATTAAAAATTCTCAATAACAAATTAAAGGTTGCCTTAAGTCTGATAGGAATTATAGTGTTTGCCGCGCAGAACTCTTACTTAAAATAATATTAATATTAAATAAAACCTCAATTTGTTCATTTCCCAACTCACTCGTCATTGCTTCATTTTAAATAAATTATTTCTATTATTACTTTTATCTTTCTATTTACCTTTAGTACCTTTTCCTATTTTTTTCTCTTCTTTTTTGCACCTTTTCTTTCCCTCTTCTAGACAACTGACCAACATTGACCAAGATAGAAAAACATTTTTCTTAGTCCTAGAATTATTATTATTTACTTTATTTAATTAAAAAATAAAATTATTTAATTATTTCAGTTGAAAAATTTTTCTGATAACTAAAATATTATTTTATTATTTCAGTTGAAAATTAGTCCTGTTAATTAAAATAATAACAATAAATAAATTAATTATTTTATGAAAAAATTATAATAATGAGTTATTTCAGTTGAAATTTATTCTTGGTAATTAAGAAATATAATTTATATAGATTAGTGATTTGTTTTAGAAATTTTATTAATTATTTCAGTTGATTTTTGGTCCTGATAATTAATATATTATTTTATTATTTCAGTTGATTTTTAGTCCTGTTAATTGATATATTTTGATTGTTTCATTTGATTAGCAGTCCTGCTAATTGATAATAAACTTGAAATTTTTTTTATTTTATCTATTATTTTTTTTAACAAAAAAAGAATAATAACTGACAAAATATTGATTTTTTTTTTCTCAGCTCAAGTTATACAAACAATGGCTGAATTAAACCTTTCTACTACCCATGAAGAGGAATTGGATCATATTGATTATGATAAAAATTCTTTAAGCACTCCTTTGATAACATTATTTTCTCAAAGTAATCAATTAGTAAAACAAATAGGATTTAGAAATTCAGGAGGTGGAAATCAAGAAGGAACATCCTTCCCTGGACTCCATGTTCCAGGTACTCCCCCTAGAAGAGCTTCAAAAAGGCTTTAAAATAAAAAATATGCCAGTTCAGCAACAGGTAAACATCCTGTCTAATCACATCAAGGATTTGAAGTCAGAGAACTTCAAAATAAGGGAAAAGGTAGAGTCTTAGAAGAAAAAACAAGAAGCATGGAAACTCTTGTTCAAGAGTAGAAGAAACATTCACAGGTAGAAAAACCCCTTCCACAGTTTTCTCCTCAACAACAACAAAAAGCGGAAGTGTCAAAATGGCAATGGGAATGGCTGAACACCCAATGGGACACCCTTCAGGTTCATCAAATGCAACAGGCTCCTCAAGCAGGACCCTCCAGTCCCCAAAGGTTCAATCCCACCCCTCCTCAATCTTACCCAGGATGCAGAAGAAAGTAAAACAATCATATTCAAATTATGCCAAAACCATGGTAAGGCCTTCCATTAAATCTCAAGTTCCATTTCACGTTACTGATTCAGCTCCTTCAGGTAACTCTGGGATGGTAGATTACACCTTGTGACCAGGGGAATCTGTTTCTAGAAGAAAAAGTAATCAATGTTCTAGCCATATAAATACTCCTTAATTTTTAATTGATATTTCAATTATAAATCCAGAGATGCCTATTATAGATGAATCAATTGATCCTGAAGTTTATGAGACTCTTGAAAATTACTCTATCTTTCTCCTGAGAAATGCTCCTGATGTAGCAACTATTAATGATCAATATTTGAGAGACATCATCACAAAATAACATTAGATAATGAATAACTTACAATTGACCCAAAATTCTAATAGCCTTTTAAATGAACAAGGTTACCAAGAAATGAAAGGTAAGCTGAATAGGGTATCTGATGAATCATTTAGGTACAAAGTAAGTTATGAAAAGAAATTAGCTTTGTGGCAAAATATTAAGAATGATCTACCCAAATCGCAAGAGACTATGTCTATCTGTTTCCAAGAAATAGAAGGTCAGAAATTAAATTTGAAAAACTTAAATGACCATTATTCATCTGTGAAAATTAATAAACAATTATCTTTTGAAACCAACAATGAAACATTAACTAGTATTCTAAGAGTGAAAAATAGGTTAACAAATATTGAGGAACAATTGAATTCATTGTTATTTGACAAAAAATTCTCTGTATTTTCTGAGAAGGAAATTGTTGCACATGCTACTCCACATGTACCTGAGCCAAGCTCCTCTAGAAAATAATTAGTACAAGAGAAAACTGTAGATAGTTCTGAGTTTCCATAAAAAATTGATGATGCACCTTTTTTATCTGTAAATGTGTTGAGAAATGAGATTACAGCTCAATTAGATAGATTGCAACTTCTTCTTAAACAGAAACAAGTTAACCAGAAGGAAAATTCCTCAAATCATAAAATTGACCCAAACTTGTTCAATACCCAACATTTGATGGTAATACTTCCTCTGACTGGCAGCAATTCATCTGTAGAATTGATAATCTTAAGAATTCTTAAAGACTACCAGATGAATAAATTGTGTCTAAATTAATTTCTTTGTTTTCCAATGTTGCCCTCATGTGGTGTGAGTCTTTCCTCTTGAATAATAATTATTACTCTTGGGATGATTGGAAAAAATTAATTGAAGAACAATTTGGTGGTTCAAAATTTAGCTTAGCCCAACAAAGGCAGTATGCAGAGTCTAGATATAGCTCATCCTCTATAGAAAAACCTGGTGAGTTCCTGAAGAAACTAGTAGAAATCTTAAGAGCGATGGATCCATAGATGGATTATGAGCTCTGGAAGGACAGGATCCTTTATAACTTACCAATGTCTTTGAGGGACTTAATTGTTGCAAGAACTGAATTCTCCAGGGAGCCTTCTTCCTTTATAAATTCTTGTAATGAAGTTCTTTTAAAAAACAGGTATGAATCTAGGAAGTTCTTCCAAAGACTTTCAGTGGAGAAACCCTCCAACTACCAATAAAAACTTCCTGAAAAAGTTGGTAAACCCTCTGCACCTGTTTTACCTAAAAAATATGCAACAAACACTAGCTTTAAATGCAGAAAGCCTTGGCAGAAAGGCCATGTTTGTGACAAGAAAATAAACCTTGTTGAACAAACAGAGGAGCCTCCTGATGACACAGTTGAAATAGATGATACTTCAAATGATTGTTCCAGAAACATTTCTTATGAGTCTAACCAGAAAATCTTGATGCTGGAGGAAGATATTCAATATTGAAATGATATTGACATTGGTAAGAATGATTTTTCCACAGTTGAAGATGCTGAAATCTTAAGAAATCTTGAGGACACCTCAATTATTATTACCCCTCTCAAGGCACCAGTCTTGATTAATGGAAGTAACATTGAGGTTGTTTTAGATTCTGGAGCTGGACAAAGTGTAGCATCTAAAAAAGCACATGCTTCACTGGACCAGAGCTATAAATCGAAACTTATGTGTATCATTTCTGAGAATTGGAGAGGTTATGGCTCTGTTTTGTCCCCAATTGGTAAATACAAAGCTACAGTATTTTTCAAATATAACCATGCCTTTGTAAGAGCTATGAGTGACTTTTTAGTTATGAAAAAAATGATAACTTAAGCATTTAATTCATTTTGGGAAAGGAAATATTAGCAAAATACAGCATTAATCTTGATCCTTCAAACCAATGCTTCACAATGGGGTTGAATGGGAAGAGAATATTTAAACTTTCCTCCCCCAAATAATTATTAACACCAGGATTGAATGCATTTCATTCTGTAGCTCAATATAAAGGAAGATCTGCAAAAGAAATTCCTGCCCCTCTGTCTGAAATTGACATAGCTTTTTTTAGGGAACAAATTTCTGTTGAGGAAAAAGATTCCATCATTCAGTTGATAAAATCTTTTCCTATGGCCTTTGCTCATGGGTCACATGAATTAAGATTGGTAAATGAAGAAATGAAGCTCTCATTTTCTTACCCATTAACTGAGATAACCCTAGTTTAAAGAAGAAGCCTTATCCTGCTTCCCCACAAAGAGAAAATATATTGAAGATAATATATCTACCCTTTTAAAAATGTATATTATTAAAAGGTAGTTGAAAAACCTTAACATTGTGTTATCTCACCTGTCCTAATTTCTTATGAGAAAGATAAAGCAAGGTTATGTGCCAATTATAGAGCACAAAATACTTATACTGTAGATGATATCTATCCCCTTAACCAGAATTAGCTCTATCAATGCTACCTTACAAGGTGCTAAATGTATCAGCTGTTAAGATGGTAATAAGGGATATAACCGGGTACCTGTTGAGAAGAATTCACAGAATTTTCTAATGATTGCTACTCATAGGGCTATTTATAAGTATCTTAGGAGGGCATTTGGCCCCAAGAATGCCCCTTCAGTTTTTTGAAAAGTTATGGATAACACATTCCATCAAGAAATAATTTAAGGACGGCTAATGTTTTACTTTGATGATATCATCATAATCTTCAGACAGTTGAAGATTACCTTATCCACCTATTTAAAGTGTTCCATAAAATGGATGAGAACAATATGATACTTGATTTGAAAAAATTTAAATTTGGTTTTAATTCCTTGAAAGAGCTTGGTCATGTTTTCTCAGGATTACAGATATGTGTTGACCAGAACAAAGTGGCGCAACACAACAGGTAAAAGCTCCTACTCAGTTAGAGAGCTCCAACAATTTTTGAGAATGTGTGGATACTATAGACAATATATTAAAAATTACCTAGTCATAGCATTACCCCTCACCCAATTAACTAGGAAAGATTTTGCTTTTGTCTGGAAAAGAGAAAGACAAAGAGCATTTGACACCATGTAACATTGTTTGATGTCAGAACCAATTCTTGCTTTACCTGAATTTAATCAGCCATTTGTTTTATACACTGTTGCTAGTTTTATTGGTCTTGGTGCTTCTCTCCATCAAAAAGAAGCTATGAATGATAAAGTATCAGAAGTAGTTATTTTTTATATTTCAAGAACCGTGAGAAATAGTGAATTTAAATATGGTGCCACTCAACTTGAGTGTTTGGCAGTTTTGGGACTCTGGAGAAACTAAATTATTATCTGGATGACCAGAAATTTGAACTTGTCACTAAATGCAGTGCAGTAAAATCACTCATAAACTTAAAAACACCTAACAGAAACATGTTCAGATTGTAGTAGGCTGTTCAGGAGTACAGAGGAAGAAATACAATAATTCATAGGGCAGGTATGGTTCTCTCAAATGTGGATATTTTATCAAGGCTACTTTGCCAAATGATGAATCTAATCCTGCATATTATCCTGAGGATTAAATAGTTTAGATTTATGGAATATATGTGGTTGATATGGAGGTATCTATTATAGCTTATTCTGGATTCATATGATAAAGACACTGACTTGAAAAAGCTGTGTTCTATATTAAATGATCCAAAGAATTCTTCAATACAAGCAT
Source organism: Hemileia vastatrix (assembly GCA_030280995.1). Classification (NCBI taxonomy): domain Eukaryota; kingdom Fungi; phylum Basidiomycota; class Pucciniomycetes; order Pucciniales; family Zaghouaniaceae; genus Hemileia; species Hemileia vastatrix. Next base: position 16,457,653 of record JASXTE010000016.1, read on the forward strand.
TAATTATAAAACTTCCACCAAAGTACCATATTGCTTTGGAAAAAGGTAAATTTGAAATTGACAAAGGCTACCTCTATTATAGAAGAAATTTGAGTATTTTTATTGTTATTCTTCCTTCTATGAAAGAAACCATCTTGAAAATTTGTCATGAGGACATATTGGCAGGACATTTTATTCTTGAAAAAACATTGATTAGAATTAAGAACATTGCTTGCTGGGCCAATATGTCTGAAGACACCAAAATATATGTTGAATCCTATGATCTTTCCAGAAATCAAAAAGATTAACTGGGAAAACAGCTAGATTGATGCAACATATTTAATCTCCTGATGCAGCATGGAAAATTATAAACATGGAATTTGTGCCAGACTACCAATTTCTGAGAAAGACAGTTGTAACTCTTTGTTGGTTATTGTGGAAAGATTTACAAAAATTTGTAAATTCATTCCTACTCACAAAGATGGTTCCACTAAGGAATTACCTTTCTTGTGGTGGTCTCATATTTTTAATACTGCTGGTTTTCCAAAAGCCATAATCTCTGAAAGAGAACCTAAATTTACTTTGGAATTTTGGATGTCTCTGATGGAGTTTTGTGGTTGTGATCTGAAGCTTTCTACTTTCTATCACCCTCAGACTTATAGATTAGTTGAAAGGATGATTCAGACTTTAGAGGACATGATAAGAAGGTATTGTGCCTTTGGCCTTGACTATAAAGACAATGACAGGTTCACTCATAATTTGGTCACCTTACTTCCTGGTATTGAATTTTCTTATAATAGCACTGTTCACTCTGTTACTCAAAGAAAGCCTTTTGAACTCTTTCTTGAATATGTTTCAAATTCTCCTGCCCAAATTCTGAATAATGAAATACCTAAATTGGATTTACATCCTGGTGTAAAATCTTTTCTTCAAGTGCAACAACTTTTCAGAAGTCAAGCTCAAAAATTGATTAGAAAACCTTTTGAATAAGAGAAGAAGAGGTGAGACAAATCCCATAAAAAGTGCACCTTTAAGAAGGGTGATGAAGTACATGTTACTACATTCCAATTCAATTTACAAGGTAATAACAAATTAAAAGACCCATTTGTAGGTCCATTTGTTGTCAGAAGAATGGTTGGTTATAATGCAGTTGAAGTCTCCTGTACTCTGTATATGACAGGAAACATCCTGTTTTTCAAATATCTCTTTTGAAATCTTACACATCCAAAAGTGATTTATTCCCAAAAAGGAGGGGAAGACCAAAGAAAACTCCTAAAGAGATCACTGAGACAGTAGAAATCAATACAATTCTAAATGACAGAATTATCACAGCTGAAAAAGGTACTGAATACTTATTGAGATTTAAGAATAAATCTTCTTAATATGATTCTTGGATAACTGGGAAAGCAATATCTAAACTTCCTGCTCTACTGAAGAAATATAAAAGGAAAAAATCATAATATTTTTTTATTGTTTTTTTGGAGTGAGGAAGTGTCAGCCAGGCTACTAAACTTACCCAGTAAATAATTAATAATTTACTAGTGTAGAGACATGCCTTTACCTCTCAATCTATTAGTTATACTTATTTTATAAATTACTTATAATATTTTAACTAATTAATATGTAAAATTATGTAAATATATAATGAATATGTTCCCTCAAGTTTTATTCCTTGACAGTGACCTCATAACAGCTGAAAGGTAGACTAAAATACAAAATTACAAAATATTAAATTTAATTAATTTTATTTTACATTGACATATACAGAAAAACTAAATAAATCAAATAATTATAATTAAATTTGTCATATACAGATAAATACTGTATATGAGAAAATTCTTTATAGAACAAAATTTTATATTGTAAATTTCCATTCTGTGGGATTTTCTCGTTGAGATATTCTTGTATGTAGACTTGTGGTTCTGTATTTTCTCTCTTTTTTGCCTATATAAGGCCTCTCAAACTCTCTGTTTTATTTGATTCCATACTTATTTTACAATTAAAATATTATATACACAAATCAATCTATTACTACTATTAACCAGCTTATTATTTAAATCTGCATATCTCTAAGACTTGAAAATATTAATAATAAAATCTTTTTGCGTTTTCATTGAGTAATAACATATAAAGAAAAAAATATGTACCTATCTTAAAATCTTGAGTCTTCCTTCACCTTTCATAGCTGTTGGACCACCAAAAAAAAATTCTATTCCAAAAGCACCCCTTGACTGTTTATATACATAAGAATTTGTCACAGTAGAATGCTTAAAACCTGCCCCTCAACAAGATACTGATGGGTGTATATGTGAATAAAAATAGATAGTATGTGTCAGTGTGTGCTAGTATCTAAGTATGATATAATAGTAAATATTAATGGTCCTACTAATTATTGATAAATTATTTAGTGATTAAACCTCAGGAGAAGACTAATAAATTAGTTATTCTCAATGTAAACTCACAATACTTGAATTTTATGCATGCAAGTGGTGGAAAATAGATCAATAAAGTATAGTTATAGCTTATATAAAGATAATATCAATTTATAAATGCTTTATAATATATTTATATATGATAATAATTGTGTAATAATGTTTTTTAATGTGTAGTAAGTAAGTGATGTCTAATAACCGGTCAAAATCCTCCCTTACTTATACCAAAATCCACTGGAGTGCACAGACCTTCAATGTAGATGATGTCACTGCTATCCCCAGAAATTACAGAACTGTGAGGGCCCATCACTTCCCCATGGCTTCCACTTCAAGCAGTCTCAACATCCAGACCTCCAGTAAGGACCATCCATCACAATTTATGATACCACAGACTCATAACATAAGTGGAATAAACAAATAAAAGTGGATACCATAGAGAAAGAGGTAAAATATCTCATCCAAAGAGTATAACATGAAATCCAAAGCATATAAAGGAACCAAATTAACTTCGCAAGCTCCCAATAATATCCCCAAGCATCAATATTAACCCATTAATAATATCTCAACCCATAAATCCATGAAAATCCATCAAAGGAAGCAGATTAAGTTGTCCAAACTGGATTTATGCGCCTGAAATAGGTGTATATGCTTGTGTAGGTGTTGTGAGTCCACTAAATATGTCCATATGACCTACAATAAGCAGAAAAATAAAGGTTATAGGCTATTAAGAGGTTAAAACCCACTGATAGACCTAAATATACATAATATAACTACATATTTCACTGAATATGATGCTTATGTATACATAAAAGCTTATGTATGTCTATAATTACTCAATATAACTTAAGATAAGTATATTATGACTTCATTAACACCTTAATAAGTATTATTAGGCTATGGATAAGCTATTTAAACTACTATAAGTCATAGAATAGTGTAATAATTATATATATATGTATTATAACCATATATATAAGTGTTTTAACCTTATTTTTAATTTATAATCTTAATGTAATTAAGGTTATCTTATTTTAAACATAAGAATTACTCAGTCCTGGGGATACCTAGGCTGACAGTATGGAAACAAGAAGAAAAGAGGGAGAAAAATAAATAAATTTAGTTCTGATTACAGGTGGTATAAGTCTGTTTTAATTATTTTTAATTATTTTTTGTTTTTCATTTTTTTTATTTTTTTTAATATATATTTTTATTAAAGAAATTTATCATTTTTTTATAAATAGTTGAATTCTTCAAGATATGTTTTTTGTATTGATTATGTTAGTAAAAGATGATAGGGAAAGAGGAGAGAAGTAATGTAAAAAAAAGATAAAGATAAAGAGAAGAAGGAATAAAGAAAATTTAGCTTTGATACCCAGTTGCTCATGAATATTGTTGTGAAAGGTGGTGTTTAGAGGTTTTGTAATGATTTCTTCCAGCTATTTTTCAGAGGGAACCCAAGTTAAAGGTTCCTTCTTCTAATATATTCTTTATTCACATAGCAGTAGTCTTGTTCCATGTGTCTAGCTCTCTTGTTTGACACCTCATTAAATGCAGATTTGGTTGATGCTTCATTTTTGAAATAAGGGTCCAGTGTTTGATAAAAGTTCATGATGTCAAAGAGTTAGGTTTTAATCCACATACCCACTTTGGTCTCTTTTGCCAATGCCATTAGTTTGGCATGACAAGTTGATGTGGAAGCATATGAAAGATTCCAGGAGGACCAGCTGATGGGTAATTTGGCCAGAAGGATCAAATTCACACCAGTCACCATGAATTTTTGCCACCCCAGCCTTAATTGCTGTAAAATTTGAGTTACATAGCTTCAAGAGTATTGCTTCTTGAGAAGATTTTCAGTGTGAGGTGTTTTTGCCTTTCACATAGCCTAGTAGTTTTTTGAGTCCTCCCTGGTGCTCTTTTGTGGAAAATTCAAAGAACCTATCCAGAAAGTTGGCACTAAATGCAATATCTGTAGATGTGCAACTAGCTACATAGCCAAGAGAGCCAATGGTCAATAGGTAGATTGTAGGGTTTTTTGGAACCAAATTTTCATTTGCCACGTAGTTTTTGTGTCATGTTCAGGGTAGACTTTTTTTTTAATTTTGCTGATTAGGTTTGTTTTACTAATATTGAAACCTTCACCATCATGTTTGATTGGGAGGCCTACTATAGAATCAAGGTAAGATTTCCATTTAATGGTCATTTCATTTTTTAGGAGGCTTTTAAGTGTTTTTAGGTGGTCAATGTGTTTGGATGCTATGAGACCATCATCTACATGTGCCTATATAACAACATCTGTGTTATTTTGTTGTAGATAGTAGAAACTGGAATTTTACATTGAAACTTGATTTCCTAAGGTGTGTAATTTTGATGAGGGACGTTCTTACCATTATTTCACTGCTTGACACATACCATATACTGCTTTTTTAATTAATACCTCTATTAAATCATTTTATTCAAAACTAGGCTGGTCTTTAATGTATAGTTCCTCTTTGATGGGACAATGGAGATAGGCTTCTTTGACATCAAAATAATGCACAGGCCAGTTGTTGTGAGCAGTCAGAGGGAAGATTATGTGTTGAGAGGTAAACTTGGCTGTAGAATAAAATTTTTTGTGGTAATAGTTGCTGTGTATCTGTTTGAAACCTTTCACCACATATCTGGCTTTTAGTTTCAGAAGTTTGCCATTGGAGTCTTGTTTCTCAGCAAATACCCAACATGAATCTCTAATTCTTCTAGGTGATGGTAACATATTTTGTATCCAAACACCCATTCTTTCTATTTTTTTCATCTCTTCAATGCATGTGTCATGCTATTTCTGTGCATTGGTCGGCTTCATAGCTTCCTTGTAGGAGTTTTGTCAGTATAGTCTAGTATAAAAGTATGATATAGTAGTATTTATTTATGGTCATACTACTTATTGATAAATGATTTAGTGATTAAACCTCAGGGGAAGACTAATAAAATAGTTATACTCAAATAAAACTCACAATACTTGGATTTAAATGTGTGCTGGTGGTGGAAAATAGATAAATAGAATATAGTTATAGCTTATATAATGATAATATCAAATTATAAAAGGCTTTATAATATATTTCTAAATGTTAATAATTGTATTGAAGTGTTGGATTTAAATTTAGTAAGTAATTGATGATAAATAACCATCAAAATCCCTCCTTACTTATACCCAAATACCCTGGAGTGCACAGACCTTCAATCCAGATAATGTCACTGCTATCCCTGGAAATTACAGAGCTGTGAGATCCTATCACCTCTTCATGGCGTCCACTTCAAGCAGATTCAACACCCAGACCTCCAGTATGGACCCTCCATCACAATTAATGATAACACAGATCTATACCACAAATAGAAAATCCAGATAAAAGCGGATACCATAAAAAAACAGGTAGAATAAGCAATCAAAAAGAGATTAAATGAAACCCAAAGCATATAAAGGAAACAATTGAAATTTCCAAGCCCCCAATAACATCCCCAAGCATCCATATTAACCCAGCAATGACCTCCCAACCCATAAATCCGTGAATATCCTTCCAAGGAAGCAGATTAAGTTGTCCAGACTGAGTGTATGCGCCTGAAATAGATGTTTATACTTCTGTAGGCATTGTGAGTCCACTGGATACGTCCATATGACCTAAAATAAGCATAAAAACAAAGTTTATAGGCTATTAAGGGGCTAAAACCCACTTATATACCTAAATATACATAATATACTGCATATTTCACTGAATATGAGATTTATGTATACATATAAGCTTATGTATGTCAATAATTACTTCATATCACTTAATATAAGTATATTATGATTCCATTAACAACTTAATAAGTATTATTAGGCTATGGATAAGCTATTTAAACTACTATAATTTATATAATAGAGTAATAATTATATATATATGTAATATAATCATATATTTTATTATTTTAACCTTATTTTTAAGATATAAGCTTAATGTACTTAAGGTTATCTTATTTTAAGTATAAGAAATACTCAGTCCTAGGGATGTCTAGGCTTAAACTCCCTCACCCAAAAAAAACAATAAAAAAATGTTAAAACATTTTCATTAAAAGTAAGGAGTGAATAGGAAATTTTTTAAATTTCTATAATACAGATACTGAATAAACAGTATTATTTTGATTTAAATTTTTTCAAGAGATTTTTAAGATCAGAGATTTCATTTTCTGGAATCTACTGGTCATATTCACTTGATTTATTTTTAAATCTTAATAGATACTCAACTCACTTTTCTTTTGTAAGGTGTCTCATTTTAAGTATCTTTTCAATTTCAGCCTTTTCAACTATTTCTTCAGGTTGCTGTTTATGCCTTCCTTATCTTCTTGGAAATAGAGCAGTATCATTAGAATGGTATGGTTTTATAATAGAAATAGGAAATTCTGGATGTTTTCTATCATAGGGTGCATATAGAATAACCTTAACAGCATTATTACCAACCATCTTTTTAACTACAAATGGTCCAATGAATGGATCCTTCAATTTAAAATTACCATTTAAATTGAAATGTAGTATTGAAATAAGGACTTCATAACCCTCTTTGAACATTAGTTCTTTATGGGCTTTATCCCATCTTTTCTTTTCATACTCTAATGCCTTATTTATACATTCTTGAGCATGTTTTCTGCATAATTCTTGCATCTGAAGAAAAGATTTAGTACCTGGATGGATATCCAAACTAAGTAATTTATTAAGAGTTTTATCAGGGGTATTAGGTACATAACCCAACCGTAACTCAAATGGCTTTTTGCTGGTGACAGAATGTACTGCACTATTGTATGCAAATTCTAAACCTGGGATAAGAGTTACCCAATCATGTGTGAATTTGTCATTTTCTTTGAAGTTAAGACCAAAAGCACAATATCTTCTTATCATATCTTCTAAAGTTTGTATCATTCTTTCTGCTAGCCCATCAGTTTGTGGATGGTGTGCTGTAGAAAGTTTTAATTGACACCCTGAAACATCCATAAGTGATGTCCAGAACTCAGAAGTAAATTTAGGATCTCTGTCAGAAAATATTTATTTAGGGAAACCTGCTATATTTAACATTTGTGTCCACCATAAAAAAGCCAAGTCCTTTGCAGAAACCTTATTTTGTGTAGGAATAAATTTACACATCTTTGTAAATCTATCTAAAATTACCCAGCAGGAGTTATAACTCTTATTCCCTGCTATTGGCAAACCTGTTACAAAGTCCATGTTAATTATTTCCCATCAGGCTTTTGGTTGCTCAATTTGTTGTAATAAACCATCTCTTTTTCCTGTTAATCTTTTAGATTTTTGACAAGAATCGTTATGGTAAGGTAAACTCTTACAGTCGCCTTGCTGTAAGCAGAATCCGGAGGAGATATGTGGATTTAGCTGAAAACCCCGTCCTTCCAATAAAAATAACAAAGTAGGTGTTCTAAATCACTAAGCTAACCAATCTACTTGAATCTGATTGATAACAATAATGAAACTCTAAAATATTTAACGCTTATTGAGATTTAAATAAAGTGGCTGTTGATAAAAGAAATACTGATAACAACAATTAAGGTGTACCAGTGAAAGATCTGAAAAGATTGACTTTTATGTTTTTATAATATTTTTTTAATTTTTATGAGACAGCAATAATCAAGTCCCAGTGACGAAGACCTTTCTAAAGATACCCTGTTTGAAGTGTTATTTAAACTGTTGAATAGTATTTCTAAAATGTTAAATATAAATAATAAAGTTATAAGGGTATTACAAATTTATTTAATTTGTTGAGTAATAAAAAATGAGACCGTGGTAGTTAATGATTAAGCTGAATGATGTGTCCCCCCCTTCTCAATTTCGAGTTTGAGAAGCGCTTAAGTATTCCTAGTCACGTGCCTAAGTTTTCCCCTCCAGAGCTCTTCCAGAGTCAATCCGGAGCCCGTACGGAGTCCGTACGGAGCTGGAACGGAGTCCGTACGGAGTCAAAGCGGAGTCCGTACGGAGTCCGTACGGAGTCGAAACGGAGTCCCTCCGGACTTCCGGACTCAATTTAGAACCTTAAAACTATAATAAAAAATCTAGAAAAATTACACATAATAGAGCTACTTCCCCTTTACATACCAAACTAATTTTCGTAGTCTGCGCAGCTCTAATTACCCTGTGAAAATTCATCAAAGTTGAGTAATTTTTGAAAACGTAAATATTTCTATAAAACTTTAAAATTCATTTAAAAATTTAAGAAAAATAGTAAAAATTCTGGGAAAATTTCCCAAGGTTCTTGAGTAACTCGACTTGATACTTATAAATTTTCAGACCGTAAAAATAAGTTTTCTCCGTAAAATAAATTGTATTTGTGTAGGCATTCGCTCGTGACCAATTTCTTCATATTTTAAACTCCAATAAATTAAATAAAAACCCTTTTATAAAAAATAATAACACCAATCTTGCATGCCGTGATAACTCCATTTACATACTTAGGTGCCGTACTAAACTTTAGGCTACCACATCCTCCCTCCAATCGAGAATGTCCCCATTCTTATAACTTTGCATAAGTGGTTGAGCAATTCCAAAAGAATTATCTTTTCTAATAAAATAATTTGATAAATTTGTTTTAGCTGGTCTTCTTTTAAATCTTTATAATAAAAACGTTCTTTCTTCTTCTCTGGCTTGATATAACATAAAATAAAATAATATAAATCTTGTGATGATTCCACTACTGAGAGCAAGGTTTGAATCCCTTCAGACTCCCATATACCAGTCTTCCTTCTTGTCACAGCATTGAGAGAGTGGATCTTCCTATGAGCCGAATACTCCTGATTCCAACCTCATAGGGCCCCCCACTGAGCCGAATTCTATGATTCCAATCTCGCCATAAGGTCCTCCAAGCTTCACACCAAAAAAAATGGCCTAACTATGAGGCACTAAAAAAAAATCATTCCCTAAAATCCAACTACCATCCTAACTTCTGATTCCTTCATCACAATTTTCAAACTTTGCTATACAGCAAACCCATAAAATACTTTTGCCAGGCTTCCAATAATAATTTTAACTTTAGACCATGTTAAAGCGCCACAAATTTCACCTAATTAACCATTATGCTTTCTTTAGCATCATCACCACCTAAAGTTTTAACCTCCTAAAGCTATCAGCACCCAATTCCAGAAATAATTGAATAACCAGTTTAGAGTCTTAGTGGACAGTGATAAATTAAAAGATTGAATTGAGTTATCCAAACAAGATTGACATTCCAGTTTAAAGTCTTGGTGGACCAAACATATAATTGATTGCCAGTTTATGGTCTTGGTGGACCAAAGATCGTTTAAGTGCATAAATGTCTTGATATATTCCTAAGTAAGGCCTAGGCTTGACCAAAGATTGAATAAATTTGATAATCCAGTTTAATGTCATAGTGGACCAAACATTTGATCGACAGGTAATCCAGTATAAGGCCATAGTGGTCCAATGAATGTTGAATTATCCTGCAGATATTAATTTTCTAGTTTAAAGTCATAGTGGACTAAACAATGAATGAACTACCAGTTTCAAGTCATGGTGGACCAAACATATAATCGATAAGAAATCCAGTTTAAGGTCATGGTGGACCCAACACTTGATAATAGTCCAGTTTGAGGTCTTGTTGGACCTAACATTTGATAACACTCCAGTTTAAGGTCTTGGTGGACCTAACATTTGATTTATATAAAAAAAAATCCGTCTCCGAAAATATCCATAAAATCTTGAAAATCCTTGAAATTCAGTTTAAAGTCTTGAAGGACTAACAGCTCCATTATAAAATCTTTAATGAAAGTCTTGAAAAGTAGCCAGTTTAAAGTCTTGGAGGACTAACAGCTCCAAAATTTGTATAAAAAAAAACCTTAAAGAATGTCTTGAACAGTAGCCAGTTTAAAGTCTTGGAGGACTAACAGATCCAAAATTCGTAAAAAAAACCTTAAAGAACGTCTTGAACAGTAGCCAGTTTAAAGTCTTGGAGGACTAAAAGATCCAAAATACGTAAAAAAAAACCTTAAAGAACGTCTTGAAAAGTAGCCAGTTTAAAGTCTTGGAGGACTAACAGCTGTCTTGAAGTAAAATCCCATAGGTATTGAGTTCCCCTAGACCCTATTTCCTGTCTAAACTAAATGAATAAAACTAAAAAGAATGAAAACTAAAAAAATAAAACTGAGAAATATAATAATTTTTATTTAATTAATTAATTTTTTTATTTTAATATATTTTTTTTATTTTTTTTTTTTTTATTATTTTATTTTTTTTTTTTTATTATTATTATTTTTTTTTATTTATTTATTTTATTTTTATTTTATTTTTATTTATTTTTTTTATTTATTTATTTTTATTTTTATTTTTTTTAATTTTATTTTTTTATTTTTTTTTTAAATTTAAAATAAAAGATTTTAGAAAAGATAGTTTTGAAATAAAAGTTAAAATTTAATTTTAAAGAAAGATAAATGAATGTGAAAAGAAAGATAAAAAAAGTACTTAAAAAATTTTAAAATAAAATTTTAAAAGATGCCCCCCAGCCATTTGATGAGCCGTACCCTCGACATCATACCCACATCCAAGTGCAACTTGATGTGGTTACACAATTTTAAGAAATTGAAAAGAAAAGAAAAGAAATGAAAGTTTTTTAGAAGATAATTTTTATAATGATGATCACTGGGTGGGCTCCCTCCAATTTATAAAAATGATTAGAGACCACCAGTGAGCATCACCTTTACAATAATTCATAATATATATTAAAGAAAAGAAATCACAATCTAACATAAAAAAAATCAAAAACAAAATAAAAAAAATCTTGAATCCGGCGTTGAGAGCGGTGTCTCTTGATTCGTTCCAGTTTATAGTCTTAGTGGACTTCCTAAAATTAAAAGACAAAGCCAGGATTCAACTATAAACAGGGAAAATTTTGGAAACAAACATTATGGGGTAATTGTGTATAGAGCAGCCAGCCCATCAATTACCCCCACACTTGCCAATATTAAATTAAGAAGGTTCCCCTGTGAACACTTCTTCCAATAAATTTTTAAAAAAATTTCCAACACTATCTTCACCCATATTTTAAAAATTTTAAATTTTGAAAATTTTCAATGAAGGTTTTCTCGTATTTCGTTATGTTTCATCACAGTTTCGTTGCCCATATGCAGTGTAACAATAGTAAAGTATTTTTGATAAAAATAAGAAGATAGTTTATCCTCGTTGCGGAGGAATCCATAAAATTTCGTTGATATCATAGTTTATCCTCGTTGCGGAGGTATAAATTTAATAAAAGTCATTAAAATTGTAGTTTATCCTCATTTCGGAGTTGATAAAATTTAAGAAATTTCATAGTTTATCCTCATTGCGGAGGAATCCGTAAAATTTAGGAAGTTTCATAGTTTATCCTCATTGCGGAGGTTCCATAAAATTTAAGAAGTTTCATAGTTTATCCTCATTGCGGAGGAAGACTTCGGCACTCCTGGTGCCTCTAGGATAGAACCGTTTCACTTGATCGGCTGCTACCCTCTTCTTCAATACTACTCCATCCAACTCTTCTAGCACATATGAACCGCCGGAAACTTGCTCCTTGATTTTATACGGTCCATTCCACCTATCTGCAAACATCTTTCCCCATTGACTTTCCAAACTCCTATTATACACCAGGACCATATCACCTGGGTTTAAAGGTTTCCTTAATCGATGTGCCAACCGCTCATCCCAATATCTGACTGATTGATTTCGGATCTTCATCATCCGCGAATATGCCTTTTCTAAATATTCTTCTTTCTTTTCTAGCTGCATCATTCTTGCACACAATAATTCTTCAGTAGTTTTGACCGTGTCCCAGTCAACTCCAAGATATGATTCAGCTTCTAAATCAACCGGTAAAACTGCTTTCTGTCCAAAAACAAGTTCATAAGGTGAAAATCCGGTCGTCCTTTTGGCAGTGATTCGATCAGCAAATAAAACTAAAGGTAAATAGTGCCTCCACTTTTCGGCACTTGTCCCACACATTTTAACTAAAGCATCCTTAATAACTTGATGCCCTCTTTCAACCATGCCTTCAGCTTCAGGATAATATGGGGTTGCTACCCTAACCTTTGATCCAACTTTCAATACGGCCTCTTTAAACTCTGTCCCAAATTCAGGACCTCCATCTACCGTTACCAACTTCATCACCCCATACCTATATACCCAATTATTCAAAAAAAATTCTGCCACATTTTTGGCAGTTAAATTAATAAGAGGCGCTGCCTCTACCCAACCAGATAAATCATCTCTGGCCACAATTAAATATTTATACCGTCCCTCTTTTATATGTACAGCATCTAAACTAACTCTCCCAAAGAGCGTATATTCACCGGTCGCGCGTCCAGGTTCTTTTGGCCTTAAATAACTTCGTCTTTGACATTCTTCGCATGACTGAACCCACTGTTTAACAGCCATCTTCATGCCAGGCCACCAAAATCGATCAGAAATTCTTCTAAATGTTTCTCCAACACCTCTATGCCCGAGGTCTTCATGCAGTGATTTCAAAACTAATTCTTGCCCCTTCTGTTGAGTTATAACTACTTGAGGATTTGGATACCTCCTCCTCATTAAACGTCGACCAGATAGGTAAAACGTAGATGACTTCCTCTTGATAGCCACCCATTCATCGTCTTCACAATCTTCTGGCCTCTCTAAAGTCAACAAATATTTGACTAACAAAAAATAAAAACCAGTCTGACCCCAGACTTCATCTTGAAAATCGATTAATATAACATCAATAGGGACTTCTCTATCACCAATATCACCTGCACATGAATGAGCCAATAATCGTTGACCCCTAAATAAATCTTTAATCGAGCTATGTCGACGTTTTTTTTCTGAACCTTTGGATCCTTCGAAAACCGTATTTGAAAATACCTCTTTCTCTTTATCCACCTTTTTATTTAAATTCTCTAATTCTCCAACATATACACCATTCCTTAATTTACTACTATCCCACACTACCAATCCATTTTCCTCTACATACACCACATCTTCTTCTACCTCCTCTCTGCCGAATTTATCTACACCTTTTTTAACACCTTTTTTAACATAAAAACTATTTTCCAGTTTATCCTCTTGGTGGAGGTCATCATCATCATAATCTAAACACAATAGTCCTGCCAGTTTAACCTCATGGGGGAGGTATGGAAAGTCTTCAGCTCCTTTAGTGCTGGCTTTGATAATAGGTATATCTTCATCGAACTCTTCTGAGTCTGAATCTTCTTCAGTGGGTGGTCTCCTTGATAAACCATCTGGCATAGTAAAAGTTTTGCCAGGCTTATGAACTAAATCAAATGAAAAATGTTGAATAAAAGCTACCCATCTCGTCATGGGTGCGTTCGGTAAACTTGGGGAATTAATCATCTGGATTAAGGATTTCGCATCCACTTGCAACTCAAAATGTTGCCCACACAAAATATGCTGAAGTTTCTTCAGTATTTTCGCCACACCACATAATTCCAATTTCGGTTGAGAATATCTTGATTCGACCTCAGTAAATACTACAGATTCATACCTAACTGGCCTGATGTAACCAGCTTTATCCATCTGAGACAAAACCGCCCCAGCTGCAACCTGACTTGAATCAACTGCTAAATAAATTCTACCAGCATCTTTTCCATAATCCAACTTGTGCAGGACTAAATCCTTCCCCACAACCTCCTTCAACTTCACAAACGCCTTCTCACACTCTTCATCCCACTCCCAGTCTGCATCCTTTCTCGTTAACCGTCTCAATGGAGCTGCCAATGAAGAAAAGTCCTTGATAAACATTCTAACATATACGCAAACGCCTAAAAACCCTCTGACTTCGGTCGTATTCTTGGGTCTTGGCCAGGACTGAATTTTGTTAACTTTCTTCTTGGACATAATCCTACCCTCTCTACATACCACATGGCCTAATATTTCTAAGGCTGGCACACAACAGGAAAATTTTGAACCTGAAATAGTTAAACCAGCCTCTTCAATTCGAAACAAGATTCTTTCTAAAGTAATTGCAAACTCCCAAATGAATTTGCGTATCCCGGGATTCTCTTCCAACACCTGGTTATCATAGTCGGTTGTTGGTCCCTTAATTCCTCCATCATCTATAAAGATTCCAGCATATTGTGGAATTTCGTCTTGAAGGATCCAAGCCATCTGAGCTTGATAAACTGCAACCGAATTTGTTGCTCCTTGAGGTAATCTTGTTAACTGTAAACGTCCTAGTGGTGTATCGAATGTAGTGAGTGGCCTTGAGTCCGGATGTAACTCTCTCTCATCATATCCACCCATAATATCTCCCAAACCATAACACACTCTCCCTGCAAACGCTTCAACAAACTCCTCAGCACTAGGCGGTATCCCAGCATCCTTTATTGTAACCCTATTTAATTCCCTAAGATCATGAACAACTCTAAGCTTGCCATTCGGTTTCTTGATACAAAATACAGGACTAGAATAACTTGACGTTGATTGCTCATACAGTCCAGTGCGTATCCGTTCTTTGACAACTTCAATATAGGCTTCTTTTAATGCAGCCGGAATAGGAATCGGTTTCTGCTGCCACGGTTCATGACATACCACAGGAATCTTGTAAGGCTCCCCATAGGAATGCTTCAACACACCCCTCTCCTCTTCTACAAAAGCAATGGCCTTCTCTCGCTTGACCATCACATCCAACAACAACTTCTTCTCTTCACCAGACAACCAACCATCAGGTCCAAAATTAACAACACCCAGTCTCTCAAAAGTGATTCTTGACGTCTCAGAAAATTCAGGCGGATTCTTTACCAGGGGACTTTCATAAGGATCTCTTGATAACCTTGGTCTTCTCAAGGGTGGATTTAATTCAGCAGGTAGTGGTTCATTAATAGGTCGAACTTTATTTGCTACTTTCATATATTTGGCTGCGTCCACATCTAAATAAGCTTGAGGTAAATCATTTACTTTTGTATCGCCATTAAAACTTTCATCAAATGAATCTTCTTCATCGCCAGAATCAGAATAAGAAAAATTAGAAAAATATTTTATTTCATTTTTAAATTTTACCCTTTTCTCCTTTCCCTTGTCTAATTTATAAAAAGATTTTCCAACACCTTTGCTTCCCTTATCCAACAGTAAATCACCCGTAAAGAAAGTTGGCAGTTTAACCTCTTGCTGGAGGACCGGAATTGAATTTTCACAAAAATTATTTTTTTGGGTTTTAATTATACTGAGATTTTTTATCGGATTTTGATGTGATATTTGCAGTTTACCCTCTTGCTGGAGGTCCAAAATAGAAGGAGATAATTGCAGTTTAACCTCTTGCTGGAGGCCCGAAATAACATTTTCACATAAATTATTATTTTTTTGTGTTTTAATTATACCGAGATTTTTAATCGAGTTTTGATGTAATTTTTGCAGTTTATCCTCTTGCTGGAGGTCCATATACATACCCTTCCAATTTTTATCCAACCTAATTTGGCCCATTTTGCCTTTTTCACCGTTTTTAAATTTAATAGAAAAACTGGGTAAATCCAATAAACATATAGAAAAGTCCACAACGTATTTGCACTCCAAAGTAATATTAACAGAAAATAATTGAGAATCCACTTGAATTATCTCCAAGTGAGCTGACCTATTGCAATCCGGGATCTCATCCTGAGGAGAGATTACAACATTAGAGCGATCAGCCCCTGCTACCCCAAAAAATGAGGGCCTTCATCCCTTTCCAACAAACATAATTCACCAGAAGCCGTCCGTTTTATATGCCGCTTCTTGGTGCAAACACAACACTGGCACAGAGTAGTAATCCCTGGCCGTGTTTCCCAACCTTCATCTCCAGGAGGCGCTAACCGCATATGTAACCTCTGCATATCTTCACCAGTGATCTCCAAACTAATCCCCATGCCAGCTTGATACCCTATCCTGGCCTCAAAATCCATCAAAAAAGGACCACCAAGAACAGTTTTGACTGCTCCTCTGGCCACATAAAAGTGAACCTTACCAACAGATCCACCAATGCCTAACCTGACATGCTCAGCAGTACCCATCAGCTCTGTTGCATGCCCTCCAATACCTCTGAGGTTTCCCCCAGTGCCACTTTTAATTGGCAAGCCTATACTTGTTGCTTGCTCCAATGAAATTAAATTAATTTGAGACCCTGAATCGACCAAGGCCTTTACTTCTTTACCGTTAAGAGTTACCACCAGGTAACCCAAGGGAGCGGAAAAATGCGTATCTACATCTTCCCCAAACTTTTCAGCATTTTCACAAATATATTCCACCTCTCCAGTGGAAACCCGACGCCTCGTCAAATGCTTCTTTTGCTTTTCAGGAAGCGCCGGACTAATCGTAAATAACTCCCCTAAAGATAAGGGAATCTGAAGTTGATTCACCCTATTCAAAACTGCGTCCATCGCATTAGCTTGACCAGAAACTACTGGCCGCTCATACTGGACCTTTGATTTAACAACCTTGGCCCTGGGTACCTCTTGAGGTCCAACCGAGCCATCTTCACCCCCCATTATAACATCTTCACTTTCTATAACCCTAACTCCGTCACCAGCTTCTTGCACTAATCCCGATCCATCGCTAGTCCTTCTTACACCCTCCATTGGGATGGGACCGCTAAAACTTGGTCTGGGTAGAGACGCCAACGGTACGTCCTCCTCAGAATCCGAATCATCCTCTGGCATAGGCTCACCATTTAAATCAAACTTGCCATAACTAGGGGGCCCCATATCAGCAATCCCCTTCTGCATTTTATATAATTCGTCCTTAGAGTAAGGGTTCAATTTGTTGGCGGCAGTTTGAGCACTAGAAATCTTGTCCTTAGAGTAAGGGTTCACTTTGTTATTGGCCTTGCCAGGATTAGCCCTCAATTGGCTCTGAATGCTACTTTTCGCCTTAGTAGCAGCTGCTCTTCTAGCAGCATTAACATCGTATTCGCCAGCCATACAGCTACCCTCCACCTGGGCAACCGTCGCCAGCTCTAAACCACCAAAAGAAGTAGAAAATGTGGCTTTACTGACCTCTTTCTCCTTGCCCTTGTCAGCTTTACCACCATTACCATTACCATTTTCGCCACCCTTGGCATTAACATCTTCATCCGTCACCTCTTCAAATCTGGCTCTCCTTTCAGCCGTTAAACTTCTTCTGACCAAATCAGAAGGAGACTGTCCATCACTGGGCTTGATGAATGAACCATCCGGAAATTTATAAACTTTACCATCAAATAAAACCCGCCCAGCATTCATATCCTTATCAAGAGCAAAACAAACTGTTGCTCTATGACCCCTCCTATTACAATAGGAGCACACCTTTGGCTCATCATAGCCACCTCTATAACCATTACCACCATTGCCACCATTTCTCCCATTGCCTGGGAAGCGGTTACCATTATTATTGCCATTATAATTTCGACGTTCATAACCTCTAGACTGATAAGAAGTCGACGTCGACGAAGAAGCGATTGGGGCCTTGTTGGCCTTCTGAGTCTCTTGAACAAATATTTTTAATTGTTTCGTTAAATTGGCCAAGTGATCGACCATCTTATTGTCTACATTGCCCTCAACTTTAGCAGCCGGTAATCCCATTTGTGCCTTCTTGGCCTCCTGGGCTTTGACCATAATATCGTTGTTTTCGGCCAAAACCTCGCTAACCTTGCTAACATATTGAGTGCATGACTCTTGATATTTGTCCAACGCCAATAACTTTAGATGGGCCTGAATGTTGTCCTTGATAACCTCCAGAGCCGGCAGTTTCTGCTCACCATTAGGCAGTTCCTTCATAAAATCTTTTCTTGAAAGATCCTTCAAGACGTCCATACGAATATCCCTGCTGCATGCTGACCAAAACAAATCTTTTGCTTGGTTCTCATGCACTAACTCGTCCACCAGTATGAGATATTCCACCACTTCATCAAACTGAACACAGAGCTTTTTGAAGTCAGCCATAGAAGAAACACCACCTTTTGCTTGCCAGTCTCCAACAATTTTATTGAGGTCCATCATAGTAAACCTAACACCCCATCTATCAACCATAGCTTTAGAAAGCTTAACCCAATCCTTGTCCTTGAATGCCTGCATAGCAATAACCTCTTTTTCCACCTCCCTATCGGCAATAAAAAATCTAACTTGCTTCACCATATCCACATGGGAAGCACCATCAACAGCAGCAGCAGCTTCATACCTGCTAATGAACCATTTAACCTCCTCCCCATCAAACTTTGGGCCATCCCAAGAAACAATTCTAACTGAGGGAGTAAGAGGGTTAGAAGATCCAGAAGCAACAGCAGAAGAAGACATCCCAATAAGTAATGAAAAGCGTTAACAATCGATAAAATAACAAGCCTCTTGCAGGCCAATAACAAAAATCCAATTAGAGTTCCAGAAAATAAGCCTCTTGCAGGCTAATAACGTTCTTGATCCAAGTAAGTCTTTTAAAGAAAGCTAGAGAAATCGAAACCCCATGTTGGGCGCCAACTATGGTAAGGTAAACTCTTACAGTCGCCTTGCTGTAAGCAGAATCCGGAGGAGATATGTGGATTTAGCTGAAAACCCCGTCCTTCCAATAAAAATAACAAAGTAGGTGTTCTAAATCACTAAGCTAACCAATCTACTTGAATCTGATTGATAACAATAATGAAACTCTAAAATATTTAACGCTTATTGAGATTTAAATAAAGTGGCTGTTGATAAAAGAAATACTGATAACAACAATTAAGGTGTACCAGTGAAAGATCTGAAAAGATTGACTTTTATGTTTTTATAATATTTTTTTAATTTTTATGAGACAGCAATAATCAAGTCCCAGTGACAAAGACCTTTCTAAAGATACCCTGTTTGAAGTGTTATTTAAACTGTTGAATAGTATTTCTAAAATGTTAAATATAAATAATAAAGTTATAAGGGTATTACAAATTTATTTAATTTGTTGAGTAATAAAAAATGAGACCGTGGTAGTTAATGATTAAGCTGAATGATGTGTCCCCCCCTTCTCAATTTCGAGTTTGAGAAGCGCTTAAGTATTCCTAGTCACGTGCCTAAGTTTTCCCCTCCAGAGCTCTTCCAGAGTCAATCCGGAGCCCGTACGGAGTCCGTACGGAGCCAGAACGGAGTCCGTACGGAGTCAAAGCGGAGTCCGTACGGAGTCCGTCCGGACTTCCGGACTCAATTTAGAACCTTAAAACTATAATAAAAAATCTAGAAAAATTACACATAATAGAGCTACTTCCCCTTTACATACCAAACTAATTTTCGTAGTCTGCGCAGCTCTAATTACCCTGTGAAAATTTATCAAAGTTGAGTAATTTTTGAAAACGTAAATATTTCTATAAAACTTTAAAATTCATTTAAAAATTTAAGAAAAATAGTAAAAATTCTGGGAAAATTTCCCAAGGTTCTTGAGTAACTCGACTTGATACTTATAAATTTTCAGACCGTAAAAATAAGTTTTCTCCGTAAAATAAATTGTATTTGTGTAGGCATTCGCTCGTGACCAATTTCTTCATATTTTAAACTCCAATAAATTAAATAAAAACCCTTTTATAAAAAATAATAACACCAATCTTGCATGCCGTGATAACTCCATTTACATACTTAGGTGCCGTACTAAACTTTAGGCTACCACATCGTATGTCTTAACATATTTCTGAACATCCTCAGACATGTTAATCCACCAAGCTGTTTTTTACTCAGGTTAATGTTTGATGGTAGTCAAAATGACCTGCCAATACATCATCATGACATATAATTAACATTAAATCCTTCATTGAAGGGGGAATTACAATTGCATTACTTAATTTTTTTCTGTAATATATAAAACCATCCTCAATGGAAAATTTTCCTTTTTCTAATACCTCTTTATACTTATTTGGTAATGTTTTTATTAAAACATTCATTGAAGCATTAGATGGATCATTTAATATTGTAGTGATTTTACTCAAGTCAGGATCTGAAGCATACATATCAAAAATTGATTGCATAAATTCATCCTCAAGATCTACAATATAAATGCCATAAATGTTAATAATCTCTGATTCAGGAACATAAGCAGGATTATAATCATTATTAGGCAGAGGTACTCTGGATAACAGATCTACATTAGAGTGTAAGGTTCCTGCTCTATGTGTAATAGTCATCTGTCCTCTGTATTCTTGTACAGCTAATTGCCATATAAACATGTGTCTATTAGGAGTTTTCATGTTTAATAGTGACTTAACTGCACTAAAGTCAGTTATTAACTCAAATTTTTGGTCTTCAAGGTAATAATGTAGCTTCTCAAGAGCCCATACTACTGCCAAACATTCAAGTGGACTAGCACCATATTTCAATTCACTACTTCTTAGAGTACGTGAAATATAGCAAATTACTACTTCTGAAATTTTTCCTTCAATAAGTTGTTTTTGATGCAAAGCAGCACCCAGACCAATAAAACTTTCATCAGTATATAATACAAAAGGCAATTGGAAATCTGGTAATCCCAAGATAGGAGCTGTAATTAAACATTCTTTCAACTTATCAAAATCCTGTTGTCTTTCATTATTCCAAATGAAAGCATCTGATTTCTTTATCAGTGTGGTCAATGGTGCAGCAATTAATTGGTAGTTTTTTATATATTGTCTATAATAACCACACATACCAAGAAAAGATTGTACATCCTTTACATTTTGAGGAACTCCAATATTCTTTATTGCAGCCACTTTATTTTGGTCTAAACATATTTGTAAGCCAGATACAATATGACCAAGCACTTTTAAAGATTCAAACCCAAATTTACATTTTTTCAATGCAAGGGTCATTTTTATTTCATCCATCTTTTGAAATACCTTCTTTAAATGGATTAAGTGTTCATCATAAGTCTTAGAGAAAACTATGATGTCATCAATGTATACCATTAACCATCCTTCAATAATTTCATTATGGAATGTTATATCCATTAACTTCTGAAATACTGATGGAGCATTTTTTGGTCCAAATGGCATTCTGACATATTTATAAATTCCCATATGTGTTGTTATCAACAAAAAGTTCTGTGAATTCTTTTCAACAGGAATTTGATGGTACCCTTTATTTCCATCTAAGCAACTTATATACTTAGCACCTTTGAGAGTAGCATGTATAGAGGCAATCCTTGGCAGAGGATAAATATCATCTACTGTAAATGTATTTAATGCTCTATAATCACCGCACAGTATTTCTTTATCTTGTTCATAAGAAATTAGCACTGGTGATATTACAAAATATTTTGGTGTAGTTTCAACCTTCTCAAGAATGTTCATTTTTAATAACATCTTAATATTATCCTCTATGTATTTCATCTTCATTGGTGAAGCAGGGTATGGTTTCTTTTTAAAACCAAAAGGAATATTATCCATATTACAGGTTAAACTAATCTTCATTTCATGATCTTTTACAAGTCCAAGTTCATTTGTACCATGTGCAAAAGCCATTGTAAATGCTTTAATTAAGTCCAAAATATTTGTTTTCTCAGCTTCACTTATTTGAGGCCAAATGATGCTTTTGAAATTTTTGTTTCCAGAAGTTCAATTTCATTGGATTCTCTTCCTTTGCCAGGAATATTTATTACTGACTCAATGTGTAAGACAATGTTGAAAGAATTTATATTAAATTTACTTTTACCATTCATTCCAATTGTATAATTACTATAAGCAGGGTCTAATTTCACACCAAACTTAGTCAGAATATCATTTCCAATGATAAAACAGTTACTAAAGTTAGTATTATCCATCACTACAAAGTCACAAGTTACTCTTACATAACCATGTTGATGTTTAAAGAAAACAGAAGCTTTGTATCTACCAATGGGGTGTAGCACTGATCCAAAACCTCTCCAATTTTTAATTTGAAGTGGTTCAAGCTTAGACTTATATTCACTATCAATTTTCTGTAATGTATTAGTGGAAACAACAGATCCAGAAGCTCCTGTGTCCAATACTATATTAACATTTTCACCAGAAATGATATCTGGAACCGTGATAGGTGTCATTCTAAAGTTATCAGCTTGTACATCTTTAATGATTTCAGCATCCTCAAAATTCATTAAAGATTCATTTGAGTCCATATTTAATATTGGATTGTCAAAGATGGACAAATCATCTTCCAACATACAGACTTCATTTTCATCACTATATAAGATATTGCTGTCATAATCACTTGATTCTTTACTTTTTTCAGTTTCAGTTTCAGATTCACTTTGATTTTCAACAATATTTATATTTTTCTCACATCTGTGACCTTTAACCCAAGGTTTGTTACACTTATAACAAGTATTTGTTTCATACTTTTTAGGTACTACAGGTGCAGTAGGTTTTTTCTGCTTCTCCTGAAGTGTTTTTGAATTCTGATTTTTCACAGTTTCAACATTTTGTTTATAAGTGGAATACCTTGCTTCATACTTATGGTTTAGTAATATTTCATTGCAAATATTAATAAAGTCAGAATATTCAATAACATTAATTGTTCTAGCTACAACAATGTCTCTGACAGATATAGGTAATTTATATATTATCTTATCTTTCCATAAGTTAAAATCCATATTAGGCTCAATGGCTTTTAATATTTTATTTAAATTCATTGAAAATACCATAGGTTTGTCACCATTCAACAGATTATACCTAGTTTTCTCATAAAGTCTCTGCTGAGTAAGTCTGAATTTAGAACCTCCAAATTGTTTTTCAATTAGTTGTTTCCATTAAGCCCAAGAGTAATGTTTACCCTCACTCAAGACAGCTTCAAACCATAATAAAGCAACATCCTTAAATAAAGAAATTAATTTAGATATTATTTTTTCATCTGGTGACTTATATAAGAATTTCAAGTTGTCAATTCTTTGAATAAAATGTTGCAAATCAGAAATGGCTTCCCCATCATAAGTTGGGTACTGATCTATCTTAGTGTCACCGGACAACCTACACACAAGGTCGAGGGTGTTCCTGGAAGTGATATGGAGAGGGAAGTTTAGAAACTTTGTTGAGGTACAGAGGAATATTCGAGGAAGTGATTCAAAGATGACTCAAAGGAAGAGCTACTGCTTTGAGATATGTTCGAGGAGAATTCTAATATAAGTTAAAGGTAATATTAAAATTATTAAAATCTCACAAAGTGTTTGAAACTCAAAAATCAAAGATTTTTGGATTCAGAAATGATTACTGAGAAAATAAGGAAAGATACAATAATAATGATTTAACCTAAAGCTTTACCCCTATTAACTATATATAAGTTCTATAATTTAATTCTAAAGAATGTTGAACCAAAATCCCAACCCCTTTTATATCCTTTACTCCTCCTTGCATTGACCTCATACCCATCCACTATTCCACACACCACAGACCATTAAAAAATACATCCATTACACCTGGACCCTCCTCACTAACATCCATTAACCTTTTAATCCTCCACTATCCATTCCGTCCATTCTCACTACACCTTTTAATAATTCACAGACATTTAATAAAACCTTTTAGTGCACCATTACATTGACTATTGCGCTGTGCGTCGCTTATTGAAGAAAAGACTAAGACACACTATTGAGAGATTGACTAATTTAGATTTAGAGTTTTAGGCTAGCGCGGTTGAATAGTGAGTACACAAAGGAAAGTAGCAGTTGCTATGGAGAATTGCTTTCTGCGCTTCGAGTATGGATTTAGACCTCTGTATTTTTAATTTAATGAGCTGCTTTTGCCTCGAGTGTCACGTGGCGCCTGACACCTAGGCCAGTTCTTCTGATTGGATTTTATTTCCCTAATCTTAGGTAAATTCAACAACTCATTCACTCTTGATAAATGGTCTTGTATTTCCTCCTGTACAGATTTTTGACTTACATTTTCAGATTTGACACTACCAACAGATGGTTTTAGTTGTGGTGGTATAGGGAAGGAATGAGATTTACTTTTTCCAATGAAAGGATTATTAATATATTGATTATACTTATGATCATCCTGTTTCATTAGTAGATTGGCAGTTTCAATCTTAACTTTAGTTAATCTTTGTAGCAACTCAGAGAAACTTTGATTTGTCTGGGCAAAAGATAACTTAGTTCTTGATTCAGTTTTCAACAAATGTGTTTCATACAATTTTTCCAACTCACAGAATTTGTTTGAAAGTTCATTATATTTACTACTCAATGAATCATATTTAAGAGTTGGAGACAAATGTTCATTCTCTAATTCTTTATTATGTTTTGCCAGTAGAGAAATATTTAATGTTAAGGATGAAATTGTATCACTAGTGAGCTTAACTGTCTGTTACTCACAATCAGTCATTCTATTCCACAATGCTGAAAACAATTCTATGGACAGTTGGATTATTGTTAAAATACTCCATGTCTTCCTTCTCAATTCTCTAACTCTCTTGTGAACTTCTCATCTCACTAGTAAGTGGTGGAAACTGAGGATTAACTGTATTATAAATACTACTATTGTTATTGACAAAAGACAAGTCAGGTGTATCTACTCTAAAACCTAAATTTCTTAAGTCCTCCTCTATTTTCTGCACAGATTTGACATCAATAATGTAACCTACATTGTAATTATCAGTATTGTGTTCAATCTGAGAGGGTAATCTACTTACCACAGGATAGATGCCAGTCCTGATTTTTGGCACTTTTTTTCCTTTGTAAGGGTGAACTGAGGAAGTCTGATGAGGTGGTGGATCCCTGTTGCAGCTGTGGCTGGTCCATTGTTGATGGAACCAGTCCCACTTCCATTTGTCTACCAGGATTTTCTTCTGGGAGTGATGTGAACCGCCTTGGATAGGGGGTTGCTGACTTTGTTGACTTGGCTGGCCTCCCTTTAGCTCTGCCAGTGTCGGATTCCTTTGTTGAAACCCTACCTTGAAATTGTTCTGTAATTTCTCTACCTCTTTGAATATGAGTGCCTTGGATTCTTCCAACTTCAAAAACTGTTTGGCCAAGTGGGATAGTTGATCCTGAAGAGGAGGAGACATCCTTTTTATGGTTATCTTTTTTAAAAGGGCATCTTTTTCCTATATGCTCATGTTCTCTTCCTGGGGGTATTGCTGACTCTCCATGGTAATGTCCTGGATAATTTTTGTTAGCTTTAGACCTGGTATTATAAGCAGGCTTGTCACTTACACTGTCCTGAGGAGCACTAATATTGTTAATAATGACAATATATCACGTCTACAGAAAGAAAAAACTCAATGTAATTAGTAGACAAAAGTTATTAGCAATGTTATTACTAATAAAAAAGCACTGGAGCTTACCCTGAATTTATATCTTTATTTATTTAAATAAACTATATGAAAAATTCGAAAAAATCTGTTAAAAATAAAACAATAAGTTTAAATAGACCTATATAAGGGTGAATAAATAGCTTACCAATCTTTAACCAAATACCAGTTTAATTGGGTTTTATATTGGTGACCAAATACCAAGTGAAATTGAGTTTATATTGGGTACAGTTACTACTGTAAATACCTAATTTTTATTATAAAAAATTAGTACAATTATTATAAGGGTTCTTTTCCGCAATCACTGAGTTATGATGACCCACTAATATGCAGCAGACCCAAATATTTGGTTTGTTTTGAGCTATACTAAAGTAAAAATCACGTCCCAAGGCTTATACTAAATAATAAGTAAAAATTAAGGAAAGACCCCCAATTGTCAGTATAATCTAGTAAAAAGTATGATATAATAGTATTTATTTATTTTCCTACTACTTATTGATAAATTATTTAGTGATTAAACCTCAGTGTAAGACTAATAAAATAGTTATACTCAAATAAAACTCACAATACTTGGATTTAAATGTGTGCTGGTGGTGGAAAATAGATAAATAGAATATAGTTATAGCTTATATAATGATAATATCAAATTATAAAAGGCTTTATAATATATTTCTAAATGTTAATAATTGTATTGAAGTGTTGTATTTAAATTTAGTAAGTAATTGATGATAAATAACCATCAAAATCCCTCCTTACTTATACCCAAATACCCTGGAGTGCACAGACCTTCAATCCAGATAATGTCACTGCTATCCCTGGAAATTACAGAGCTGTGAGGGCCTATCACCTCTTCATGGCGTCCACTTCAAGCAGATTCAACACCCAGACCTCCAGTATGGACCCTCCATCACAATTAATGATAACACAGATCTATACCACAAATAGAAAATCCAGATAAAAGCGGATACCATAAAAAAACAGGTAGAATAAGCAATCAAAAAGAGATTAAATGAAACCCAAAGCATATAAAGGAAACAATTGAAATTTCCAAGCCCCCAATAACATCCCCAAGAATCCATATTAACCCAGCAATGACCTCCCAACCCATAAATCCGTGAATATCCTTCCAAGGAAGCAGATTAAGTTGTCCAGACTGAGTGTATGCGCCTGAAATAGATGTTTATACTTCTTTAGGCATTGTGAGTCCACTGGATACGTCCATATGACCTAAAATAAGCATAAAAACAAAGTTTATAGGCTATTAAGGGGCTAAAACCCACTTATATACCTAAATATACATAATATACTGCATATTTCACTGAATATGAGATTTATGTATACATATAAGCTTATGTATGTCAATAATTACTTCATATCACTTAATATAAGTATATTATGATTCCATTAACAACTTAATAAGTATTATTAGGCTATGGATAAGCTATTTAAACTACTATAATTTATATAATAGAGTAATAATTATATATATATGTAATATAATCATATATTTTATTATTTTAACCTTATTTTTAAGATATAAGCTTAATGTACTTAAGTTTATCTTATTTTAAGTATAAGAAATACTCAGTCCTAGGGATATCTAGGCTGACAAGTTTGGTGACATAGAGACAAGGAAACATGAGGCATGTTCAATGGAGTTTATCAATTCTTATTTTTTGTCAATATATTTTTCATTCTTTAAATATCCTAGGTTGTGAATCATTATTTTGGATACATCAACAGGATCTATTAAATTATTGAGGGAAATTTTTTCTCAACTTTTATAGTAATTGGTTCAAATTCTGTTCATGCAGAAGCTATTAGTTTTCATTTCTCTAAATTCCAGAAAAGCCACCCTTTTTGTGCCTTAGGAAAACCTACCAAAATGCATTTTTCAGCTCATTAATCTAATTTTAGCCACATTTCTTTGGGGAAATGAACATAATAAATTGGGCTAAATGGTCTTATGATGTTGGATATTGGTGAATGTTCATACATTGCCTCAAAAGGAGTCATGTAATTACATATAGTGTTAGGGAAGCGGTTCTGAACATAATCAGCCCATTTGTAAGCAAAGCCCCAGAGGAACTTCAGTAGTTTACTATCTAGAAACACTGTTCTACCCATATCTGAGACTGACCTATTTTTCCATTTTGTTTTTGACTTTATGGTAAGGAGAGTTTGTGGATTATGCCTTTGGAATAAAAAAATCAGTAAGGATTTTGTTGACAAATTCTCCTCCATTTTCTTAACAGAAATATTTAATATTCACACTGGTCTGAGTTTTGAATCTAGTTATTTTGTTTTTGACAATGGTCATAGGTTCATTTTTTTAAATATGACACTTGGTGTATGAGGTGGCACAGTCCTTGATGGTGAGAGCCCATAGACCATCCATCAAAAGTAGATTCTTCTAGTGTTCCTATGTGGGTGTCTGTAGTTAGGTAAAGTTTCTGTAAAGCTCTATTGCAAGTCAGAAAACTGGAGGATCAGGTTCTTTTAGATAATTTGCATATTTCACAATGTATTTTGCCTATCAGTATATTTAGTGGAAAGCCTTTTTCCATTTAAGACAAGATGAGTTTTCTAATTTGGTGTAAACTGGAATGGCCAAAAAGTAAATGGTAATAGGAAAGCAGTGTATTATTTTGAGAGCTGGATAGTTTATTGATTGTTAGAGTGGTTTAAGAAGAGGGAACATTTTGGTCAATTTGAGGGAAGGCATAACATGAAAAAGGCTGATTGGGAATATTAGTAGGTTGGGTTGTTGTTTTGTTGTTTGATTCAGTCTTATTAGGATTTGTTAAAGCTTGAGGGAAGGGGAGAAGCCACCATCCTGAGGTGAAGGTTTATTTTAAAACATTTATATCTTCAAGGAGGATATATATGTTTTTGTCAGAAAACCACTAAATAAGGGCACTGCCTCTGATCAGTGCTGCAGGAGAGATTAGGGTACTGGATGCATTCTCACAGAAGTATACATTATTAATGTTGATAATATCCCCACCCAGTCCAGATAAATTTAGGGTTCCCTTCCATGTAATGAAATTTTGGACATTATTAGTTTCCATTTGAAGAGGTATAGGATTTACAAGGGTTGTAAAATTTACTAACTCATTTATTGCACCAGTGAGATGGTTGGTGGGTTTCTGCTGTTCCAAATACCAAAGGTGGCTGGTTTGGAGGAGGTGCACTCTCTGAGATGGTGGGGTTTCTGAATTCAGTGGCTGCTGCTTCATGTTGATCTCCTATTTCCATTATCTTTGCTTGTTGTGGTTTTAATTTTAATGATTGATTCTTTTGAAAGCATTTTGAATAAGTGGGTTGGTAGGAATTGATGTATCCTTGTTGATGTTGTGGGTTGATAGAAGGGCAATATTGGGAGGAAGAATTTTTCTGATTCTCTGGGGGAATGTATGGTGGAGTAAGGACTGGATAATTTATTGAGGGTTAGTGAGCTCTTAGTTGTGATTGTGCTAGTGCTGGAGGAGCTAGATGATTTTAGTTTTGTTTTAGATGTGGACATCTACTTTGTAAGTGACAAGGAGTATTGCAGTGTCATAAATGGTAGGAGTTGAAGGCATCAATTAAAAAATATGTTGGTCACATTGCTTTCATAATGTTCCATGGTTGAAGAGGCAATTTCATGGATGGCAGTGTTGTGGGATGGATTTTCTTGATAGCCATGATATCTGTTCCAGAATATGGTGAAAATTCTGGTCATACTAGTAGACATCAGGGTGGGATTATTTGTTTGCATCAAGTTTTTGGCTTCACAATGTACTTGTCAGCCAGGCTATTCCAGGAGTCCAGTAAATGATATGTAACTTATAAAACCTGAAAGAGTGGGTAAGAATTGTATTTAATGAATATAAATTATTATTTTATTGCATAATAAAATTATATAAGTATTTTATTATATACAAGTGTTATATTAATTTTATTGGTTATATAAAATTTTATATACATTTAAATTAAACATAATATAATATATTCTACAAATAATGGCGCATTTTTATGTTACTTAATAATTATAAATTTATATTTAATTAATTGAAAAAATATATATTATAATTATAAGCGAAAAATTGACTTATAATATATTTAAATTAATTATTTAAATTTATATATTAAATAACACCTTTCATATAATACTAAAAAATAATTAATGAAGCTTCTTTTGACCCTTAATTATGTCAGGAAAAACCAATTAAGTAATTTATACTAAATTGAGATTAATTACATGTTTTGTTGCGTCAAAGTATTTTTTGTTTCACTTAAAATATCCTTAAATCAGACTGTACCATCTGTTTGGAATTATTTTTCTCATAGTTCCTATGTTCCAATCTTGTTTAGTTATTCACTATTTTTACTTACTGATTTGGGAATTAATGGCGGGAAAATTGGATTCTTAATTGGGGTTTTAATTATTTGTTTCATGTTTTTCTCTACATTGTTATGTTTCATTTACTCTTTGATATATTTGTTTTATTCTATTCTAACTATTGTATTTACAAACATAGTGGCGCGTCAGAGGACCCATTGCCTATAAAAGGGCCTTGGATAATCCCCTGTAGCATCATCACTTATTATAAACTTCACAAATTAAATACTATTTTACTACGTTTATATTTTTTTATTAGTAATACAATTCTAATTAAAATTCTATATAACAAATTAAAGGTTGCTTTAAGTCTGATAGTAATTAAAAGTGTTTGCCGCGCAGAACCCTTACATTAAATAGTATTATTATTAATAAATTCTAAGTTTTTGTCATCTCTCAAAGTTGCTCGCCGTTGTTTCCCTCTTAAATAAATTAAATATTTTATTGTAATTTATTTCTTTTATTTTTCCCTTGTCCTCCTCCTTCTCTCCTCCTTTTCTCCTCTTTTTCTTACCTTCTTCTAGACGACTGACCGACAACTGGGGACCTTTCCAAACGACGACGACGATCAAGCCTGGCGACAAACGACAAAACGCACGGACCACCTAGCAAAAACAAAACTTTTGCGGCGACTGTGTTTCGAACTTGGGTTCGATTTCTTAGGTTTATATTATATTAATTTTTATATTATTTTGAAGTGATTTTTCGATCACTATAGTAAGTTCACCTTTGCACCTCTCACTCATATTACTATATTTTTACTGCAACAACAGTGATTGTGGCTTAATTGCTGATTCACTGAGTGTAAGTGTTCAATTATTAAATATTTTTTTTTCCTAGTTGACCATTATAGAGTGTTAAATCCTCTTAGTCCTAGAAGAATTAACATTTTTTATTAATACAAATTGAATTATTAATTTAATTTTTTTTTATTATTAATTGTTGTTAATTTTGGTTGACTTAAAAGTACATTGTGCTTAGTCCCAAATATATTGCCATATTTAATATTGGTAATTAATTGGTTGAATTAACTTGATTGTTATTCCCAATTTAACCTTGCAATCCATTTTTTTAAAAATTAATTTTTTATAATTATTACTGTATATTGAAAATTTTTTTTTTCTATAATTTAATTAATAAAATTTTTTTTTATTACATGGAGCAATTATTGACTAACTTTTATTATTTTTTTTTAATAAATAAGAAGTAAATTAAAATCTTCCCACTAGTATGTCCAACAATTTGGCAGAAAAAATGGATAACATGCAAGTGGATGAAATAGAAATTGACTATGATGCTGACACTGTAAGTTCTTCTAAAGTTGGTCATAAAAAATCTTATGCTAACACAAAGAATTC
This sequence comes from Hemileia vastatrix, assembly GCA_030280995.1. Taxonomy (NCBI): domain Eukaryota; kingdom Fungi; phylum Basidiomycota; class Pucciniomycetes; order Pucciniales; family Zaghouaniaceae; genus Hemileia; species Hemileia vastatrix. Next base: position 16,488,993 of record JASXTE010000016.1, read on the forward strand.
ACATACTGCAGGATGTGGAAATGACAGGAAATGCAAACAAACCAAACCCCCTTCCCCCAGTACCACAGAAGGAAGTAAAGCCTCTAGTGCCTCAAGAAGGTCTTCCAAAAGGCTTCAAAATAAAAAAGCTTCCTCTGCCACAACAAATCAGCAACCTATCCAGTCATATAAAAGAGTTGAAGACAGAAAATATGACGTAAAAAGCAAAGGTAGACACCTTGTGGGATCAGGTCCAAGAACTCAGGAACCAGATTCAGGCCCAGGCCCCTCCTCAGTTGCCTCCCAATCAGCCTCAGTCTCAGGCTCAACCTTCACAGCCACCCAGCTCAAACATCCAAAATCCAAATACTATGGAAGTAGAGCAATGGAAATGGGATTATCTAATGAGTCACTACCAACAGAATGTGCAACACCCTCCTCATCATCAGCGTGGCCCATCCAGAACACACAATTTCCATCCACCTCCTCATCCCTACCAACAAGGCAGGAGAAAGAAGGCCCAAGCACAATCCCAAACCCAGTCCCAGGGGAAGTTTCCTCCTCTGCCATGGTAAGTAATTTGGTTGATAGTCACTTGGGTATGTTTTCTAATAAATCTTCTTCTGCAGGTAATATTATTGAACATGGTGAAAGAACAGTTAAACCTGTTAAAAGACAGCTTCCTGTAACTAGTAGCCCTATTGATGTAATTAGCAAATTTTTATTTGATGAATCTTTACATTTAACTTCTACTTCTTTAATTAATCCTTCTCTTGCAATTAAAAATGATTCTGTCCCCCCTGAAATCTATACCTAAATTGAAAAAACTTCTGAGGAAATATTGAAAGATACCCTTGATTTTAATATTGTGAAAGACAAACATGTGAGAGATGTGTTAATCCATGAAAATGATAGATTAAATAATTTATACTTGCAATTTAAAGTGAGTTCTTCTGTACAAGATACAGCTTATTTAAAAATCAAGGAAACCTTGAATATTGTTCTTAGTCAACAAAAACAAATAAGAAGTGACCATAGAGCTATCTCAGATTGAAATATCAGTCTACATAAGATCTTGAGTGAATTGAAACCCCTTATTGAGGAAAATTATTTATTCAAGAATGAAATAAAATCTCTGCAAAATGAGTTTAAGAAGCTAAAAAATGATTTCCATGCACTAAGTACCAAACACTCAGTCTCTGAGGACAGAAATGTTCTATCTCTTGCAAAAGTAAATGACCAGATGTCTGAAATTCCAAGAATAAGAAACTATGTGTCTGAACTGCAGGAAAAGTTCTCAACCTTAACCATCAATAATGAATTAAATGAGATTTCTGTAAATAAGCTGCATAAAAATAAAGGGAAAAAACCTGAGCAAAGTTCATCCTTTCTTCCTCATATTTCAACCATTAAACAAACTGACAATGAGTCTGTAAAATCTTTTGCTACTAGCAAAAAATCTTGTGATGGTCATGCACCAGATGTTTCTGTAAATAATGAAATTTCTGAACACCTGGCTAAACTTCAGGAATTATTAATAATAAATAATTCAAACAAAAAAGTGGAACATCCCATTAGTCAGAAAAATTGGCCTAAGTTAGACCGATATCCTACCTTTGATGGTGATTCTTCCTCTGATTGGCAACACTTTATCCAAAGAGTTGATAATTTAAAGAGATCTTATAAACTACCTGGTGAGGAAATTGTTTCTAAGCTAATTTCTTTATTTTCCAATGTAGCCTTGATGTGGTATGAATCTGTCCTCTTAGATAACAATCATTATACATGGAATGATTGGAAATCCTTGATTGAGAATCAGTTTGGTGGTTCAAAATTCAGGTTAGCTCAGCAGAGACTGTATGAGAATACTAGATATGTATCCTCCTCTGTTGAAAAGCCCATTGTTTTTCTGATGAAAATAACTAAAATCCTTAGAGCAATTGATCCAAAGATGGATTATGATATTTGGAGAGATAAAATCTTGTATAAATTACCAAATTCTCTTAGGGATTTGATTGTTGCTAGAACTGAGCATGTAAGGGAAAATTATTCTTTCATTAATATCTGTAATGAAGTACTTCTCAACCATAGATATGAACCAAAGAATTACCTTGGTAAATCTTATAATGATCAGAATAAACCTTCTATAAAGCTCCCAGAAAAATCTGGTAAACCCTCTGCCCCAGTTGCACCTAAAAAATATGCAACAAATACTTGTTATAAATGTAACAAACCGTGGCAGAAGGGTGATGTTTGTGACAAGAAAATTCATCTTGTTGAACAAAATGAAGACACTGATGAAGTTGAACTTGATGTCAATAATTCTTCCAGTGACTGTGAAAGTAATATCTTCTATGACAATGAATCTGTTAAAGATGTTTTAATGTTGGAACATGATGTCCATTATTTAAATAATATATCTGAAGATTGTGTATTGAATTTATCTTCAGTAGAAAATTCCGAGATAATTAAAGATATTACTAACAATTCTATTCCTATATCCCCTTTAAAGGCACCTGTTATCATTAATGGTAAAAATGTTGATGTAGTTCTTGATTCTGGTGCTGGAGGAAGTGTAGTATCTGGAAAAGCTTTGGCTTCAGTGGATAAGGAATATTTGAGTAAATTATTACCTATAACTTCTGAAAAATGGAGAGGGTATGGTTCTACCTTATTTACTATTGGCAAATACAAAACCTCTGTATTCTTCAAATAAAATGGTGGTTTTGTCAGAGCTGTTTGTGAGTTTGTTGTCATGAAAAATGATAATTTAAGCAATTGGTTTTTAATGGGAAATGATATTTTAACCATGTTTGGTGTGAAACTGGACCCAGCAAATAATTGCTTTACCTTAGGAATGAATGGGAAAAGGAAATTCAAAATTTCCTCTCCTAGAACTTCTGGGAATTTGTTGAAATCTTGTAACTCACTGATCCAGTGTAAAGGTAGAACAACAACTGAAATGGATGATTTATTACATGAAATAAATACCGCTTCTTTTGGTGATCAGTTGACTAGTGAACAAAAGGATTCTATTGTTGCCTCTATTACCTCTTTCCCTATGGCTTTTGCTCATGGTTATCATGTCTTGGGAATTGTTCAGGAAGAAATGAAAATTACCTTATCCTGTAATTTGAGTGATATTCCTCCTACCCTTAAGAAAAAACCATATCCTGCTTCTCCATCAAAAAGAAAATATATTGAAGATAATATTGACACATTATTGAAAATGAATATCATTGAGAAAGTGGATGTCACCCCCAAATATTGTGTCATCTCCCCAGTCTTGATTTCTTATGAAAAAGATAAAGCTAGATTATGTGGAGATTAAAGAGCTTTAAATACTTATACTGTTGATGATATTTATCCTTTACCCAGAATTAATTCAATACATGCTACCTTGCAAGGTGAAAAATTTATTAGTTGTCTGGATGGTAATAAAGGTTATCATCAAGTTCCAGTTGAAAAAAATTCTCAAAATTTTTTGATTATTGCTACTCATATGGGAATATATAGGTATGTTAGAATGCCATTTGGCCCTAAAAATGCTCCTTCAGTTTTCCAGAAAGTCATGGATAACACTTTCCATCAAGAAATTATTGAAGGTTGGCTCATGGTTTATATTGATGATATTATTGTTTTTTCTAAAACTTTTGATGAACATATGATTCACTTGAATAGAGTTTTCCAAAAAATGGATGAAATCAATATGACCTTATCTTTAAAAAAGTGTAAATTTGGTTTTCAATCTTTGAAAGTCCTTGGCCATGTTGTGTCAGGCTTACAAATTTGTGTAGACCATAATAAAGTTGCTGCCATTCAAAATGTGAAAGCAACAACTTCTGTAAGAGAAATCCAAAGTTTTTTGGGTATGTGTGGCTATTATAGACAATATATTAAAAATTATCAGGTCATAGCCTTGCCTCTTACAAAACTGACCAGAAAAGATGTTGCTTTTCTCTGGAATAATGACTGTCAAAAAGCTTTTGATACATTAAAAAGTTGCTTAATGACAGCCCCTATATTGGCTCTTCCAGATTTTAACAAGCCATTTGTCCTTTATACAGATGCTAGCTTTATTGGTCTGGGTGCTGCCCTTCACCAAAAGCAAATTATTAATGATAAATCCTCAGAGGTTGTTATTTGTTATATTTCAAGAACCTTAAGAAATAGTGAATTGAAATATGGTGCCACTCAATTGGAGTGCTTAGCAGTTGTTTGGGCTCTTGAGAAACTTCATTACTATTTGGATGACCAAAAATTTGAGTTGGTAACTGACTGTAGTGCTGTCAGGCTAAGGTCAAGTACAACGACGTGAACTAGCTTGAATAGTCAGTTGTCTAGAAGATTTTAATGGTCCTATATGAATACTGCAGATCTAATCCACTAAGTTGTAAAATATAATCAAATATAAAGGTCTCAGTAATATAATTCTCACTATTCTTATATATGGCTTACAATCTTTATAGTTGGTAGAAAAATAGATTATATAAATTCAGATACTATTCAAAAGTCTTATAAAAGTACTAATTGATATGTATTGTAATTGGTTTGGTTATATTGGTTAAATTGTAATGATAAAGAATGAAGAAATACAACCCAAAAACCTCCTCCTTTTATACACACTGAGTTCCCCAATGATTCCCTTGATGTACCACCCAATACACAGTTAATCACGCCTCTAAACAACTAATAGACATTCCCATCAACATTCCCAGTGACCCATGACATAATTAGAAGAGTAATAACCGCCAAAATCCTGAAATAATAAGGGAAATCCATCAAAATTAAAGAAAAAGACAAAAAGAGAGTATATGCGTATAAAACAATAATATTAAGGACTAAAGGAGACTTTTTAAGGTTAATAATAGCTTAATAATAAGGGGGATTGACTGTAGAAATAATGGGGCTAATCCTGACATTATACTACGTGAAATTCCCATTCAAAAATAACCAAAATTGACTGAGAAACCACCCAAAAACTTAAAAAAGAGCGTGAGATGTGGGGTAACTACATGCAGTTCTTGGCAGGCGCTTGCACGGGTAAATCCTTGACTAAAATTAGGCGAATTTAAGCGTGGTGATGAAATAAAGTGCCAAGAGTGAGGTTATTAATGAAATTAGTGCATATAAACAGGGTCAATGCATTATTAATTAAGCTAGGACACTAAATAAGCGCCTGTCGCCTATTTTAGTGTGTTTCCCCACAGTGGGCATAGAATGTGGGGTAATTATAGTGTGAAAAAGCTAACTTTGCTAAAAATGAAGCTATTCACACGGGAAAAAAGCAGGCAGTATGTGGCCAGTACACAGAAGCCATTTCTGGCATAAAAAACACCAAATTTGAAAAGTGTTATTTTTATGCATTTAAATAGCCAAATCAATAGTTCTAAATGAGCCCAATTGATCTGTCAAAGCGCAATTTTGATATTCTCAATTTTATAGCGCATATAGTCAACTTTTAAGTGAAATAAAGTGCATTTCTTGTTTTTTGCATAAAACAATGAATATAACAGCTTTAAGTGTACTTAAAAATTATGCAGCCTTATACTTAAGGTTCTTAAGATTACCCTAACATATCCCAACTTAATATTAAGTACATAAGACCTATAAAAGGTGGATATATGCGTGTATATAAGGTGTTATAATGGCATTTTTTGTGTATTATCATAATTTTACTTATGTATACTATTTGTGTACTCTTATTTATTATTCCCATGTATAGTTCATGTGTTTAACATAACTTATAAGTAATTTTTACTCAGTCCTGGAGATATACAGGCTGACACTCGCCCACCCAAAAAAAAAACAATAAAAAAAATGATAAGTCATACATTTTATTTTATTTAATTTGTAATTTTCAGGTATTCAGAATAAATCTGTAGCATTAAAGATTCAACTTTAAAGAAATAAAACATAATAAAATATTATGAGTACTGGTTTTTTAACCCCTCAGCTGGTTGAACAGAAATTTATTTCTGTTTAAATTTTTTAAGAAGGGTGGATAAATTAGAAATTTCTTTTTCAGGTATCCATTTATCAAATTCATTTGATTTCCCTTTAAATCTTAGTAAATACTCAGTTCCTTTTTCTTTAGTAAGGATTCTTTTCTTGAGTATTTTTTCAATCTCTGCTTTTTCCACAATTTCTTCAGGTTGCTTTTTAGGCCTTCCCCTTCTTTTTGGAAATAAGTCAGGATCATTTGCATGGTAAGGTTTCAATAATGAGATAGGGAAAACTGGATGTTTCCTATCATATGGAGCATATAATATGACTTCCACTGCATTATTCCCAACCATTTTATTTACTACAAAAGGTCCTACAAAGGGATCCTTTAATTTAACATTACCTTGTAAGTTAAAATGTAGTGTTGATATGAGGACTTCATCTCCCTTTTTAAATTCAAATTCTTTATGAGATTTGTCCCACCTTTTCTTTTCATATTCAAATGCTTTTTGGATGCATTCTTCCGCATGCTTTCTACACATTTGTTGCATATGAATAAAGGATTTAGTGCCAGGGTGTATATCCAACCTTGGTAGTTTATTTAAATGATTTACTGGGGTATTTGGTACATATCCCAGCCAGAGTTCAAATTTTTTCTTCTCTGTTACAGAATGAGTTGTGCTGTTATAAGCAAATTCAAGGCCAGGAATTAATGTTACCCAGTCATGTGTGAATTTCTCATTGTCTTTGTATTCTAATCCAAAGGCACAATATCTTCTGATCATGTCTTCTAGAGTTTGTATCATTCTCTCAGCCAGCCCATCAGTTTGTGGATGGTGTGCTGTAGACAATTTTAATTGACAACCTGATACTTCCATCAAAGATGTCCAGAACTCTGAAGTAAATTTAGGATCTCTGTCAGAGATTATGGCTTTGGGGAACCCAGCAGTATTCATCATCTGAGTCCACCATAGTAATGCCAAGTCTTTTGCAGATACCTCTTTATGGGTAGGGATAAACTTACACATTTTTGTTAATCTATCCACTATTACCCAGCAAGAATTGAAACTTTCTTTTCCTGCTAATGGCAAGCCAGTTACAAAATCCATGTTTATAATTTCCCATGGAGCTTTTGGCTGCTCTATTTGTTGTAACAACCCAGCTCTCTTCCCAGTTAATCTTTTATATTTCTGACAAGAGTCACATGTTTCAATGTATTTTTGTACATCTTCTTTCATGTTTATCCACCAGGCTGTATTTTTAACTCTGGTTAATGTTTTGTTAAAGTCAAAATGACCAGCTAAGATGTCATCATGACAAGTACTCAACATTAACTCTTTCATAGAAGGTGGTATTACTATTACATTGCTTAACTTTTTCCTGTAATATATATATCCATCTTCAATTGATAGTTTATGTCAGCCTAAATATCCTTAGGACTGAGTATTTCTTATGCTTAAAATAAGATAACCTTAATTAGATTAAGCTTATATCTTAAAAATAAGGTTAAAATAATAATATATATTATTTTATTATATATATATATAATTATTATTCTATTATATAATTTATAATAGTTTAAATAGCTTATCCATGGCCTAATAATACTTATTAAGGTGTTAATGGAGTCATAATATACTTATCTTAAGTGATATGAAGTAATTATTGACATACATAAGCTTATATGTATACATAAATCTCATATTCAGTGAAATATGAAGTATATTATGTATATTTAGGTATATAAGTGGGTTTTAGCCCCTTAATAGCCTATAACCTTTGTTTTTCTGCTTATTTTAGGTCATATGGACGAAATCAGTGGACTCACAACGCCTACAGAAGCATAGACACCTATATCAGGCGCATACACCCAGTTTGGACAACTAAAATTACTTCCTTGGATGGTTATTCACGGATTTATGGGTTGGAAATATGTTTTTGGGTTAATGTGGATGCTTGGGGATGTTATTGGGGGCTTGGACATTTTATTTGTTTCCTTTATATGCTTTTAGTTTCATTAAATCTCTTTTTGATCTTTTATTTTACCTGTTTCTTTATGGTATCCGCTTTTATCTGGGTTTTCTAATTATGGTATGGCTCTGTGTTATTATTAATAGTGATGGAGGGTCCTTACTGGAGGTCTGGGTGTTGAAACTGCTTGAAGTGGACGCCATGGGGAGGTGATGGGCCCTCACAGTGCTGTAATTGCCGGGGATAGCAGTGACATCATCTGGATTGAAGGTCTGTGCACTCCAGTGGATTTGGGTATAAGTAAGGAGGGATTTTGACGGTTTATAATCATCATTCAATTACTACACTTCAAATAAACACTACACTACAATTATTAACGTCTAGAAATATATTATAAAGCCCTTATAAATTGATATTATCTTTATAAAAGCTATAACTATATTTTATTCTTCTATTTTCCACCACTAGCACGCATTTAAATCCAAGTATTGTGAGTTTAACTTGAGTATAACTATTCTATTAGTCTTCCCCTGAGGTTTAATCACTAAATCATTTATTAATAAGTAGTTGGACCATAAAATAACACTATTATATCATACTTATATACTAGACTGTACTGACAATTGGGGGTCTTTCCTTATATTTTACTTATTATTTAGTATAAGCCTTGGGACGTGATTTTTACCTTAGTACAACTCAAAATTAACCAAATATTTGGGTCTGCTGCATATTAGTGGGTCATCATAACTCATTGATTGCGGAAAAGAATCCTTATAATAATTGTACTAATTTTTTATCATAAAAATTAGATATTTACAGTAGTAACTGTACCCAATATAAACCCAATTTCACTTGGTATTTGGACACCAATATAACACCCAATTAAATTGGTATTTGGCTAAAGCTTGGTAAGCTAATTATTCACCCTTATAGAGGTCTAGTTAAACTTATTATTATATTTTTAACAGATTTTTTCGAATTTTTCTTATATTTTATTTAAATAAATAAAGATATAAATTCAGGGTAAGCTCCATTGCTTTTTTATTAGTAATATAATTGCTAATATTATTTGTCTACTAATTCCACAGAGTTTTTTCCTTTTGTAGACGTAAAATATTGTTATTCTGAACAATATGAGTGCTCCTCAGGATAGTGTAAGTGAACAGCCTGCTTATAATACCAGGTCTAAAGCTAATAAAAACTTTCCAGGACATCACCATGGAGGGACAACAGTACCCCCAACCAGAAAGCATGAGTATAGAGGAAAAGGACGCCCTCTTAAAAAAGATAACTATCAAAAAGACGTCTCCTCCTCTTCAGGATCAACTGTCCCACCTGGCCAAACAGGTTCTGAAGCTAGAGGAATCAAAATCTCTCATGTTCAAAGAAGTAGAGCAGTTGCAAAACAATTGCAAGGTAGGATTTCAGCAGATGAATCAGGCAATGGCAGAATTAAAGGGAGGCCTGCCCAGTCAATCAAATCAGCAACCCCCTACCCAAGGAGGGTCCACTCACTCCCAGGAGAAAATCCTGGTAGACAAATGGAAATGGGACTGGTTTCACCAACAGTGGACAAGCCACAGTTGCAACAGGGATCCACCCCCTCATCTGACTTCCTCAGCTCACCCTTACAAGGGAAAAAAGCGCCAAAAATCAGGCCTGGCAACCATCCCTTGGTAAGTAACTTACCCCCTCAGATTAGACATAATACTGATAATTACAATATAGGTAATTCTATTGATGTTAAATCTGTACAAAAAATAGAGGAGGATTTAAGAAATTTGGGTTTTAGAGTAGATACACCTGACTTGTCTTTTATCCATAATAACAGTACTATATACAATGATAATACAGTTAATCCTCAGTTGCAACCACCTACTAGTGAGATGAGAAGTTCACAGGAGAGTGAGAGAATTGAAAAGGAGGACATGGAATATTTTAACAATAATCCAACTGTCCATAGAATTGTTTCAGCATTGTGGAATAGAATGACTGATTGTGAGGAACAGACAGTTAAGCTCACTAGTGATACAATTTCATCCTTAACATTGAACATTTCTCAATTAGCAACACGTAATAAAGAATTAGAGAAAGAACATTTGTCTCTAACTCTTAAATATGATTCATTGAGTAATAAATATAATGACCTTTCAAACAAATTTTGTGAGTTAGAAAAATTATATGAAACACACTTATTAAAAACTGAATCAAGAACAAAGTTATCTTTTGCACAGACAAATCAAAGTGTCTCTGAGCTGCTACAAAGATTAACTAAAGTTGAGATTGAAACTGCCAATCTACTAATGAACCAGGATAATCATAAGTATAATCAATATAATAATAATCCTTTCATTGGCAAAAGTGAATCTCATTCCTTCCCTGTACCACCACAATTAAAACCATCTGGTGGTAGTGTCAAATCTGAAAATGTAAGTCACAAATCCGTGCAGGAAGAAATACAAGACCATTTATCAAAAGTAAATGAGTTGTTGAATTTACCTAAGATTAGTGAGATAAAATCCAATCAGAAGAACTGGCCTAAGATAGATCAGTACCCAACTTATGATGGGGAAGCCAGCTCTGATTGGCAACATTTTATTCAAAGAATTGACAACTTGAAATTCTCATATAAGTTACCAGATGAAGAGATAACATCAAAATTAATTTCTTTATTTAAGGATGTTGCTTTATTATGGTTTGAAGCTGTCTTAAGTGAGGGTAGAGACTACTCTTGGGCTGAATGGAAACAACTTATTGAAAAACAATTTGGAGGTTCTCAATTCAGGCTTACTCAGCAGAGACTGTATGAGAAAACTAGGTATAATCCGTTGAATGGTGACAAACCTATGGTATTTTTAATGACTTTAAACAAAATCTTAAAAGCCATTGAGCCTCATATGGATTTTAACTTATGGAAAGATAAGATAATTTACAAATTACCTATATCTGTCAGAGATATTGTTGTAGCTAGAACATTTAATGTTACTGAATATTCTGACTTTATTAATATTTGCAATGAAATATTACTAAACCATAAGTATGAATCAAGGTATTCCACTTATAAACAAAATGTTGAACCTGTAAAATCTCAGAATTCAAAAACACTTCAGGAGAAGCAGAAAAAACCTACTGCACCTGTAGTACCTAAAAAGTATGAAACAAATACTTGTTATAAGTGTAACAAACCTTGGGTAAAAGGTCACAAATGTGAGAAAAACATAAATATTGTTGAAAATCAACGTGAATCTGAAACTGAAACTGAAAAAAGTAAAGAATCAAGTGATTATGACAGCAATATCTCATATAGTGATGAAAATGAAGTCTGTATGTTGGAAGATGATTTGTCCATCTTTGAAAATCCAATATTAAATATGGACTCAAATGAATCTTTAATGAATTTTGAGGATGCTGAAATCATTAAGGATATACAAGCTGATAACTTTAAAATGACACCTATCACGGTTCCAGCTATCATTTCTGGTGAAAATGTTAATATAGTATTGGACACAGGAGCTGCTGGTTCAGTTGTTTCCACTAATACATTACAGAAAATTGATAGTGAATATAAGTTTAAGCTTGAACCACTTCAGAATAAAAATTGGAGAGGTTTTGGATCAGTACTACACCCCATTGGTAAATACAAAGCTGCTGTTTTCTTTAAACACCAACATGGTTATGTAAGGGTAACTTGTGACTTTGTAGTAATGGATAATACAAATTGTAGTAACTGTTTTATCATTGGAAATGATATTCTGACTAAATTTGGTGTAAAATTAGACCCTGCTAATAATAATTTTACAATTGGCATGAATGGTAAAAGGAAATTTAAAATAAATTCTTTTAACACAGTCTTACACATTGAGTCAGTAACAAATTCCCCGTCTAAAGGAAGAGAATCCAATGAGTTGGAACTTCTGGAAACAGAAATTTCAAAAGCATCATTTGGCACTCAGATAAGTGAAACTGAGAAAGATAATATTTTGGAATTAATTAAAGCTTTTCCAATGGCTTTTGCACATGGTACAAATGAACTTGGCCTTGTAAAAGATCATGAAATGAAAATTAGTTTAACCTGTGACATGGATAATATTCCTGCTAGTCTTAAAAAGAAACCATATCCTGCTTCACCAATGAAGAGGAAAGACATAGAGGATAATATTAAGATGTTATTAAAGATGAATATTCTTGAGAAGGTTGAAACTACACCAAAATATTGTGTAATATCACCAGTGCTGATTCCTTATGAACAAGATAAAGCAAGACTGTGCGGTGATTATAGAGCATTAAATACATTTACAGTAGATGATATTTATCCCTTGCCAAGGATTGCCTCTATACATGCTACCCTTAAAGGTGCTAAATATATAAGTTGCCTAGATGGAAATAAAGGGTACCATCAAATTCCTGTTGAAAAGAATTCACAGAACTTTTTGTTGATAACAACACACATGGGAATTTATAAGTATGTCAGAATGCCATTTGGACCAAAGAATGCTCCATCAGTATTTCAAAAATTAATGGATATAACATTCCATAATGAAATGATTGAGGGATGGTTAATGGTATACATTGATGACATCATAGTGTTCTCTAAATCTTTTGATGAACACTTAATCCATTTAAGGAAAGTATTTCAGAAAATGGATGAAATAAAAATGACCCTTGCATTGAAAAAATGTAAATTTGGGTTTGAATCTTTAAAAGTGCTTGGTCATATTGTATCTGGCTTACAAATATGTGTAGACCAAAATAAAGTGGCTGCAATAAAGAATATTGGCATTCCCCAAAATGTGAAGGATGTACAATCTTTTCTTGGAATGTGTGGTTATTATAGACAATATATAAAAAACTACCAATCAATTGCTGCACCACTGACCACACTGATAAAGAAATCAGAAGCTTTCATTTGGAATAATGAAAGACAACAAGCTTTTAATAAGTTGAAAGAATGTTTAATGACAGCTCCTATCTTGGGATTACCAGATTTCCAATTACCTTTTGTATTATATACAGATGCAAGTTTTATTGGACTGGGTGCTGCTTTGCATCAAAAACAACTTATTGAAGGTAAAATGTCAGAAGTAGTAATCTGCTATATTTCACGTACTCTGAGAAGTAGTGAATTAAAATATGGTGCTACTCAACTTGAATGTTTGGCAGTAGTATGGGCTCTTGAAAAGCTACATTATTACCTTGAAGACCAAAAATTTGAGTTAATAACTGACTGTAGTGCAGTTAAGTCACTCTTAAACATGAAAACTCCTAATAGACACATGTTTAGATGGCAATTAGCTGTACAAGAATACAGAGGACGGATGACTATTACACATAGAGCAGGAACCTTGCACTCTAATGTAGATCTGTTATCTAGAGTACCTCTGCCTAATAATGATGATAATCCTGCTTATGTTCCTGAATCAGAGATTATTAACATTTATGGCATTTATATTGTAGATCTTGAGGATGAATTTATGCAATCAATTCTTGATAATTATAATTCAGATCCAGACTTAAGTAAATTAACTACAATATTAAATGATCCATCTAATGCTTCAATGAATGTTTTAATAAAAACATTACCAGATAAATATAAAGAGGCATTAGAGAAAGGAAAATTTTCCATTGAGGATGGTTTTATATATTACAGGAAAAAATTAAGTAATGTAATTGTAATTCCCCCTTCAATGAAGGAGTTAATGTTAAGTATATGTCATGATGATATATTAGCAGGTCATTTTGACTACCATAAAACATTAACCAGAGTAAAAAACACGGCTTGGTGGATTAACATGTCTGAGGATGTTCAGAAATATGTTGAAACATGTGATTCTTGTCAAAAATCTAAAAGATTAACAGGAAAAAGAGCTGGTTTATTACAACAAATTGAGCAACCAAAAGCTCCATGGGAAATCATTAACATGGACTTTGTAACAGGTTTGCCAATAGCAGGGCATAAGAGTTATAACTCCTGCTGGGTAATTGTAGATAGATTTACAAAGATGTGTAAATTTATTCCTACCCACAAAGAGGTTTCTGCAAAGGACTTAGCTTTTTTATGGTGGACACAAATGTTAAATACAGCAGGTTTCCCCAAAGCAATAGTTTCAGACAGAGATCCTAAATTTACTTCTGAGTTCTGGACGTCACTTATGGATGTTTCAGGGTGTCAATTAAAACTTTCTACAGCACACCATCCACAAACTGATGGGCTAGCAGAAAGAATGATACAAACCTTAGAAGATATGATAAGAAGATACTGTGCTTTTGGTCTAAATTTTAAAGACAATGACAAATTCACGCATGATTGGGTAACCCTTATCCCAGGTTTAGAATTTGCATATAATAGTACAGTACATTCTGTCACTGGCAAAAAGCCATTTGAGTTATGGTTGGGTTATGTACCTAATACCCCTGCTAAAACTCTTAATAAGTTACCTAGATTGGATATTCATCCAGGTACTAAATCTTTTCTTCAGATGCAAGAACTATGCAGAAAACATGCTCAAGAATGTATAAATAAGGCTTTTGAGTATGAAAAGAAAAGATGGGATAAAGCCCATAAAGAACAAATGTTCAAAGAGGGTGATGAAGTCCTTATTTCAACGCTACATTTCAATTTAAATGGTAATGTTAAATTGAAGGATCCATTCATTGGACCATTTGTAGTTAAAAAGATGGTTGGTAATAATGCTGTTGAGGTTATTCTATATGCACCTTATGATAGAAAACATCCAGTATTTCCTATTTCTCTTATAAAACCATACCATTCTAATGATACTGCTCTCTTTCCAAGAAGATCAGGAAGGCATAAACAGCAACCTGAAGAAATAGTGGAAAAAGCAGAAATTGAAAAGATACTCAAAAAGAGACACCTTACAAAAGAAAAGGGAGTTGAGTATCTACTAAGATTTAAAAATAAATCAAGTGAATATGACCAGTGGATTCCAGAAAATGAAATCTCTGATCTTAAAAATCTCTTGAAAAAATTTAAATCTAAATAATACTGTTCATTCAGTATATGTATTATAAAAATTCTTTTTTATTTTATTATTTCATTCCTTAAGATTAATTAAAATGTCTTAACATTTTTTTTATTGTTTTTTTTTGGAGTGAGGGAGTGTCAGCCTAAATATCCTTAGTACTGAGTATTTCTTATGCTTAAAATAAGATAACCTTAATTAGATTAAGCTTATATCTTAAAAATAAGGTTAAAATAATAATATATATTATTTTATTATATATATATATAATTATTATTCTATTATATAATTTATAATAGTTTAAATAGCTTATCCATGGCCTAATAATACTTATTAAGGTGTTAATGGAGTCATAATATACTTATCTTAAGTGATATGAAGTAATTATTGACATACATAAGCTTATATGTATACATAAATCTCATATTCAGTGAAATATGCAGTATATTATGTATATTTAGGTATATAAGTGGGTTTTAGCCCCTTAATAGCCTATAACCTTTGTTTTTCTGCTTATTTTAGGTCATATGGACGAAATCAGTGGACTCACAACGCCTACAGAAGCATAGACACCTATATCAGGCGCATACACCCAGTTTGGACAACTAAAATTACTTCCTTGGATGGTTATTCACGGATTTATGGGTTGGAAATATGTTTTTGGGTTAATGTGGATGCTTGGGGATGTTATTGGGGGCTTGGACATTTTATTTGTTTCCTTTATATGCTTTTAGTTTCATTAAATCTCTTTTTGATCTTTTATTTTACCTGTTTCTTTATGGTATCCGCTTTTATCTGGGTTTTCTAATTATGGTATGGCTCTGTGTTATTATTAATAGTGATGGAGGGTCCTTACTGGAGGTCTGGGTGTTGAAACTGCTTGAAGTGGACGCCATGGGGAGGTGATGGGCCCTCACAGTGCTGTAATTGCCGGGGATAGCAGTGACATCATCTGGATTGAAGGTCTGTGCACTCCAGTGGATTTGGGTATAAGTAAGGAGGGATTTTGACGGTTTATAATCATCATTCAATTACTACACTTCAAATAAACACTACACTACAATTATTAACGTCTAGAAATATATTATAAAGCCCTTATAAATTGATATTATCTTTATAAAAGCTATAACTATATTTTATTCTTCTATTTTCCACCACTAGCACGCATTTAAATCCAAGTATTGTGAGTTTAACTTGAGTATAACTATTCTATTAGTCTTCCCCTGAGGTTTAATCACTAAATCATTTATTAATAAGTAGTTGGACCATAAAATAACACTATTATATCATACTTATATACTAGACTGTACTGACAGTTTACCTTTTTCCAACGCATTTTTATACTTTGGAGGCAAGGTTTTAATTAATGCACTCATAGAGGCATTTGTTGGATCATTAAGAATGGTAGATAGCTTAGACAAATCTTTATCAGATGAATAATTTTCCAATATAGTTTGCATAAACTCTTCTTCTAAATCCACTATATAAATCCCAAATATATGTATAACCTCATTTTCAGGTACATAAGCTGGGTTGTCAGCATCATTTGGCAAAGGACTTCTGGATAATAAATCCACATTTGAATGCAATGTTCCTACTCTATGAGTGATTGTCATTCTTCCTCTGTACTCTTGTACAGCTAGTTGCCATCTAAACATGTGCCTATTAGGTGTTTTCATGTTTAGTAATGATTTTACTGCACTGCAATCTGTTATAAGTTCAAACTTCTGGTCTTCCAGATAGTAATGAAGTTTCTCCAAAGCCCACACCACGGCTAAACATTCTAGCTGTGTGGAACCATACCTTAATTCTGTCTTTCTTAAGGTTCTGGATATATAACAGATAACTACTTCAGATAATTTTCCATTTATTATCTGTTTTTGCTGTAAAGCAGCACCCAAACCTATGAAACTTGCATCAGTGTACAAGATAAAAGGTAGGGTGAAATCTGGCAGTCCCAATATTGGAGCTGACATTAAACATTCCTTTAATTTGTTAAAGGCGTGCTGTCTTTCATTATTCCAAATGAAAGCTTCATTCTTCCTGATTAATGTTGTTAAAGGGGCTGCAATGGATTGGTAATTTTTAATATATTGTCTATAATATACACACATACCCAAAAAACTTTGAACCTCTTTTACATTTTTAGGTATCCCAATGTTTTTAATTGCTGCCACTTTATTCTGGTCAACACAAATTTGTAATCCAGATACAACATGTCCAAGTACTTTCAAGGATTGAAATCCAAACTTACATTTCTTTAATGCAATAGTCATATTAATTTCATCCATTTTTTGAAAGACTCTTTTCAGGTGATTTAAATGTTCATCATATGTTTTTGAAAACACTATGATGTCATCAATATAGACCAATAGCCATCCTTCAACCATTTCCTGATGAAAAACACTATCCATCAATTTTTGGAAGACTGAAGGGGCATTCTTTGGGCCAAATGGCATTCTCACATACTTATATATACCCATATGTGTGGTTATTAATAAGTAATTTTGAGAATTTCTTTCCACAGGAATCTGGTGGTAACCCTTGTTCCCATCCAGACAGGAAATATATTTTGCTCCTTGTAAGGTAGCATGGATAGAAGCTATCCTTGGTAGAGGGTAAATATCATCTACTGTATATGTATTCAGAGCTCTATAATCACCGCATAATCTTGCCTTATCTTTTTCATAAGAGATTAATACTGGTGAAATGACACAATACTTAGGTGTTGTGTCCACTTTTTCAACAATACCCATTTCCAACAACAATTTTATATTGTCTTCAATATCTTTCCTTTTTGCAGGAGATGCTGGGTAAGGTTTCTTTTTTAAACTGCCAGGAATATTATCCAGATCACAGCTTAAAGAGATTTTCATCTCATGGTCTTTGACCAATCCTAGTTCATTTGAGCCATGAGCAAATGCCATAGGATATGATTTATTCAATCTCAAAATATCTTCTTGTTCAATTTTTGAGAGTTGAGGACTGAAAGAGGCCTTTTGAATTTCATTTTCCAATTCACCCACTTCATTGGTGGTTCTTCCACCTTGCAGTTGTTCTTCTCTAGGAGAAATGGTATATACTGAATTTTCAGAACATATTTTGAATTTTCTTTTACCATTCACCCCTATGGTGAAACAACTGTTTGCAGGATCTAGTTTAATGCCAAATTTTGTCAATAAATCATTGCCAATAATAAACCAATCACTACAATTATTATTATCCATTACTACAAATTCACAAACTGCTCTAACATATCCATTATTATATTTAAAGAATACAGCAGTTTTGTATTTGCCAATTGGATTTAATACTGAACCAAAACCCCTCCAGTTCTTTGTCTGAACAGGTTCTAGTTTTTCCTGGTACTTACTATCAAGTTTCATTAATGCATTGAGTGAAACTACACTACCTGCAGCCCCAGTGTCAAGAATGGCATTCATTTCTTTTCCACATATGATAATAGGTGCTCTGATAGGTGTTATTTTGTAAGTATCATGAGATACATCTTTAATTATTTCAGCTTCCTCTATAGAAGTTAAAGATGTGTCTGTATGAGGTATAGCATCATTCAGGAACATTATATCCTGTTCTAATACCAATATCTCATTTTCATCATCACTGTAAGATATGTTACTCTTGCAATCCTCACTGGATTCCACATTCTCATCTTCATGATTACTAGGTTCAGAATTCTGTGAGGTTTCAATAACATTTATTCTTTTCTTACACGTGTGACCTTTAACCCAAGGTTCATTACATTTGTAACAAGTGTTATTTTCTTGTCTCTTAGGGACAAGGGGAGCTGAAGGTTTTTTCTTTTCCACTGGTAACTTACTTGTAGTAGGTTTTACCACGTCAACACTTTGTCTGTAATTACTATACTTGGTTTCATATTTGTGGTTTAATAATATCTCATTGCATATATTAATGAATCCAGAGGTGTCTCTGACAGTTTCAGTTCTAGCAACAATAATGTCTCTAACTGATATAGGCAATTTGTATATTATTTTCTCTTTCCACTCTTCATAATCCATTTTTGGATCCATAGCTTTCATGATTTTTATTAAATTCATTAAGAAGACCATGGGTTTTTCTCCAGCATTTGGATTATATCTGGCCCTTTCATACAGTCTTTGTTGAGTGATTCTAAATTTTGGGCCACCAAATTGCCTTTCAATTAGTGCCTTCCATTCATTCCAGGAGTAATTAATTCCCTCACTCAATACAGATTCAAACCATAATAAGGCCACATCTGTAAATAAAGATATTAACTTTGAAGTAATTTCTTCATCAGGTAATTTGTATGAAAATTTTAGGTTATCAATTCTTTGTATGAATTGTTGCCAATCAGATTTTGAATCCCCGTCAAAAGAAGGGTACTGATCTAACTTAGGCCAGTTCTTTTGGCTAGTTTTTGCTTCCCTAACCTGAGGAATATTGAGTAATTCACTTACTTTAGAAAGATGATCATTTATTTCATCTTTTACTGATTTTATATTCTCAGAGCCCATGACACTATGTTCATGTTCCATCATTGGTTTATCCTCAGAGTGTTTCATAAAAACTGGTACTCTTTCGACATAAGAGGTATTATCCTTTATTGTTTCAGTATTTTTCAAAATGTTAGCTACTTCAATTTCTACTCTTTGTAACCTATCTTTTATTACAGGTACTTGAGTCAAAGTATCATTTACATTTGAAAAAGACAATTTTACACGTCCCTCTATGGTAGCCATAATATTCTGAGAGTGTTCTAATTTACTTTCTAAATTTCTAATCTCAGATTTTAATCTTTTACTCTCATTGATTAATTCATTATTTGAATTTTCAATAATTTTTAATTTATTGGCTGTGGTACTCAATGATTGTGTTAGCTGTAATAATACATTTTCTGTATTAATGTTTGACTCTTTTGAGAACTCTTCCAATTTTTCAATTCTTAATAATAATTTACTTATTATTTTTGATTCCATTGGATTCTCTTTTAAAAAATATTCTATTTTTTCCGTGTCCAATTCAGAAGACTCATTTTCAGGGTCAAGATTTAATTCATTTGATTCCATTTTTATATTAATAGTATTTTCCTGGTGGTCAATAAAACTATTTACATTGTCCTCATGTAAAGACAAGTTTAACATATTCTGTTCAAATGAATAATCCTTTAAATCCTTATCAATAATATCCAATATTTCCTTATCAATCTCATTACCTATAAGTAATTTATTTTCAGGTTGATATAATTGATCATAAGAAGTTGGATGACTTACCAAGGTCTTATCCCACTTCCCCTGCCTCTCCTTGCCTTTCCCCTGTAAGGGTGACTGCTGGAGCCCTGCTGTTGAGGATTGTTGTAGTTTTGGGCGTACCAATCCCATTTCCATTTGCTTACAGTAATTTTTTGGTCCTCCTCTTGGGCTGGAGGTGTTGCTATGGAATTGTTGGGTGCCACTGTTGGTGGTTGAGTCTTTATGTCCACTAGAGCTTGGTTGACCTCTATGAAACCTTGAGCTGCTCTCTTTTCCAGATTGTTGATCTGGTCCACTATATTGTTGACTCTTATTGTCAAGGTGTTCAGTAGGGTGGATAGGGAGTGAACTTGTTCTTGTAAAGTATTTTTTGTTTTCTTTATTGAAACCTGCTTTAAAAGCTTTTCCCTTTCCTCCAGAGACATTGACGGAGTGTTGTTGATTATGGGAGAGTCCTGGCCCTCCATTTGAATGTCCTGTAACAGGTCTTTCAGCTCTAGGTCTTAAGTTATAAGGTTTTACCTTATTACTTACAATGTCATTGTTGTCACACATTTTTACGTGGAATTTAAAGAATTGAAAGTTTAGATATGAAAACTTCAAAAAGGAGTTTTATCAGTATTTATCAATACCACTGAAGACAATTTTATTGCTTACTTATTGGTATGAAGTGAATATTTTAAGTGCCAAAAGTCAAATATGCTTTTATGTGGTCACTTGATTTAACTGGTCTACAATATGTAGCCGTGTTTTTATATTCAAAAGAAAACAACTGTCAGTATGATTCTTTCTAAATATTTAATGAATTTTACAAACCAATAAAAGAAAAGATTAAGAGTCCTGTTAAAAGAAAACAATTAATCAGTTTAATTGGTTTATTATCTGCAAAGATCACAAATTTAATTGGTCTATTGACAGACTCCCACTAAGAACAATTATATGTTAAATTAGTGGTAAAAATTTTATCTGCAAAAGATCTCAAATTTAATTGGTCTATTGACAGACCCACTAATAACAATTATAAGTTAAATTAGTGGTAAAATTGTTGATTCAATATCACAATTTTATAATATAACAGGGCTTCTTTTTCTGAAATCACTATATAAGTGACCCCAACCTGTTGTAATTATCCAAATATTTCTATAGGGATATTATTTACGTGCACCTTCTTTTGAAAATTTCACTTACAGGATTATAACAGAATTCTTGAGGAAAGGTCCCCAATTGTCAGGCTAAGGTCAAGTACAACGACGTGAACTAGCTTGAATAGTCAGTTGTCTAGAAGATTTTAATGGTCCTATATGAATACTGCAGATCTAATCCACTAAGTTGTAAAATATAATCAAATATAAAGGTCTCAGTAATATAATTCTCACTATTCTTATATATGGCTTACAATCTTTATAGTTGGTAGAAAAATAGATTATATAAATTCAGATACTATTCAAAAGTCTTATAAAAGTACTAATTGATATGTATTGTAATTGGTTTGGTTATATTGGTTAAATTGTAATGATAAAGAATGAAGAAATACAACCCAAAAACCTCCTCCTTTTATACACACTGAGTTCCCCAATGATTCCCTTGATGTACCACCCAATACACAGTTAATCACGCCTCTAAACAACTAATAGACATTCCCATCAACATTCCCAGTGACCCATGACATAATTAGAAGAGTAATAACCACCAAAATCCTGAAATAATAAGGGAAATCCATCAAAATTAAAGAAAAAGACAAAAAGAGAGTATATGCGTATAAAACAATAATATTAAGGACTAAAGGAGACTTTTTAAGGTTAATAATAGCTTAATAATAAGGGGGATTGACTGTAGAAATAATGGGGCTAATCCTGACATTATACTACGTGAAATTCCCATTCAAAAATAACCAAAATTGACTGAGAAACCACCCAAAAACTTAAAAAAGAGCGTGAGATGTGGGGTAACTACATGCAGTTCTTGGCAGGCGCTTGCACGGGTAAATCCTGGACTAAAATTAGGCGAATTTAAGCGTGGTGATGAAATAAAGTGCCAAGAGTGAGGTTATTAATGAAATTAGTGCATATAAACAGGGTCAATGCATTATTAATTAAGCTAGGACACTAAATAAGCGCCTGTCGCCTATTTTAGTGTGTTTCCCCACAGTGGGCGTAGAATGTGGGGTAATTATAGTGTGAAAAAGCTAACTTTGCTAAAAATGAAGCTATTCACACGGGAAAAAAGCAGGCAGTATGTGGCCAGTACACAGAAGCCATTTCTGGCATAAAAAACACCAAATTTGAAAAGTGTTATTTTTATGCATTTAAATAGCCAAATCAATAGTTCCAAATGAGCCCAATTGATCTGTCAAAGCGCAATTTTGATATTCTCAATTTTATAGCGCATATAGTCAACTTTTAAGTGAAATAAAGCGCATTTCTTGTTTTTTGCATAAAACAATGAATATAACAGCTTTAAGTGTACTTAAAAATTATGCAGCCTTATACTTAAGGTTCTTAAGATTACCCTAACATATCCCAACTTAATATTAAGTACATAAGACCTATAAAAGGTGGATATATGCATGTATATAAGGTGTTATAATGGCATTTTTTGTGTATTATCATAATTTTACTTATGTATACTATTTGTGTACTCTTATTTATTATTCCCATGTATAGTTCATGTGTTTAACATAACTTATAAGTACTTTTTACTCAGTCCTGGAGATATACAGGCTGACAGGTGCTGTAAAGTCCCTCTTAAACCTAAAGACACCTAACAGACATATGTTCAGGTGGCAACTTGCTGTTCAAGAATACAGAGGAAGGATGACAATTATCCATAGATCTGGAAATGTTCACTCTAATGTTGATATGCTCTCCAGATTTCCTCTTCCAAATAATGACTCAAATCCTGCTTATGTACCTGAAGATGATACTGTTCATATCCATGGTATATTTATAGTTGATATGGAAGAGGAGTTATTACAGTTGATACTGGATTCATATGATAAAGATTCTGATTTAAATAAATTGGTTACTATCTTAAATGATCCTAAGAATGCTTCAATTCAAGCATTAATAAAAACTCTTCCTGTAAAGTACCAAAATGCTTTAAATAAAGGAAAGTTCTCTATTGAAGATGGTTATATATATTATAGAAGGAAGCTTACCAATGTAATTGTAATTCCTTCTTCAATGAAAGAAATTATCCTCAAACTTTGTCATGATGACATATTAGCTGGTCATTTTGATCTTGAAAAAACATTGATTAGAATCAAAAACACTGCATGGTGGGCTAATATGTCTGAAGACACAAAATTATATGTTGAATCTTGTGATTCCTGCCAAAAATCTAAAAGTTTAACAGGTAAGAGAGCAGGGTTATTACAACATATTGAAACACCTAGTTCTCCCTGGCAAATCATTAATATGGATTTTGTCACTGGTCTTCCTGTTGCAGGTAAAGACAGATTTAACTCTTGTTGGGTAATAGTTGATAGATTCACAAAAATGTGCAAATTTATTCCAACCCACAAAGATGTATCCACCAAAGAATTAGCTTTCTTATGGTGGTCTTACATG
Organism: Hemileia vastatrix; assembly: GCA_030280995.1. Taxonomy (NCBI): domain Eukaryota; kingdom Fungi; phylum Basidiomycota; class Pucciniomycetes; order Pucciniales; family Zaghouaniaceae; genus Hemileia; species Hemileia vastatrix. Next base: position 16,512,687 of record JASXTE010000016.1, read on the forward strand.
TTTAATATTATTGGTTTTCCAAAAGCCATTATCTTTGATAGGGATCCAAAATTCACTTCTGAGTTTTGGACCTCTTTGATGGATATTTGTGGCTGTGAGTTAAAATTGTCTACAGCTCACCATCCTCAGACTGATGGTCTAGCTGAAAGAATGATTCAAACTCTGGAAGATATGATTAGAAGGTATTGTGCCTTTGGTTTAGAATATAAAGACAATGGCAGATTTATTCATGATTGGGTCACTCTTTTGCCTGGTCTTGGATTTGCATATAATAGCACTGTTCATTCTGTCACTGAGAAAAAGCCTTTTGAGCTTTGGTTAGGTTATGTCCCAAACACTCCTGCTCAGATTCTCAATAATAAATTACCTAAGTTGGAACTACACCCTGGTGTAAAATCTTTTATGCAAATGCAACAGCTATGCAGAAAACATGCTCAGAGTTGTATTGATAAAGCATTTGAATATGAAAAGAAAAGATGGGATAAATCCCATAAAGAATACACATTTAACAAGGGTGATGAAGTGTTGATCTCTACTGTCCATTTCAATTTACAAGGTAACTACAAATTAAAAGATCCTTTTGTAGGACCATTTGTTGTTAAAAGAATGGTTGGTGATAATGCAGTAGAAGTTGTATTGTATTCTCCATATGATAGGAAACATCCTGTCTTTCCCATTTCTTTGCTTAAGCCTTATACTTCAAACAGTGACTTATTTCCAAAAAGAAGAGGAAGAGCTAAGAAGAACCCTCAGGAAGTCACAGAAACAGCAGAAATTGATAAAATTCTCAATGATAGAATTATCACTTCTGAGAGAGGTACTGAATATTTATTGAGATATAAGAACAAATCATCTGAACATGATGCATGGATACCTGGCAAGGAAATTTCAAATCTGCCTACTCTGTTGAAAAAATACAAAAAGAAAAAATCTTAGCATTTTTTTTTATTGTTTTTTTTAGAGTGAGGGAGTGTCAGCCAGGCTATTCCGGGAGTCCAGTAAATGATATGTAACTTATAAAACCTGAAAGAGTGGGTAAGAATTGTATTTAATGAATATAAATTATTATTTTATTGCATAATAAAATTATATAAGTATTTTATTATATACAAGTGTTATATTAATTTTATTGGTTATATAAATTTTTATATACATTTAAATTAAACATAATAGGGGGTGTCAGTTCTGGCAAATCTGCACTTACAAATCCGCACTTAAATTTGACCAAATCCGCACTTAAATAAGTGCGGATTTCCAAAACACACTAGCCCCAATACTGGTGGATTTCAAAATGAAATAAGTCACTTATTTCACTCAAATCCGCACTTTCTCAACCAAAAGTGCTGATTTCACCATCAAGTCCCATTTCACTGATTTGTCAGCATCATCCCATTCATACGCAGCACTCCGCAGAATAACACTTCATAACTCAAAACATCGTACATCACTTACATCTTCATATCATATCATATAAGAGTCATGCCTTCCTCACTTTCAAATCGTGATAAATTACATAAAGCAATGACTTTCATGGCGCTTGAACTGCTCTTGGACTCTGATTCCGATTCTGATCTAGAAGAAGATTTTGTCGTTTTATCAAAAATGGCCAGGAAACGTTACCTTCTTCCCAGAAAGCCTCAAGTACTTCATACCCCCAAGTACACCATCCAAACACTTCTTAACCTATCTACACCCAGTTTTAGACAGCTGTTCAGGACTTCTCAGGAATGTTTCCTTAAATTGCTTGAGCTTATTCAGGATCATCCCATATTTCACAATAATTCTCATAAAGAACAACGACATCCTTCAATTCAATTGGCCATCACACTATGTCATTTGGGTTCAAATGGTAATGGAGCCGCTTTGAAACGTTTAGAAAATGTCTTTGATTTAGGGTATGGTTCAGTTAACACTTATACCAAACGATGTATCACTGCCATCAACTCCTTGGAATCTCAACTTCTCACCTGGCCAAAAAAAGAAGAGCGACTTGAATCATCTCAGGTTATGCAAGCAGAGGGCTTTCCAGGATGTATTGGTTTTGTTGATGGTACTACTATTCCTTTGAGCCAGAAACCTGGTCAAGGTGGAAACAATTACTTTGACCGTAAAAAGAGGTAGATTATTTTTAACTCCTTTCATCCTCCTTGAAACTAACACAAACAAATATATCTTCTTTATAGATATTCAATTAACGTTCAGCTTATATGTGACGTAAACAAAAAATTTATATCATTCTTTGCTGGCTATCCTGGCTCATGTCATGACTCCTACGTCTTCCAAAGAATGCATATTTCAAATGAACCTGAAAAATTCTTTGATGAAAATCAGTATCTTCTTGCAGATTCTGCTTATGTGAATGGAAAGTATGTACTTCCTGCTTTTCGGGGAGCAGCTTCAGAAGACAGTCAAAATGCCAAATTCAACAATCATTTGGCAAAGTCAAGAGTCCGTATTGAACATTCTATTGGAATCTTGAAAGGCCGTTTTTCTAGTTTAAGGGAATTAAGAAGTCCTCTTAGAAATAAATCTGAAATGGAGGCGGTGATCAACTGGATTCTGTGTTGCACTATACTTCATAACCTACTTGCTGACCTCAAAGATCAATGGTTAGAGCTGTATGAAGATGAACAAGTTGATTCACCTCCGACTATATCCAACACTTCTATTTCTCAATCAACTAGTATAAGGGCGAAAATCCTTCCAATAACACTCCAACATTTTTCAACGCAATTTTAATTTTTTTCTCTTTCTCTTCAAATTATCAATTTGCATGTATTATTCACTGAGAATGGTAAATTTTTTTGCATATTTTTTTGGTTTTTGAATTTGCTGTTAAAGTCTTATTTTTTTTTTCTCTCTGTGTTTTCTTTCATCAACTCAACATGAAATCGTATATTTTCAGCAAACACCACGCAATATAGGGGGAGGACTTGCTAGCAAGTCCGCAACTTGAAGTCAGATGGAAATCAGATGGAACTCAGACTAAAGTAATACTGAACTTTCACTTGAAGTATCACACAAATAACAATGGATCTATATTGAAAACATAGTGAAAGTGTGAGGATAACTGAATGGAAGCCAGAAAAAATCATTCCATGAGTCTACTCAATGCAAAGTATTTTTTGAAACAGCTTATTAAAATAATACTTTATTAAATTAATTTGATCAATAAAAATTGATTGACAATATTGCAATTCTTAAATACAATAATTTTATTAAAAAATTTCAGATTACATATAAAAAAAATCAGTGACTTTTTCTATTACTTACAACTGTTTTTACAGAATTGAAAACTATGTTTCAGCTAATATTTTATGGAAGTGAACTCTGTTCTTCGCCCAAAGAACAGAGTTCATCCTCCTATTTTCACACTCTGTTTAAAAAGAATAAAATGACTTACCTGGAGAGATGAGTTGAGAAAAAAGAAATATAAGTGAATGGAAGTGAACTCTGTTCTTCGCCCGAAGAACAGAGTTCATCCTCCTATTTTCACACTCTGTTTAAAAAGAATAAAATGACTTACCTGGAGAGATGAGTTGAGAAAAAAGAAATATAAGTGAATGGAAGTGAACTCTGTTTGGTTTGGGACTAAGGCTGGAGAGAGGGGTGAGGAAGGGTGTATGGGGTAGCGAAAAGGTTGGGAAAGAGTTGGAAGGGAAGATTAAGGGTTCCGAGGCATTTTAAATGAAGAAAAGGGTCTGGGAGAGGTTGAGAGGGGTGAAATGGGGATCAAAAGAGGATGGCATACAATGGGGCTGGGAGGATAGCGAAAGGCATGGGGAGGGAAGACAAGCATGTGTTGATAGAATTGAAAGGGATGGAGATTGGTGCAAACAGAATGTGAAAATAGGAGGATGAACTCTGTTCTTCGGGCGAAGAACAGAGTTCACTTCCATAAAATATTAGCTGAAACATAGTTTTCAATTCTGTAAAAACAGTTGTAAGTAATAGAAAAAGTCACTGATTTTTTTTCTATGTAATCCTTGCTTTACGAGGAGACTTTTGTGACGAAGCAGATTTTTGAGTTACCTTTTGAGATTTGGAATGTCTGGGAGGCATTATGAAACTGGCACATAACAAGAAAAAAGATTAAAAAGTAGAAGAAATAAGTAAAAAAGAATGTAAACATGCCTGGTCAAAATATTGAAAATGTCAGGAAGGGGTGTGTGCCGAGGATTGATGGGTAGGTAGCAAGGAGGGTCAGTGTGTCACATGTGACAGGGATGGGGTAAGAAAGGAAGGGATGTTTTGTGGCCAAAATGTGGTTGTGAAAAAAAACGGGAAAAAAGTGCTGATTTGAGGTCATAACTGACACCCTTTTTTGAAATAAGTGACTTTTTTGCAAAATTTAAGTGCTGATTTGTAAGTGCTGATTTTGTTTGAAATCCGCACTTAATTTAAGTGCGGATTTGCCAGAACTGACACCCCCTAATATAATATATTCTACAAATAATGGCGCATTTTTATGTTACTTAATAATTATAAATTTATATTTAATTAATTGAAAAAATATATATTATAATTATAAGCGTTAAATTGACTTATAATATATTTAAATTAATTATTTAAATTTATATATTAAATAACACCTCTCATATAATACTAAACAATAATTAATGACGCTTCTTTTGACCCTTAATTATGTCAGGAAAAACCAATTAAGTAATTTATACTAAATTGAGATTAATTACATGTTTTGTTGCGTCAAAGTATTTTTTGTTTCACTTAAAATATCCTTAAATCAGACTGTACCATCTGTTTGGAATTATTTTTCTCATAGTTCCTATGTTCCAATCTTGTTTAGTTATTCACTATTTTTACTTACTGATTTGGGAATTAATGGCGGGAAAATTGGATTCTTAATTGGGGTTTTAATTATTTGTTTCATGTTTTTCTCTACATTGTTATGTTTCATTTACTCTTTGATATATTTGTTTTATTCTATTCTAACTATTGTATTTACAAACATAGTGGCGCGTCAGAGGACCCATTGCCTATAAAAGGGCCTTGGATAATCCCCTGTAGCATCATCACTTATTATACACTCCACAAATTAAATACTATTTTACTACGTTTATATTTTTTTTATTAGTAATACAATTCTAATTAAAATTCTATATAACAAATTAAAGGTTTCTTTAAGTCTGATAGTAATTAAAAGTGTTTGCCGCGCAGAACCCTTACATTAAATAGTATTATTATTAATAAATTCTAAGTTTTTGTCATCTCTCAAAGTTGCTCGCCGTTGTTTCCCTCTTAAATAAATTAAATATTTTATTGTAATTTATTTCTTTTATTATTCCCTTGTCCTCCTCCTTCTCTCCTCCTTTTATCCTCTTTTTCTTACCTTCTTCTAGACGACCGACCGACAGTACTTCAGTTTGAATACCTGATTGAGCATCAATGGCATATTGGAGTGCCATGGAGAAGATTGAATCAAAAGTGAATGTGAATCCTCTTTCCTTGATACTGTCAAACAGTTCCTCAATTTGAGCTGTAAGTTTGGTAGGGTTTGAAATGTTGCTTATTTTCAGGGAGTGGATATGGAGATAGAGATCTAGCTGTTCAGTTTGTGAGTTGCCACTGAAAAGTTCCTTCAGATATTCGAAATCACTTCTGCTGTCAGGCTAAGTTCAAGCACATAGAGATGAATAGCTTCAGTAGTCATTTTTCTAGAAGATTTAAATTATCCTATATTAATACTGTAGTATAAGTCCAATAAGTATTAAAATATAACTCAATATAAGTGTCTCATTAATTGTAATCTCACCAATAATAAATGGTTTACAATCTTATATTTATTAGAAAAATAGAGAATATAATTCAAACACTATTCAAAGACTTTTAAAAGTACTAATTAAATGTATTGTAATTGTAATGGTTATATGTTTTAATTGTAATGATAAAGAATGTAGAAAATAAGACCAAAAACCCCTCCTTTTATACCCAATAATTCTTCAATTTATCCCCTTGATTTACCAGCCCTATACATTGCCAATGATGCCTCATTCTAGCTAATAAAACTTTCCATAAACATGAGGAATAAAAAATAACACAATTAGAATGATATCACTCACCAAAATCATGGAGTAATAGGGATAATCCATCAAAATAAAAGAATAAGAACAAAAGAGGGTATATGCATGTAATACCTTATAATAAAGACTAAAAAAAGGAATAATAAACTAAATATTACCCAATATTAAGGGTGATAAACAGTATAAATGATGGGGCTAATTATTCCAATATACTACATGACATCCCCATTCAAAAATGACCAATATTGACTGAGAGACTACTGATAAACCCAAAAAACAACATGAGATGTTGGGTAACTGAATTCAGTCCTTGGAAGATGCTTGCATAGGTAAATCCTTGACTAACATAGGTGAATTTAAGCATGGTAGTTAATTAAAGGCGCCAAGCTTGAGGTTATTAATGGAATTATTGCATATAATGAGGTCAATGCACTTATAATAAAATTAGGACACTAAATAAGCTCCTTTCACTTATTTTAGCATGTTTCCCCACAGTGGGCATATAATGTGGGGTAATTATAGTTAGAAAAAGCTAAATTTTCTAAATAAGAAGCTATTCACATGAGAAAAATGCAGGCAGTATATGGCCAGTACGCAGAAGCCATTTCTGGCATAAAAAAACACCAAATTTGAAAAGTGTTATATTTATGCATTTGAATAGCCAAATCAATATTCCTAATTAAGACAAATTGATCTGTAAAATTGAATTTTTCATTAATATTAAATTTATAGCACATGCACCACACAATATTTGGGGGGACTTGCTAGCAAGTCCTCAATATGAAGTTAGATGGAGCTCAGATGGAACTCAGAATGAACTCAATATGAAATCTTCATGAAATAAGCTTAAAATATTCACAAAACATGGGTGAGTTTTGATTGAAAGAATTATGAAAACCTATTAAAAGCTGAATGGTAGTCAGAATATAAGAACTTTTGAAATATTTTCAATAAAAAATACTTTTTGATGAAATGTAATCAGATAATCTTTCTGAATAAGAATTTAAGAACAAAAAGACATGAAATTACATTATTTTTTCTTGAGTATAAATTTTTAATCATTCTAAGAAATATACTACATATTTTTGAAAAAATTTAAAAAATAGTTCATGACTTCTTAATGTAGAAAACATCCATTTTTTCATAATCCACAACAATCATTTTTTATAGAGACCATGTAAACTGAATTTTTCTCAATTTTTTTTCAGAATTTTTAGCTTATGCAATAATTTTCTTATTTAAATGAAGTATATAACTGAAATATTAAGCCATAGATACTATCCCATATTATATTCTAAAACTCTGTATAAAAGACACAAAATCATAAAATTTAGATGCAGTAATATTTTATTTTTAAATGGTGAACTTGATGAAGCACCTTCATTTCTCTTATCCTCAAATAAATAAAAATTGAAGAATGAGATTATATATGTTAAAAAAAACATTCTTCAAGTGTTAAAGTCTATTTTTTTAATAAAATTAAAAAATGCAACAAATTGATACAAACAGTAAGTAAAGTAATTTTGATCTCTTTTAGGATAAACTATGTGTTCAACTTCAAAAGAATTTTATGATAAATTTTTAGTAATTACAATACTTTTCATAATTATGGAGCAATTTTTATCAAATCCATAAATATTCTTTAGGTTCATTTTCATTCTTTAAAGTAATTTTATCAAGTCACAGCAATTAACTTCTACTCAGTGAAATTTTGTTCTTAAAATCAATTAATTAAAAGGAACCCAAAATAAAAATGGGAAGATTTTTATAAATCAAAAAATTTTCTTTCAAAATGTAAGCTGTATGCTTTATTTTTCTTGAATTCAATAATTTAAAATATAAATAGTGTTCACCTGAGAATAGACACACAAACTAAACAGATTTTTATAATGCACTATGAGAGTTTTTCAATTTCAATTATAAGTTCTACTATTTCTGACAGACTCTATATTATATATTAAAGTGAATTTTAATTTATCAATGCATAATTTTATTTATAGAAGAAAAAATATATGAGAGTATAGTTTGAAATGAGAGAAAACATATATTTCAGTGATACTGATAGAACAGGCTAATATTCAAATATTGAATTTTTATTAATTTAAAGTTAAGAAAATCTTTTAAATAGGGGGAAAAAATGTTTCAATTGTTTCTTCTTGAGCTTTGAATTGAGTATAGAAGTGAAGAAGTAACTTCATTTTTTCCAGAACAAGAGTATTGACCATGCAAATTTACAATACAAAATGCAAACATTATAGTCAAGTGAAAAAATACAGATTTATAATTTATTGATGCTTTGTTCGTAATATGATTTTAACACCAATATTTTAAAAAATTATGTTCTTTATTAGAAAATATAAAAAATAAAAATAATTGAGATTATATTGAACAGTAAGAATTCACGCATCTTCTTAGCTATATTCCTTATGAAGAATTAATACTTAAATTAATTACTTTTTATAAAAATTAATTTTAATGGAAAAATTTTAAATTTTCATTTATTTTAAAAAGAAAAAGTTAAGGCTGTAAGCTGAAGCTATATTCAAGTTCAAATTGATAGAAAAAAATTTTTTCAACTGTTCAAACTTTCTGAATTCATAACTTGAAGTTTTTAATAAAATTTAAAGTAAAGAGCTAAGCAAAAAGATTTTTAGAAGCAGAAGGAGCTAAATAATATTAATAAGTACAAAAATCATATTCCTCTGGTTTAGTTAAATTAAAAAAAAATTGTGTCTTTTCATGTATATTTTAAATACAAAAAATGAAATTCAAAAGTTTTGTTAATCTATCATATGGAAAAACTGATATTATAATTTTCAAGGGGACTTTTATGTCTAGAATGTTTTTAACAGAGGTCCAACGGTTGTGATAGGGGGATTTCGGTATTTCAAAGTTTAGGTACATATGTTTATCTTTTCTTTGCTTTACTCAAGTTGAAGAGGTAAAAAATTTAATAAATATTATAATTAATGATTTAGAATTTCTGTAAATAAATACTAAAAACAATAAATAGTAATAAATATGTTGAGTGTAATAAGTTGGTTTAATAAAATAATAAGTAAGTAAGGAATATTCAAAAACAACCAGAAAGGAAGGCCTTATATAGGCAAAGGAGAGATAAAGCATGGTGTTAAAATCCTACATACAGTAGTCTGAGAGAAGAAAGGAATATTCCAGAAAAATATTTCCAATTAATAAGGTTGTTCCAAAAAGAAGGTGTCAGAAAGGTGTGTTTACTGTATATGATAGAAATGAATTAATGAATTTAAAATTTACTGTAAATGTCAATTTTGAATAAGTAATTTGAATTTTTTTTAGGTAGTTAATTTTATTTGAATTTTTATTGTAATTTATTTTAATATTAATTTCTATTTCTTTTAACCTGTCATTGAGCCTGGTGTTAGAAAATAGAAATATAAGGGACATTTTAATATTAATTTTAATTATTCACTAACTTTACCATTTTTTAATTAGTTAATTTGTTATAGGTAAATTTAATGTAAATAAATTTTAATTAATAATATTAAAATAATAAGGTGTGGCTTCATCCAGTAAATAATTAATTATTTTACTGGGTAAGTCTAGAAGCCTGGCTGACAATAATTATTAAAAAGAAATTTCAAGATTTTATTATCAAAAAAAATTAGAATAATTCCAAATTTGGATATATGTTCAGTATTTCATAGTATTTGGTATGAATCTTTTCAATAAAACAATAAATATGGGCACACATTAAGGAGTTTGAAATCAAATTTAACCAAAAATAAAAAAACCTCAAATATTAACTTATCTTGAACAGTGGTCAGAGACAGAATCTCATTGGGAGTTCAATCCAAGTTCCATCACAACTAAGATGTATACGTTTATAAAATTGTATATAATTATTTGTGTGAAAAAAATTAAACAATGAAATGGATAAAGGGGCTTATTGTTTCACTGAATAATTATCATTAAATATATTAGAACAGCTTAATTACTTAATTTTCACAAATTTTTGTTTATTAGGTATAATTATTCAGATATGTATAGTAATCATAAAACAAACAAATTCAATCTAAAAAGTAAAATATGGCAATGAATTTTTTGTTCAAGTCTCATCTGCACTCCATAAGGAAAGCCATAGCTATTTTTCATCTAACCAACAGCATTTAATATTAAATTAAAGAATAAATAAATTTACCTCATAATTTAGAAAAGAGATTTTTTTTTATATATCATACATGCTTTTTTCCATTTTTTAATTTTTTTCCAAAATTTCCTTGTAAAATTTATTTTTTGATCTTATGTAAAACTATCACAATCATTCCATGAAATGATTTTTTTTTAATTTACTAGTGCTCTATGGCTAGTTTTTATATTTTTATAATTCTTCTACTTCAAATATAACTATTTATTATTAACAGCCAATATATATGTATTTTGAATTGATTCAGGATGTAAAATAGCCACACAGCAGGTTTAACTATTGGTTTTCTTAGTGAAAGCAAAGCATCATATTATTACAGGGTGGACTCTATCCTTTGGCTGAAAAATACAGTTCACCTTCTGATTTTCACCACATTTTTTGATTCTCCTTCCACCCCTTTGTACATACTTTTCAGACTCCTCACCTGTTTCACTTCTATTACCACCCCTTTCCTTTCACTCAACATCTTTTTACCTTTGTTTTTCTTTCCATGCCTTCAAAACTGAACTTTTACTCTTCTCACCCTTCCTTACCTATTTTGCTCACACTTCATTCTCTCCCCTTTCACTTTTCAGCCTATTTCACCCCTTTTGCTCTCATCATGACCCTTCTAAATATTTTTTTTCCTCTTCCTACCCCAACCCACTCCTTCCAATTTCCACATTACCCCACCACACCCTTTTGTCTCCCAGTTCACACCACCATACCCCACTCACTCCCACTTCCACCCCCTCACCACATCTGTTTCTATATTCCCCATCGTCAATATTAGATAGAGCTAAATACATATTTATTTACTTAAGCATATATTTCTTATCAGATATAGATATAGATAATGTTTTAGACCCTATTAGTACTGTCTCTTTTGTTTAAACTAACTTAATGATATACTTTCTCTATAAGTGGATGCAGAGCTTCTCACCTCTTCTGCATCCACTTTGTTCTCTCTCTTATTTATTTTATTTCACTCACTTCATTTCATTACATTAACACTCTATTCTCTCTTCCAAAGTTCTCAGTCCACTTCTCACTTGTCCCTTGTCCACTTATTTTATCTAGATCATTTCTTACCTGAAATTTTATCTTATCAGGTAACTTGTACATTGTGGTCTTTCAACATTGGCGGAGCCCTTTTTTGGTCTTTTTGGTGTTGTTTTGAAATGCCTTAAATGGCATTGTTTAATAATTGGGTGTTTTTTCTGGAATTATTTGGCAAATATTGGGACTGTGTGGATATGGGTATTACCATTGGATAGCCCCGGTTTTTCCCTATATTTTATGTCTTGATGAAATTTTTCAGATTCTAAGTATTTAAGGGATTATTTCCCATTTTTCATTTTAAAAGATTGCTGTTTAATTTTCTTTTTTACATTTTACAGGCTAACCTTAAATCTTAGGGTAAAGTGCTTAGTACCATTAGAATGGGCTAATTTTTCTCTATGTTTCATTTCACAATGTTGTTATAGCTTAATTATGTGTTTTAAAGGTTTTAGTAGTCATAGTAAATTTTTCTAAGTATTTTGGGTATTTTCGGAGGTTTTTGGTGGTTTTCTGGCTTCAGGGTCGTTCAGATGCCTCAGGCAGGCCTCCCGACGTCGCGCGGACCGCCTGCCTTGGTGCTAGAAGGCTGGGAAGCATTTCTAGAGGGGTTTTATGCAGTTTGGTGATCAAAAACATCAAATTTGTTGGTGTGCATGGGCTTTTAGATAGTGGTCTGTGTGTATATAGTGAATAAGACAGTTTGGGGCAAACTTAATTATCATACAACCATCCGGAGGTGATATATTTGTTCCTCACTCAGTTTTCACTGTTTTTTGGCCACAATTGGCTGTGTTTGTTGCAAGGTTAGTTCTTCATTTAACTCGACTTTGGCAACTGTTTTCTCTGGTGTAGTCTTGCAAGCTATATCAAGTATTATTGATGTCTCTGGTGTGGATTTGCAACCTACATCAAGTATCATTGCTTTCTCTGGTGTGGACATTGGTCTACATTTCAGTTCTTTGGTTTAGTAGTCTTTCTGGAGACTACTTTCTTGGCTGATCAGGCAGTCAAGTGTATTGGAAAATGGGCTTCAAACAATAGGAACTAATTTACTGTAGCAGGTAAATCTCACTTATATTTTTCTAAAGGGACAGGGGATTTTCTCTCTGGGTTTTTTCCAACTCCCTTGGTCAAGGCCTATGGCAAGTACTATAGGATTGTCTACATTTCTGGCGCCCAAAGTTGGGTACAACATGCTAGTTCTTTGGAATCTCTGTTTTCTTTGGTTGGTCCTTTTTGGTGATTTTGGTCTGGAAGAATGGCTTCTGGTTCATCTATTCCTGTGGTGACTGTCAGTGGGGGGAAGGTCCTCCTGCTGTGATGGTTAGGGAGTGTGTTAGGATTAAAACTTGAGATGGTACCTAGTTTAACGGGGAAGATGTGAAGTGGTTTCTGGAGAAATATGAAACTTCTGCTGGTGTGGATGGTGCTTCTTACCTGGACATGGTGAAGCAGACTATTTTCTTTATTGGTGATAGGGAAGTGGAGAAGGAGGTTGTGGCCATGTCTGGCTACAAGAAGAGGGATTGGAAGTTTCTGTACAGGGAGATTGTGTATAGATGGGGTGTCAGGTTCACTATGGTTGATCTGAACAAGGTTGTCAGTGAATGGCAGTCTTATGGTGGTGTTGGTAACTTACTCAGTTACAGGAAGTTTCTGCTTCAATTTGATCCTGTGGTAGAATATTTGGTGGAAGTAGAGGATCTGGCACATGAAAATGCTTCCAAGGATGTTTTTTGGTCTTCCCTGGCTAGAAATTTCAGGATGGATGTGTTGAAGGAGTTTTCAAGGAAGGACTTGATGAAGACTCTTTCTAATGGGGACCAGAAGTGTCAGTATAGTCTAGTATATAAGTATGATATAATAGTGTTATTTTATGGTCCTACTACTTATTAATAAATTATTTAGTGATTAAACCTCAGGGGAAGACTAATAAAATAGTTATACTCAAATTAAACTCACAATACTTGGATTTAAATGCGTGCTAGTGGTGGAAAATAGAAGAATAAAATATAGTTATAGCTTTTATAAAGATAATATCAATTTATAAGGGCTTTATAATATATTTCTAAATGTTAATAATTGTAGTGTAGTGTTTATTTGAAGTGTAGTAATTGAATGATGATAATAAACCGTCAAAATCCCTTCTTACTTATACCCAAATCCACTGGAGTGCACAGACCTTCAATCCAGATGATGTCACTGCTATCCCCGGCAATTACAGCACTGTGAGGGCCCATCACCTCCCCATGGCGTCCACTTCAAGCAGTTTCAACACCCAGACCTCCAGTAAGGACCCTCCATCACTATTAATAATAACACAGAGTCATACCATAAATAGAAATCCCAGATAAAAGCGGATACCATAAAGAAACAGGTAAAATAAAAGATCAAAAAGAGATTTAATGAAACTAAAAGCATATAAAGGAAACAAATAAAATGTCCAAGCCCCCAATAACATCCCCAAGCATCCACATTAACCCAAAAACATATTTCCAACCCATAAATCCGTGAATAACCATCCAAGGAAGTAATTTTAGTTGTCCAAACTGGGTGTATGCGCCTGATATAGGTGTCTATGCTTCTGTAGGCGTTGTGAGTCCACTGATTTCGTCCATATGACCTAAAATAAGCAGAAAAACAAAGGTTATAGGCTATTAAGGGGCTAAAACCCACTTATATACCTAAATATACATAATATACTGCATATTTCACTGAATATGAGATTTATGTATACATATAAGCTTATGTATGTCAATAATTACTTCATATCACTTAAGATAAGTATATTATGACTCCATTAACACCTTAATAAGTATTATTAGGCCATGGATAAGCTATTTAAACTATTATAAATTATATAATAGAATAATAATTATATATATATATAATAAAATAATATATATTATTATTTTAACCTTATTTTTAAGATATAAGCTAAATCTAGTTAAGGTTATCTTATTTTAAGCATAAGAAATACTCAGTCCTAAGGATATTTAGGCTGACACTCCCTCACCCCAAAAAAAACAATAAAAAAAATGTTAAGACATTTTAATTAATCTTAAGGAATGAAATAATAAAATAAAAAATAATTTTTATAATACATATACTGAATGAACAGTATTATTTAGATTTAAATTTTTTCAAGAGATTTTTAAGATCAGAGATTTCATTTTCTGGAATCCACTGGTCATATTCACTTGATTTATTTTTAAATCTTAATAGATACTCAACTCCCTTTTCTTTAGTAAGGTGTCTCTTTTTAAGTATCTTTTCAATTTCTGCTTTTTCCACTATTTCTTCAGCTTGCTGTTTATGCCTTCCTGATCTTCTTGGAAAGAGAGCAGTATCATTAGAATGGTATGGTTTTATAAGAGAAATAGGAAATACTGGATGTTTTCTATCATAAGGTGCATATAGAATAACCTCAACAGCATTATTACCAACCATCTTTTTAACTACAAATGGTCCAATGAATGGATCCTTCAATTTAACATTACCATTTAAATTGAAATGTAGCGTTGAAATAAGGACTTCATCACCCTCTTTGAACATTTGTTCTTTATGGGCTTTATCCCATCTTTTCTTTTCATACTCAAAAGCCTTATTTACACATTCTTGAGCATGTTTTCTGCATAATTCTTGCATCTGAAGAAAAGATTTAGTACCTGGATGAATATCCAATCTAGGTAACTTATTAAGAGTTTTAGCAGGGGTATTAGGTACATAACCCAACCATAACTCAAATGGCTTTTTGCCAGTGACAGAATGTACTGTACTATTATATGCAAATTCTAAACCTGGGATAAGGGTTACCCAATCATGCGTGAATTTGTCATTGTCTTTAAAATTAAGACCAAAAGCACAGTATCTTCTTATCATATCCTCTAAGGTTTGTATCATTCTTTCTGCTAGCCCATCAGTTTGTGGATGGTGTGCTGTAGAAAGTTTTAATTGACACCCTGAAACATCCATAAGTGACGTCCAGAACTCAGAAGTAAATTTAGGATCTCTGTCAGAAACTATTGCTTTGGGGAAACCTGCTGTATTTAACATTTGTGTCCACCATAAAAAAGCTAAGTCCTTTGCAGAAACCTCTTTGTGGGTAGGAATAAATTTACACATCTTTGTAAATCTATCTACAATTACCCAGCAGGAGTTATAACTCTTATGCCCTGCTATTGGCAAACCTGTTACAAAGTCCATGTTAATGATTTCCCATGGAGCTTTTGGTTGCTCAATTTGTTGTAATAAACCAGCTCTTTTTCCTGTTAATCTTTTAGATTTTTGACAAGAATCACATGTTTCAACATATTTCTGAACATCCTCAGACATGTTAATCCACCAAGCTGTGTTTTTTACTCTGGTTAATGTTTTATGGTAGTCAAAATGACCTGCTAATATATCATCATGACATATACTTAACATTAACTCCTTCATTGAAGGGGGAATTACAATCACATTACTTAATTTTTTCCTGTAATATATAAAACCATCCTCAATGGAAAATTTTCCTTTCTCTAATGCCTCTTTATACTTATCTGGTAATGTTTTTATTAAAACATTCATTGAAGCATTAGATGGATCATTTAATATTGTAGTTAATTTACTTAAGTCAGGATCTGAATTATAATTATCAAGAATTGATTGCATAAATTCATCCTCAAGATCTACAATATAAATGCCATAAATGTTAATAATCTCTGACTCAGGAACATAAGCAGGATTATCATCATTATTAGGCAGAGGTACTCTAGATAACAGATCTACATTAGAGTGCAAGGTTCCTGCTCTATGTGTAATAGTCATCCGTCCTCTGTATTCTTGTACAGCTAATTGCCATCTAAACATGTGTCTATTAGGAGTTTTCATGTTTAAGAGTGACTTAACTGCACTACAGTCAGTTATTAACTCAAATTTTTGGTCTTCAAGGTAATAATGTAGCTTTTCTAGAGCCCATACTACTGCCAAACATTCAAGTTGAGTAGCACCATATTTTAATTCACTACTTCTCAGAGTACGTGAAATATAGCAGATTACTACTTCTGACATTTTACCTTCAATAAGTTGTTTTTGATGCAAAGCAGCACCCAGTCCAATAAAACTTGCATCTGTATATAATACAAAAGGTAATTGGAAATCTGGTAATCCCAAGATAGGAGCTGTCATTAAACATTCTTTCAACTTATTAAAAGCTTGTTGTCTTTCATTATTCCAAATGAAAGCTTCTGATTTCTTTATCAGTGTGGTCAGTGGTGCAGCAATTGATTGGTAGTTTTTTATATATTGTCTATAATAACCACACATTCCAAGAAAAGATTGTACATCCTTCACATTTTGAGGAATGCCAATATTCTTTATTGCAGCCACTTTATTTTGGTCTACACATATTTGTAAGCCAGATACAATATGACCAAGCACTTTTAAAGATTCAAACCCAAATTTACATTTTTTCAATGCAAGGGTCATTTTTATTTCATCCATTTTCTGAAATACTTTTCTTAAATGGATTAAGTGTTCATCAAAAGTTTTAGAGAACACTATGATGTCATCAATGTATACCATTAACCATCCCTCAATCATTTCATTATGGAATGTTATATCCATTAACTTTTGAAATACTGATGGAGCATTCTTTGGTCCAAATGGCATTCTGACATACTTATAAATTCCCATGTGTGTTGTTATCAACAAAAAGTTCTGTGAATTCTTTTCAACAGGAATTTGATGGTACCCTTTATTTCCATCTAGGCAACTTATATATTTAGCACCTTTAAGGGTAGCATGTATAGAGGCAATCCTTGGCAAGGGATAAATATCATCTACTGTAAATGTATTTAATGCTCTATAATCACCGCACAGTCTTGCTTTATCTTGTTCATAAGAAATCAGCATTGGTGATATTACACAATATTTTGGTGTAGTTTCAACCTTCTCAAGAATGTTCATCTTTAATAACATCTTAATATTATCCTCTATGTCTTTCCTCTTCATTGGTGAAGCAGGATATGGTTTCTTTTTAAGACTAGCAGGAATATTATCCATGTCACAGGTTAAACTAATTTTCATTTCATGATCTTTTACAAGGCCAAGTTCATTTGTACCATGTGCAAAAGCCATTGGAAAAGCTTTAATTAATTCCAAAATATTATTTTTCTCAGTTTCACTTATCTGAGTGCCAAATGATGCTTTTGAAATTTCTGTTTCCAGAAGTTCCATCTCATTGGATTCTCTTCCTTTAGACGGGGAATTTGTCACTGACTCAATGTGTAAGACTGTGTTAAAAGAATTTATTTTAAATTTCCTTTTACCATTCATGCCAATTGTAAAATTATTATTAGCAGGGTCTAATTTTACACCAAATTTAGTCAGAATATCATTTCCAATGATAAAACAGTTACTACAATTTGTATTATCCATTACTACAAAGTCACAAGTTACCCTTACATAACCATGTTGGTGTTTAAAGAAAACAGCAGCTTTGTATTTACCAATGGGGTGTAGTACTGATCCAAAACCTCTCCAATTTTTATTCTGAAGTGGTTCAAGCTTAAACTTATATTCACTATCAATTTTCTGTAATGTATTAGTGGAAACAACTGAACCAGCAGCTCCTGTGTCCAATACTATATTAACATTTTCACCAGAAATGATAGCTGGAACCGTGATAGGTGTCATTCTAAAGTTATCAGCTTGTATATCCTTAATGATTTCAGCATCCTCAAAATTCATTAAAGATTCATTTGAGTCCATATTTAATATTGGATTTTCAAAGATGGACAAATCATCTTCCAACATACAGACTTCATTTTCATCACTATATGAGATATTGCTGTCATAATCACTTGATTCTTTACTTTTTTCAGTTTCAGTTTCAGATTCACGTTGATTTTCAACAATATTTATGTTTTTCTCACATTTGTGACTTTTTACCCAAGGTTTGTTACACTTATAACAAGTATTTGTTTCATACTTTTTAGGTACTACAGGTGCAGTAGGTTTTTTCTGCTTCTCCTGAAGTGTTTTTGAATTCTGAGATTTTACAGGTTCAACATTTTGTTTATAAGCGGAATACCTTGATTCATACTTATGGTTTAATAATATTTCATTGCAAATATTAATAAAGTCAGAATATTCAGTAACATTTAATGTTTTAGCTACAACAATGTCTCTGACAGATATAGGTAATTTGTATATTATCTTATCTTTCCATAAGTTAAAATCCATATGAGGCTCAATGGCTTTTAATATTTTGTTTAAATTCATTAAAAATACCATAGGTTTGTCACCATTCAACGGATTATACCTAGTCTTCTCATACAGTCTCTGCTGAGTAAGCCTGAATTTAGAACCTCCAAATTGTTTTTCAATAAGTTGTTTCCATTCAGCCCAAGAGTAGTCTCTACCCTCACTTAAGACAGCTTCAAACCATAATAAAGCAACATCCTTAAATAAAGAAATTAATTTTGATGTTATCTCTTCATCTGGTAACTTATATGAGAATTTCAAGTTGTCAATTCTTTGAATAAAATGTTGCCAATCAGAGCTGGCTTCCCCATCATAAGTTGGGTACTGATCTATCTTAGGCCAGTTCTTCTGATTGGATTTTATCTTACTAATCTTAGGTAAATTCAACAACTCATTTACTTTTGATAAATGGTCTTGTATTTCTTCCTGCACGGATTTGTGACTTACATTTTCAGATTTGACACTACCACCAGATGATTTTAATTGTGGTGGTACAGGGAAGGAATGAGATTCACTTTTGCCAATGAAAGGATTATTATTATATTGATTATACTTATGATTATCCTGATTCATTAGTAGATTGGCAGTTTCAATCTCAACTTTAGTTAATCTTTGTAGCAGCTCAGAGACACTTTGATTTGTCTGTGCAAAAGATAACTTTGTTCTTGATTCAGTTTTTAATAAGTGTGTTTCATATAATTTTTCTAACTCACAAAATTTGTTTGAAAGGTCATTATATTTATTACTCAATGAATCATATTTAAGAGTTAGAGACAAATGTTCTTTCTCTAATTCTTTATTACGTGTTGCTAATTGAGAAATGTTCAATGTTAAGGATGAAATTGTATCACTAGTGAGCTTAACTGTCTGTTCCTCACAATCAGTCATTCTATTCCACAATGCTGAAACAATTCTATGGACAGTTGGATTATTGTTAAAATATTCCATGTCCTCCTTTTCAATTCTCTCACTCTCCTGTGAACTTCTCATCTCACTAGTAGGTGGTTGCAACTGAGGATTAACTGTATTATCATTGTATATAGTACTGTTATTATGGATAAAAGACAAGTCAGGTGTATCTACTCTAAAACCTAAATTTCTTAAATCCTCCTCTATTTTTTGTACAGATTTAACATCAATAGAATTACCTATATTGTAATTATCAGTATTATGTCTAATCTGAGAGGGTAAGTTACTTACCAAGGGATGGTTGCCAGTCCTGATTTTTGGCGCTTTTTTCCCTTGTAAGGGTGAGCTGAGGAAGTCAGATGAGGGGGTGGATCCCTGTTGCAACTGTGGCTTGTCCACTGTTGGTGAAACCAGTCCCATTTCCATTTGTCTACCAGGATTTTCTCCTGGGAGTGAGTGGACCCTCCTTGGATAGGGGGTTGCTGATTTGATTGACTGGGCTGGCCTCCCTTTAATTCTGCCATTGCCTGATTCATCTGCTGAAATCCTACCTTGCAATTGTTTTGCAACTGCTCTACTTCTTTGAACATGAGAGATTTTGATTCCTCTAGCTTCAGAACCTGTTTGGCCAGGTGGGACAGTTTATCCTGAAGAGGAGGAGACGTCTTTTTGATAGTTATCTTTTTTAAGAGGGCGTCCTTTACCTCTATACTCATGCTTTCTGGCTGGGGGTACTGTTGTCCCTCCATGGTGATGTCCTGGAAAGTTTTTATTAGCTTTAGACCTGGTATTATAAGCAGGCTGTTCACTTACACTATCCTGGGGAGCACTCATATTGTTCAGAATAACAATACTTTACGTCTACAATAGGAAAACTCTTTGGAATTAGTAGACAAAAGATATTAGTAATTATATTACTAATAAAAAAGCAATGGAGCTTACCCTGAATTTATATCTTTATTTATTTAAATAAAATATAAGAAAAATTCGAAAAAATCTGTTAAAAATATAATAATAAGTTTAACTAGACCTCTATAAGGGTGAATAATTAGCTTACCAAGCTTTAGCCAAATACCAATTTTATTGGGTGTTATATTGGTGTCCAAATACCAAGTGAAATTGGGTTTATATTGGGTACAGTTACTACTGTAAATATCTAATTTTTATGATAAAAAATTAGTACAATTATTATAAGGATTCTTTTCCGCAATCAATGAGTTATGATGACCCACTAATATGCAGCAGACCCAAATATTTGGTTAATTTTGAGTTTTACTAAGGTAAAAATCACGTCCCAAGGCTTATACTAAATAATAAGTAAAATATAAGGAAAGACCCCCAATTGTCAGTACAGTCTAGTATATAAGTATGATATAATAGTGTTATTTTATGGTCCTACTACTTATTAATAAATGATTTAGTGATTAAACCTCAGGGGAAGACTAATAAAATAGTTATACTCAAATTAAACTCACAATACTTGGATTTAAATGCGTGCTAGTGGTGGAAAATAGAAGAATAAAATATAGTTATAGCTTTTATAAAGATAATATCAATTTATAAGGGCTTTATAATATATTTCTAAATGTTAATAATTGTAGTGTAGTGTTTATTTGAAGTGTAGTAATTGAATGATGATAATAAACCGTCAAAATCCCTTCTTACTTATACCCAAATCCACTGGAGTGCACAGACCTTCAATCCAGATGATGTCACTGCTATCCCCGGCAATTACAGCACTGTGAGGGCCCATCACCTCCCCATGGCGTCCACTTCAAGCAGTTTCAACACCCAGACCTCCAGTAAGGACCCTCCATCACTATTAATAATAACACAGAGTCATACCATAAATAGAAATCCCAGATAAAAGCGGATACCATAAAGAAACAGGTAAAATAAAAGATCAAAAAGAGATTTAATGAAACTAAAAGCATATAAAGGAAACAAATAAAATGTCCAAGCCCCCAATAACATCCCCAAGCATCCACATTAACCCAAAAACATATTTCCAACCCATAAATCCGTGAATAACCATCCAAGGAAGTAATTTTAGTTGTCCAAACTGGGTGTATGCGCCTGATATAGGTGTCTATGCTTCTGTAGGCGTTGTGAGTCCACTGATTTCGTCCATATGACCTAAAATAAGCAGAAAAACAAAGGTTATAGGCTATTAAGGGGCTAAAACCCACTTATATACCTAAATATACATAATATACTGCATATTTCACTGAATATGAGATTTATGTATACATATAAGCTTATGTATGTCAATAATTACTTCATATCACTTAAGATAAGTATATTATGACTCCATTAACACCTTAATAAGTATTATTAGGCCATGGATAAGCTATTTAAACTATTATAAATTATATAATAGAATAATAATTATATATATATATAATAAAATAATATATATTATTATTTTAACCTTATTTTTAAGATATAAGCTTAATCTAGTTAAGGTTATCTTATTTTAAGCATAAGAAATACTCAGTCCTAAGGATATTTAGGCTGACAAGAAGTTTCCTGCCTTGGAAAAGGTGAAGGAGGCTGTGGAGGCCCATTTGAAGTTGCTGGCTGTGGACACCTATCAAGAGGGGTGTGCCAAGTATGTCAGCAAAGTCAGTGAGGCTTTGTCTGAAGAGGAGAGTAGAGTGAAGAAAGAAGAGAAGAATATGGTTGAGGTTTCCAAACAGGAGAGGGACCCTGTGGTAGAGAAGTTGGCTGATCTGACAAAACAGCTACATTATTTTGTTCAGGAGGCTAAGAAGGTCAATAGGGCTCCTTCTCAGTCTAGAGATTTTGATAGGAGGTCTTGTAGGAGTGATCCTTGGGTCTACTCATATTGCAGCAGGAGGAGGCACAAGTCCAATGACTGTTGGGCTCTGAACAGAGATGTGTCAGAAGGAAAGGTGGAGTTTGATGGCAGGGTGTACCAATTCCCTGATGGTTCATTTGTTACACACAGTGAGTGGCAGGCTCCTGTTGATTTGGTCAGGAGAAGAAATGGTCTCAATCAGAGGAGGCCAAGGTTTGAGATGATCCCTGATCAGGGGAAGTCTTCTGCTAAGGCAGATGAAGATGTCAAGGCAAAAGGGAAGGAGGTTAATAAAGTCTCTTTTTCTACTTCCTTTAGTGGGTTGGAGTTGTATTCTTGTAGAGGACAGTCAAGTGGTGAATGCTTGGCTGGTATCTATGATGTTGAAGCTGGAAAGGTGGGAAGGCCTAGGTGCAGTGCCAGGCCCAACCAAAGCCTAAGGCTTCAAAGGTAGATCCTAGGCTGAGTGCAGCCAGGAGAAAGTACAGCAAAGAGGAGCTGTACAAGATGCAGAAGGGGATTGCTGATATGGGCCCCCCCATTTTTGGTGCATTGGACAAGAATGGTGAGCCAATGCCAATGGATGTTGATTCTGACTCAGAGGAGGATGTCCCTTTGGCTTCATTGCCAAAGCCTGCTGGAGTTAGAGGTGTTGGTGAGGGATCTGGTTTGATTCCTGATGATGGAAAATCTGTTGGTGTTTCTGGTCCTCAGGAGATTTCTAGGACCAAGGTAGTGAAGCCAAGGGCTCACTTTGAGAGGCCAGTAGTTTCTGGCCAATCTGATGTTATGGAATCGGTTCTGGAAAGGATGAATCAGGTTCAGGTTTCCCTTTCTTATGGGGAATTGTATGCTATAAGTCCTGGGCTGGCTGATAGACAAAAAAAATTGTTGACCAGGAGAAGGGTTTCTTCTGGGGAGGTGAAATACATTTGTGATTCTGCTGAGAAGTTCGGTGAGGGGTTGGAAACTCATTTTTCTGCTCCTCTGGGTTATGTCAATGTCACTTTGAATTGCAGGGAGGCTAGGGCATTGGTTGATTCAGGTTCTCAGATTAACCTGATTTCCTTGTTTGAGGCTACTCATCTGGGCATCCCCATCAAGACAGGGATTGGTGGCCATGTCACTGAGTTGATTGGGACAGCCGAATTTGTAAAGCCGGATGTTGGTGGATCCTCCAGAAAGGTTCATTTCTACATTGCCAAAGGTAATATAAAATCTGTTTTGGGTGGACCATTATTGATGGATTTACAGGCAAGAATTGGTTATCAGTTTAACATGGGAATCAGTTTGGAGTTGACCGGTGAAGATGAGAGGAGGCTTCACATGAGGTTATCATCTCCTGGAGATGATGGTTGGGAGACCAGGCCTGGCTTGTCTTCAATGTTCCAGTGCATGGATTGTTGTAGGTGAAGAAAAGAAGTGGGTGCCGCCTCTGGTTTTTTGGAGTGTGGTTCAGGCTCTAGTGAGAGTCTGTCTTTTTTAGAGTAATAAGGGCTGATTGCCCTAGTGCTACAACCTCTCCCCAAGATGAGGAAATCCCAGGTTGTAGTAGGTTAGCTCCCTTGGAGATATACCAAGTGGATTTTCAACTTTCTATTGTTAATTTTTCTCTTCTCTGCAAGTATTCTTCATGCTTTTTAACAAGTATCTGTTCTCTCTCAAGATATTCAATTATTTTTAATTCAAGTTCAAAAAATAAGATTGGCTATATATCTTTATTGAATGATATGGGGAAAAGCTATGGAGTGGTGAGATTGGGGTTAAAAAGTAAGTCCTCCCAATTTTGCACCGCTAGGGTATTTTCTACGCCTTTCAAAAACATTACCTTGGCCAGTTCTGTGAGCATTGGGGAATCCCATGGTAATTTTTGTAGGATGGAAGAAAACTCATGAAAAGAAAAAAAATTCAAGATAACTGAAGAAAAGCAAGAAAAAAATCTGAAGATAATCAAAAAAGAAGAAAATAATTATTTTTGTAAAGACCATCAAGATCAACTTTTGGGCCTCCAGCATGAGGTTAAAATGCACAAATCTTCCAAGAAAGAAGATCGTCAAGATCAATTTTTGGGCCTCTGGCATGAGGATAAACTGCATATTTTTAGAAGATGTGATTCAGAAGATGAATCAAGATTTGAATATTTGGAAGATGGAAGTGAGGATGAAGATGTGGAATTGTGGAAAAGTTGTGGAGTGGTGAGATTGGGGTCTAAAATTAATTCCTCCCAATTGTGCACCACTAGGGTTTCTTCTACACCTTTCAAAAACATTACCTGGGCCACACATGTGAGCAATGAGGAAACCCTTGGTTTTTTTTCCAGGTCTGGTGGTGAAGACGTCCTGAAGATCCCTCAAGTTGAAGGTGGAGCGGCAAAATACAAGAAGGTAGCGCAGAAGATTAGGCCTGTTAATGAGCCTATTCCTGTGGGTTTGAATCCTCCTTTGAAGAGACCTCCATTTTCAAGAGTTCCATACTGTACTCCTCTGGTGAAGAATCCTCCTAATTTTTTGGAAACCGCTTGGGTGACTGCAGAGAGGTTGAAAGTTGTTAATTTTGGTCCTGATGGGTGGTTGTCTGATGAGGAAAAGAAGTTGTTTTGCACGTTATTGTGCTCAGGGAGAAAGTGGTGGAATGTGTTGAAGAGAAAAGGGGTGTGTTGAAACACTCTTATGGGGAACCTTACTTGATTCCTGTGGTTTGTCATGAGCCTTGGCGAATCAAAACTATTCCAATTCCAGCTGCTATCAGAGATGATTTTGTGGAGATTGTTAAGTAAAAAGTCAGGAAAGGATTGTATGAACAATAAACTTCTAGTTACTCAAGTCCAGTTTTCTGTGTTAAGAAACAGAATGGGAAGTTGAGGGTGGTGCATAATCTTAGGGCCTTAAATAGAGTCACCATCAAGGATGTGAGGATGCCGCCAAGTGTGGAGGACTTTTTGGAAGCTTTTTCTGGAAGGGTGTGTTATGGTTTGGGTGATATTATGGGTGGTTATGATGAAAGGGAACTTCACACTGATTTATGGCCACTCACAATGTTTGAGACTCCTCTAGGAAGATTTCAGCTCACTAGGTTGCCTCAAGGAGCAACTAATTCAGTTGCAGTATATCAAGCTCAAATGGCTTGGATTTTACAGGATGAGGTTCCAGCTCATGCTGGTATTTTTATTGATGAGGGTGGAATTAAAGGACCCTCCACTGATTATGGAAATGAGGTGCTGAAGGAGGACCCAGGTATAAGTAGATTTGTTTGGGAATATGCAATTACTCTAGAGAGAGTATTGTTTAGGA
The DNA here is from genome assembly GCA_030280995.1 of Hemileia vastatrix. NCBI lineage: Eukaryota > Fungi > Basidiomycota > Pucciniomycetes > Pucciniales > Zaghouaniaceae > Hemileia > Hemileia vastatrix. The sequence continues at coordinate 16,538,223 of JASXTE010000016.1, forward strand.
TTGAAGAGGCTGGTTTGACCATCTCTGGGTCAAATTTTTGTTGTTGTGTTCCTGCTCTGGAAATCTTGGTTCATGTTGTATGTAAGGAGGGAAGGATTTTGGAAAAGAAGAAAGTTAATAAAATTCAGTCATGGCCGAGGCCCAAAAATACTACTGAAGTTAGGGGATTTTTGCGAGTTTGTGTGTACGTCAGGTTTTTTATTAAAGATTTTTCTTTGTTGGCTTCACCCTTCAGAAGGTTGACCAGGAAAGATGCAGAGTGTGAAGGGGCTTTTCAGAAATTGAAGAAGGTGGTAGGTGAAGATATTATTCTTCACAAGTTGGATTATGGAAGAGAAGCTGGATAAATTTATCTGGCCGTGGACTCAAGTTATATTGCTGCTAGTGCTGTTTTTTCTCAGGAAGATAAAGCCGGGAAGGTCAGGCCAGTAAGGTATGAGTCTGTAGTTTTTAATGAGGTGGAATCTAGGTATTCTCAGCAAAAGTTGGAATTGTGTGGTGTAGCAAAAATTTTGAAGAAGCTACAAACCATTTTGTGGGGGCAGCATTTTGAGCTGCAGGTAGATGCTAAATCTCTGGCTCAAATGATCAACACACCTAGTCTTCCAAATGCTCCAATGACTAGGTGGGTGGTATTTATTCAACATTTTTCTTTTGACCTGGTGCACAAGCCAGGTAAGACTTTTACAATGCCAGATGGATTATCAAGAAGACCACCCACAGATGAAGATTCTGATTCTTAAGAATTTTATGAAGATGTTCCAGTGGTTAGGGCCAGCGCAAAGGGTGCTGAAGATTTTTCTCTCCTCCCCCAAGAGGCTAAACTGGATGATTGTTCTCTCCTCCACAAAGAGGTTAAACTGGATGGTTCTGATCCTGGTTCTGGTGATCAGTATGTTTTTATTGATGAAGATGGGGCTGTTGTTTGGGATGGCTCAAAATTGGAGAATGGTGTTTTTGTTGGTTAACTGGATTCTCTTAAGATTCAGTGGAAGAAATAGGATGTGCCGAATTTTAGGGATTGGTGTCCTGGATGGGCCAGTTGTGTTGCTCATGTGTACACTGGAGATTTTTATGACAGGTTTGTACCCTTGGATATTGTTTTGTTGGATTTTGAAGATGAGACCTGGGGTAAGATTGAGTTTTATTTTATTATGGTTGAATATCTTTTAACCTAAGAGAGGCCAGATACTTGTTATGATGATACTTGGGTGGCAATCAAGAAGAAGAGTCCAGGATTTTATGTGTCAGGAAGGAGGTTGATGAGGAGGAGACATTCAAATCCTCAAGTGATGGTGACTCAGAAGAAGGGTCAACAATTGGTTTTGAAGTCTTTTCATGAAGACCTTGGTCATAGAGGCTTTGGGAAGACTTATAGAAAAGTAGCAGATAGATTTTGGTGGCTAGGTATGAAGTTGTCTGTGCAGGGTTGGGTTCAATATTGAGAAGAATGTCAAAGAAGAAGTCACTTGAAACCTTAAGAGGTCCGCCGTGCTACTGGTGAAACAAATGTGTTTGGAAGAGTCAGTTTGTATGCTGTCCATATCAAAGAGGGCAGGTATAAATACTTGATTGTTTCCAGGGATTATTTGTCTGGTTGGGTTTAGGAGGTGCCTCTGTTGAATTTGACTGCCAAAAATGTGGCAGAATTTTTGAAGAAGGAATGGGTGTTTAGGTATGGGTTAATGAAGTTGGTGACTGTTGATGGCGGGCCTGAGTTTGGAGCTGAATTTAAAGAAGCTGTGGAAAGTATGGGCTCTAAAGTCAGAGTGGCTACACCTTATTATCCTGAAGCCAAAGGCATTGTTGAAAGAGGCCATCAAGTTATCAAAAATGCTTTGGTGAAAATGTGTGGAGATAGTGCTGAAAAATGGAGGCATTATTTACCCTTGGTTTTATTTGCTGATAGGGTCACTGTGAAAAGGACAACTGGCTATTCCCCTTATTAATTAAATTTTGGGCAGAAAGCTGTTCTACTGGTGGATTTGGAAGCTGTCTCGTATCTTGGAATTGATTGGGATGATATATGCTCAACAGAAGATTTGATCTGTGCCAGGATGCAACAGTTGGAATGTAGAGAGGAATGTCAAGAGAAGGCATACTCTAAAATGATGAAGATAAGAAATCAATCAGTCAAATACTGGGACAAGAAGTTGGCTCATAGACTCAGGAATCCCTTGAAACCTGCTTGTTTGGTTTTGGTGTATAATAGAAGTTTGGAGAGTCAGTGGGGAAAGATGTTTGCTGACATATGGAATGGACCTTACAGAGTCAGATCTCAGGTGTCTGGAGGTTCTTATGTTTTGGATGAGTTAGATGGCGCAGTCTTAAAGAAGAGATTGGCTGCTGATCAGGTTAAGAGATTTTACTCTAGAGGCACTAGAAGTGAAGAAGATTGACTCCGTAATGAGGATAAACTATGAACCATTCTTTAATTTTGGATTTTGGTGATTCTGTGCATCTGTTTTGTTGGAAACCTTTTGTTAGAAGGTATCCATGGGTGGGGCTTCTAGATTTTGTTTTGGAAAGTGTGGGGGTAACTAATGGGATGGCTGCTCTATCAAAAGTTACCCCAGATTGTCTGTTTCCAACCCCTTCTCTTAATTTGGTTGAAGCCTAGTATTGGTTTTTCTTCACAGGTTTTTAGTCCTCTATGATTTTAAACTGGAAATTCTTTTGGTCTTCAAGTGCCGGAATCTTCAAGCTTATTGGTTTTGGTTTAATGTTTTGGATTTGTTTTTTGTTAGAAGTTACCCAGCGGGGACTTCTAGATTTCATTTTGGCAAGTGTGGGGGTAACTGATGAGCTGCCTGCTCTGTAGAACAGTTACCCCTAAATTTCTGTTTCAAGTATTTTGTTTTTCCTAGTTGAATCCTAGTTCTGGTTTTTGTTATTCAGGTTCTAAGTCCACTATGACTTTAAACTGGCTTCTTTGGTCTATTTGGATTGGTGGTGGATCACTGGTGGTCTCCTATCATTTTTACTTATTGGAGGGAGCACATCCAGTGATCATTTCTTTGGACTGGACTTTCTATGGAGCCAAATTTTTTCTTTTCTTTAATTTTTGTGTCTATGGTTGTGTTAGATAGTAGCTTTAGATTATTTTCTTTCTTCTCTTTTTTTCTTTTAATTTTTTATGGGAGTTATTAGGATATAAAGCGGGAAAAATCACAAAATTTTATTATATGGTGTTACCACCTCAAGGTCACCTGGATGTGGGAAAGCATTGGTTGTTAAAGGCTCATCAATTTTCCAGGCAATGCTATTTTCTTTCTTTTTCTTATTATTCTCTCAATTTCTATTTATTTCATCTTTATTTTTTATTTCATTTCATTTAAAAATTATTGAACAGTGTATCCACATCAAGGTGCACTTAGATGTGGGTAAGGTATCAGTGTATCAGCTCATCAATTGGCTGGGTGATACCATTAGTAACTATTATTTGTCTCATGTTATTATTATTATTCATTTCATTTTAATTTTTCAACTCTCATATTTTTGGTTAATTTTGTTATTTATTTTCAAGTTTTTTTAGTATTTTAGTAGTTTAAAATAAATAAAAATAAAATAAATAAATAAATAAATAACTAAATAAAATAAAATAAAAACAAAACAAATTTTTTTATATATATTTCTGTTAATTATTATTGTTCTCTCTATTTAGTGACTTATTAATTTCTTTCTTGTTTATTTTAATGTCTGAAAGAAGAAGCCTCTGGCGGTTGGTCTGGATTAAAGTGGTATTTTCTCTTTTTGTTAGGATTGGTGGAAGAGCTGTGTGCTTTGTGATGTAGGCGGCTGGAAAGCGTATATGGGTTGTAATGGTCAGGGACTGGAGTGGAAGGTAATTTTTGGGAAGAAGTGGAAGAAGTGGGAATAGAGTGTTGGAAGGTGTGCTTGATTATTCTAGACATTTTACAGTGGTCATCAAGGAGCTTTTTCCTCAGATTCTTTTCAAACTCATTCAATGGACCGTCGAGGGCAAAGGCCTTAATCATGCTTGAACACATCATGCTTAGGTGTTGTTTCATGTTGGCATAATCCAGTGTTAAGGTAGTTTCTAGAGGTTGGAGAATCCCAATTGTAGTTTCAGGAGGCGGTGTAGACAGTTCTAAAATACTAAGCAGTAGACACAATGCGAGATGGGTTGGTTCTCCTCTTCAATTTCTAAAAAGAAGCGCCTGCCACTCTTAATTTTAAAGACAGCGCAATAATGTGTAACACTAATTTTTGATTAGAAAGTTTATAAGATGAGAGATGAGTTTTAGAGATAAGGAAAAACAAGTAATACTATCTGGATATTTCTATTCTTAATAAGTGTTAATATCCACAGCTACTCCCTCTTGAAGTGCTCTCTTTGAATATGCCTTATTATAGCAATAAAATAACTCTAATAATAGTTAATCCTACTAAATCTATATATTCTCTCTATGTTGCGCTCTTTCACTATGCTATATGAAATACACACACAGATGCACGAATGATAAAAGACTCATAAATATCTCTAATTTACTATTCTATATCTCTCTATATATTCTACTTACAAAAAAAGACTCCCTATCTTTATCAAATAGTCCTCTTTTTATATTTTTCCAGTATTCAAGACACAGTTCCATAGTGGATCTCCAGCACTGGCTCTAGCACCATATTAGTAAAACAATAACTAATCTATTAGTAAACTATGTACACTGCTTGTAACAACTACGGCGCCTAAAACATACCCTATGATTACTAACGCTAGTATTTAGCTTGTTTCACTCATACTCCACATATGGGCTTTTGACTATACCTTTGTTTTTGTTTCAGCGCTACTTTCAGGTTTGACCCATTCTAACGCTGATCCTAATCACCTTGACTCTTGGGTAGTTTTGTGATTGAGTCCCCACTCTCCTTTCTTTAATACTAAGTTAATAGTCCTTACAATTCACTTAACTAGTTAGCCTCCCTTATTACCTGTTTCAGTAAGTTACCCAACTAGCTGTGGTACGGTATACTATTCTTTTGAGTCGTCCTTAAGCCATAACTCTTTCCTTAATGTGTAACACATAATTATTGGAAAGTTCAAATCGATATTGTTTGGCGCTTTACAGTCCTAAATCATTAACACACAATTCCCCATTGTGCGGCACATCTCACTGCAAAATCCGAGCGCACAGACCCTTATTCCTTTTCCACGCTTCCATTTCCTTTGTTCTCTGAAACACACAAATACATAGTATATTTTAGCACTTCCTACTGTGCTATCTTCCTTTGTTCTTCCTGGACTACACGCGCTGATTGATCTAAAATTATGCTACCTGTGAGGCGCGTACCACATCCTCCCTCTACTCCCGACTGTCCCCAGGAGTCCATAAATACCTGCGTCTTGCAGAGTTTTCTTCCTCCATCTTTTATCTTCTTCTCTTATTTATCATCCTTTATATCTTTCAATGAATACTAGAAGAACCAATCCCAACACTGAAAATACCGCCAACGTTGTGGACGCAATTCAGCAATTCGTGCGCACTCAGCCCCCTTCTGCTCCACCAACAACACCCATAACTACACTGATGGGTGGGAAAAGATGCACCCGCTTCATTGAAAAATGGCATAACTCCTTTTTATTTCTCAAAAGCCCGCCGTGGCAATAATTTCTTCACTGTAAGTTATCTTCACTTTCCTTCCTTGTTGTTACTAACCTTTCATTTCTTTCCCCCTTTTTCTCAGTCATGTGATTACTGCAAGAAATGCAAAAAGAAGTGTAGTTATGATGGGCCACCCACCGTTGCACGCCTGGACCCTAATGCTTCAACCACTAATATGATGAGTCAAATGACCATCAAGCGCCCGGCGCCTGCTCCTGTTACCCCACTTGGCAACAAACAAGCCAAGGTTGGTTACCGTGAACCTACACCCAGTAGTGTTGCTTCTGTCCCAAGATTTCTCTTTTCAGAGGAGAGTACCATAAGTCTTCCTTTCCTACTTCTTCCTTTCTTAATCCTAACTTTCACTCTTTTCCCTTTTCTTTTTTTTTCTTTTAGAATCCGCCAGGCACACCTTATGCTGAAACTCCTCCACCTCCTAATGTTCCTCTATTCCTTCCAGCCTTGGAAGAAGATCCCGTCTGGGATACCGAGCCTATTCTGGAGTGTACTCCTAGAATACCCACCCCTGACTGGACAACTATGCAGCCGTTCTTTGATACCATCAAAACTTTTCTGGACATCAATGATGAAGAGCCCGCCATGGCTCAAAACTTGGAATTTTCAGAGAAAATTGCCTGCGCTCCATACAATGTGACCATGTGTCGTATGAATAACATGTTAACTGCCATCAAAGGATTCCTCAAGGTGGTCCCGGTTTATACTTGTGCCAAGTATGATAAACAAAAACAGCTAATAACCACCTTGCAACAAAACATGCAAGAGGCTGTTAACAACTGGGCTTTCTGCGTTCCAATCTTTGATGACGCAGAATACTAAAATATTCCTTGTATATATTCCCTGTAAATTGTATATTACCTTGTAAAAAAAACTGTAATATTATTTATTTTTTTTCCCTTAATTTTCCTGTGAGAATTCTACAACTGCGAGATGAGTTGCCTTCAAAAAATATCATCCTTTTTTTTAAGAAGTGCACCCTTCTACTAAGTGCCTATGAAAGATGAAACAACAAAAACAACTTGAGATCGTTGCTACTTTCTATAGCAGCAAATACTTCCCCTGCATTGTACATGCATGCGCTCTCTTGTAATCTTCAGATATTTGAAATGTATGACTTTCCCTTGACTGGGACAGATTTGCCTTTTCTTGGGTAACTCGTTATGACAAAAAAATTTCACTATCTTTTTAGAAACCATCCAGCACTCAAATAAGACATGGCGCAACTGATGACTCCTCTATAATGCCATGTTATCTTATAAATAGCCCTTCTCATAACCTAGATCTCTTTCATCCAAATATTATGACTCAATATGGTACGGTTCCCAAAGATCAAGTGTGCTTGTTTTGTAAATGCCGCAGCTTTCATTGTACATTTTCTAAACCTTGGGGGTATGCCTCCTTTAGACATGCCTGTGACAATTGCTTTAGATAACACAGAACTTTCAATATCTCTTTCAACCAGAATACTCCTCAGCCTACTGGTTACATTCGCTTTCCACCTAGCTCTACTAGTAGCACTCCCATAGTTACAACCACTAGTCCTACTATCTCCACTAATAATAATGTTCCTTATGAATCACCATCGCTTCCTAGTTTTCCTAGGTGCAAAATATCTATTCATCCTAGTGCTACACCTTCTTCCACTCCAAGCTCTAATGCTTCTATGTGCTCTGGCTCTACTGCAGCTGCTCCTGATGCGGTTACCATTACTTTTCCATCAGCGCGTCCACAAAACTTATTAGCAAGTAAGTATCCTTTATTATACTTATGCTTCCCTTGCCCACTGACTCCTTGTCAGGCTTCAATGAATCCATCTCCCTGGGATGGGTTCCTATTCCTTTACCCTTTGTCCATTCCATGCAAATGTTTTCCAGACTTTGTCTTATATATGACACTATGTCTCTGTCCTACTCTAACGCACCAGCTTTTTCTGAAGCTGAACTTGAAGCTTGCTATACCCATATAGAAATGATAGGTCAACTAATAAACAAAATCAGCTCATCAACTATTCTTGGATTCCCCGCCAATCCCCGTCGCTTCATCATGCCTGAAGACTGGAAAGGATATCCTATTAGCTTTCACCCTGAAACTGAATAGCCCACTAGCGCTTTTCCTTATGAGCCTCCTCTTTCCATTCTCCCTGTACATAGTCTTCATATATTTTTCATGCTATGCCTTCAAATAATCTTTCTAGACATGGCGCTATTTTATTACACCTGTCTTCCATACTATAGAGTGCTTAACTTTTCTCCCTCTACTTTCTTTAAAAGACTGTAAACCCTAAAAAAAAATCATAAATAAACTTTTATATCATAAAACTCTACAGCCTTTACTGCGATACAGCAATATACCATGTAAAATAAGAATTGAACTGTAGAGCGCCCCATCTATATATCGCTATTCCACTCCTGGTTAGTCAACCCATTAGCTAAATTCCCAGCGTCTTTTGCGTTTACATGGTACACATCTCCTTTAATCCAATTACATATTTGGTCATGTCCCCTCTAAAGATGAAAAAATATATATAAGATTTCATTTTCCTCTACGCCCTCATCTAAGCGCTTATGCCAGTTGCCTGCTCAGCCATAGTCCGCCTAACTTCCAGTTAGCGCCCTCTATCCGTCACAACTGTGTCAAAGCCTGTCAGCCTAGATATCCCTTGGACTGAATATTTCTTATACTTAAAATATGATAACCTTAAATAAATTAAGCATATATCTTAAAAATAAGGTTTAACTAATAATATATATGATTATATTACATATATATATAATTATTACTCTATTATATAAATTATAGTAGTTTAAATAGCTTATCCATAGCCTAATAATACTTATTAAGGTGTTAATGGAGTCATAATATACTTATCTTAAGTGATATGAAGTAATTATTGACATACATAAGCTTATATGTATACATAAATCTCATATTCAGTGAAATATGCAGTATATTATGTATATTTAGATATATAAGTGGATTTTAGCACCTTAATAGCCTATAAACTTTGTTTTTATGCTTATTTTATGTCATATGGACGTATCCAGTGGACTCACAACGCCTACAGAAGCATAAACACCTATTTCAGGCGCATACACTCAGTCTGGACAACTTAATCTGCTTCCTTGGATGAATATTCACGGATTTATGGGTTGGGAGGTCATTGCTGGGTTAATATGGATTCTTGGGGATGTTATTGGGGGCTTGGACATTTCAATTGTTTCCTTTATATGCTTTGGGTTTCATTAAATCTCTTTTTGATTGCTTATTTTACCTGTTTCTTTATGGTATCCTCTTTTATCTGGATTTTCTATTTGTGGTATAGATCTGTGTTATCATTAATTGTGATGGAAGGTCCTTACTGGAGGTCTAGGTGTTGAATCTTCTTGAAGTAGATGCCATGGGGAGGTGATGGGCCCTCACAGTGCTGTAATTGCCGGGGATAGCAGTGACATCATCTGGATTGAAGGTCTGTGCACTCCAGGGGATTTGGGTATAAGTAAGGAGGGATTTTGACGGTTATTTATCATCAATTACTTACTAAAATTCAATAAAACACTTCAATACAATTATTAACATTTAGAAATATATTATAAAGCCTCTTATAAGTTGATATTATCATTATATAAGCTATAACTAGATTCTATTTATCTATTTTCCACCACTAGCACACATTTAAATCCAAGTATTGTGAGTTTTATTTGAGTATAACTATTTTATTAGTCTTCCCCTGAGGTTTAATCACTAAATCATTTATCAATAAGTAGTAGGACCATAAATAAACACTATTATATCATACTTATATACTAGACTATACTGACAATTGGGGGTCTTTCCTTATTTTTTACTTATTATTTAATATATGCCTTGGGACGTGATTTTTACTTTAGTATAGCTCAAAATAACCAAATTTTGGGTCTGCTACATATTAGTGGGTCATCATAACTCAGTGATTGTGGAAAAGAACCCTTATAATAATTTTACTAATTTTTTATAATAAAAATTAGGTATTTACAGTAGTAACTGTTCCCAATATAAACCCAATTTCACGTGGTATTTGGTCACCAATATAACACCCAATTAAATTGGTATTTGGTTAAAGCTTGGTAAGATATTAATTCACCCTTGTAAAGGTCTAGTTAAGCTTATTGTTTTACTTTTAACAGATTTCTTCGAATTTTTCTTATATTTTATTTAAATAAATAAAGATATAAATTCATGGTAAGCTCCAGTGCTTTTTTATTAGTAATAACATTGCTAATAACTTTTGTCTACTAATTCCATAGAGTTTTTCCTTTCTGTAGACGTGATATATTGTCATTATTAACAATATGAGTGCTCCTCAGGACAGTTTAAGTGAAAAGCCTGCTTATAATACCAGGTCTAAAGCTAACAAAAACTATCCAGGACATAACCATGGAGGGTCAGCAATACCCCCAGGCAGAGAACATGAGCATAGAAGAAAAAGACGCCCTTTTAAAAAAGATAACCATAAAAATGATGTCTCCTCCTCTTCAGGATCAGCTATCCCACTTGGCCAAACAGGTTTTGAAGTTGGAAGAATCCAAGGCACTCATGTTCAAAGAGGTAGAGCAATTACAGAACAATTGCAAGGTAGGGTTTCAACAAATGAATCAGACACTGGCAGAGCTAAAGGGAGGCCAGTCAAGTCAACCAAGTCAGCAACCCCCTATCCCAGGAGGGTCAGCTCACTCCCAGGAGAAAATCCTGGTAGACAAATGGAAGTGGGACTGGTTCTATCAACAATGGACCAGCCACAGCTGCAACAGGGATCCACCACCTCATCTGACTTCCTCAGTTCACCCTTACAAAGGAAAAAAGCGCCAAAAATCAGGACTGGCATCTATCCCATGGTAAGTAGATTACCCTCTCAGATTGAACACAATACTGATAATTACAATATAGGTAATCCTATTGATGTTAAATCTGTGCAGAAAATAGAGGAGGATTTAAGAAATTCAGGTTTTAGAGTAGATACACCTTACTTGTCTTTTGTCCACAATAACAGTACTATTTATAATGATAATACAGTTAATACACAGTTTCCACCACCTACTAGTGAGATGAGAAGTTCACAAGAGAGTTAGAGATTTGAAAAGGAAGACATGGAATATTTTAATAATAATCCAACTGTCCATAGAATTGTTTCAGCATTGTGGAATAGAATGACTGATTGTGAGGAACAGACAGTTAAGCTCACTAGTGATACAATTTCATCCTTGACATTAAATATTTCTCAACTGGCAACACTTAATAAAGAATTAGATAAAGAACATTTGTCTCTAACTCTTAAATATGATTCATTGAGTAACAAATATAGTGAACTTTCAAACAAATTCTGTGAGTTGGAAAAATTGTATGAAACACACTTTTTGAAACCTGAATCAAGAACTAAGTTATCTTTTGCCCAGACAAATCAAAGTGTCTCTGAGTTGCTACAAAGATTAACTAAATTTGAGATTGAAACTGCCAAACTACTAATGAACCAGGATAATCATAAGTATAATCAATATAATAATAATCCTTTCATTGGCAAAAGTGAATCTCATTACTTCCCTGTACCACCACAACTTAAACCATCTGGTGGTAGTGTCAAATCTGAAAATGTAAGTCACAAATCAGTACAGGAGGAAATACAAGCCCATTTATCAAGAGTGAATGAGTTGTTGAATTTACCTAGGATTAGTGAAATAAAATCCAGTCAGAAGAACTGGCCTAAGATAGATCAGTACCCAACTTATGATGGGGAAGCCAGCTCTGATTGGCAACATTTTATTCAAAGAATTGACAACTCAAAATTCTCATATAAGTTACCAGATGAAGAAATAACATCAAAATTAATTTCTTTATTTAATGATGTTGCTTTATTATGGTTTGAAGCTGTCTTGAGTGAGGGTAAAGATTACTCTTGGGCTGAATGGAAAAAACTAATTGAAAAACAATTTGGAGGTTCTAAATTCAGACTTACTCAGCAGAGACTTTATGAAAAGATTAGGTATAATCCATTGAATGGTGACAAACCTATTGTATTTTTAATGAATTTAAATAAAATATTAAAAGCCATTGAGCCTCATATTGATTTTAACTTATGGAAAGATGTGATAATATATAAATTACCTATATCTGTCAGAGACATTGTTGTAGCTAGAACATTAAATTTTACTGAATATTCTGACTTAATTAATATTTGCAATGAAATATTATTAAACCATAAGTATGAATCAAGGTATTCCACTTATAAACAAAATGTTGAACCTGTAAAAATTCAGAATTCAAAAACACTTCAGGAGAAGCAGAAAAAACCTACTGCACCTGTAGTACCTAAAAATATGAAACAAATACTTGTTATAAGTGTAACAAACCTTGGGTTAAAGGTCACAAATGTGAGAAAAATATAAATATTGTTGAAAATCAACGTGAATCTGAAACTGAAACTGAAAAAAGTAAAGAATCAAATGATTATGACAGCAATATCTCATTTAGTGATGAAAATGAAGTCTGTATGTTGGAAGATGATTTGTCCATCTTTGAAAATCCAATATTAAATATGGACTCAAATGAATCTTTAATGAATTTTGAGGATGCTGAAATCATTAAAGATATACAAGCTGATAACTTTAGAATGACACCTATCACGATTCCAGCTATCATTTCTGGTGAAAATGTTAATATAGTATTGGACACAGGAGCTTCTGGATCTGTTGTTTCCACTAATACATTACAGAAAATTGATATTGAATATAAGTCTAAGCTTGAACCACTTCAAATTAAAAATTGGAGAGGTTTTGGATCAGTGCTACACCCCATTGGTAGATACAAAGCTTCTGTTTTCTTTAAACATCAACATGGTTATGTAAGAGTAACTTGTGACTTTGTAGTCATGGATAATACTAACTGTAGTAACTGTTTTATCATTGGAAATGATATTCTGACTTAATTTGGTGTGAAATTAGACCCTGCTAATAACAATTTTATAATTGGCATGAATGGTTAAAGGAAATTTAAAAGATATTCTTTTAACACAGTCTTACACATTGAGTCAGTAACAAATATTCCATATAAAGGAAGAGAATCCAATGAGATGGAACTTCTGGAAACATAAATTTTAAAAGCATCATTTGGCACTCAGATAAGTAACTGTGAGAAAAATAATATTTTGGAATTAATTAAAGAATTTCCAATGGCTTTTGCACATGGTACAAATGAGCTTGGCCTTGTAAAAGATCATGAAATGAAGATTAGTTTAACCTGTGATATGGATAATATTCCTGTAAGTCTTAAAAAGAAACCATACCCTGCTTCACCAATGAAGAGGAAAGACATAGAGGATAATATTAAGATGTTATTGAAAATGAAAATTCTTGAGAAGGTTGAAACTACACCAAAATATTGTGTAATATCACCAGTGCTAATTTCTTATGAACAACATAAAGCAAGACTGTGCGGTGATTATAGAGCATTAAATACATTTACAGTAGATGATATTTATCCCTTGCCAAGGATTGCCTCTATACATGCTACCCTTAAAGGTGCTAAGTATATAAGTTGCCTAGATGGAAATAAAGGGTACCATCAAATTCCTGTTGAAAAGAACTCACAGAAATTTTTGTTGATAACAAAACACATGGGAATTTATAAATATGTCAGAATGTCATTTGGACCAAAAAATGCTCCATCAGTATTTCAGAAGTTAATGGATATAACATTCCATGATGAAATGATTGAGGGATGGTTAATGGTATACATTGATGACATCATAGTGTTCTCTAAAGCTTATGATGAACACTTAATCCATTTAAAGAAGGTATTTCAGAAAACGGATGAAATAAAAATGACCCTTGCATTGAAAAAATGTAAATTTGGGTTCGAATCTTTAAAAGTGCTTGGTCATATTGTATCTGGCTTACAGATATGTGTAGACCAAAATAAAGTGGCTGAAATAAAGAATATTGGCATTCCTAAAAATGTAAAGGATGTACAATCTTTTCTTGGTATGTGTGGTTATTATAGACAATATATAAAAAACTACCAATCAATTGCTGCACCATTGACCACACTGATAAAGAAATCAGAAGTTTTCATTTGGAATAATGAAAGACAACAGGCTTTTGATAAGTTAAAAGAATGTTTAATGACAGCTCCTATCTTGGGATTACCAGATTTCCAATTACCTTTTGTATTATATACAGATGCAAGTTTTATTGGTCTGGGTGCTGCTTTGCATCAAAAACAACTTATTGAAGGAAAAATGTCAGAAGTAGTAATCTGCTATATTTCACATACTCTGAGAAGTAGTGAATTGAAATATGGTGCTAGTAAACTTGAATGTTTGGCAGTAGTATGGGCTCTTGAGAAGCTACATTATTACCTTGAAGACCAAAAATTTGAGTTGATAATTGACTGTAATGCAGTTAAGTCACTATTAAACATGAAAACTACTAATAGACACATGTTTAGATGGCAATTAGCTGTACAAGAATACAGAGGACGGATGACTATTACACATAGAGCAGGAACCTTGCACTATAATGTAGATCTGTTATCTAGAGTACCTCTGCCTAATAATGATGATAATCCTGCTTATGTTCCTGAGTCAGAGATTATAAACATTTGTGGCATTTATATTGTAGATCTTGAGGATGAATTTATGCAATAAATTCTTGATAATTATGATTCAGATCCTGACTTTGGACTCACAACGCCTACAGAAGCATAAACACATATTTCAGGCGCATACACTCAGTCTGGACAACTTAATCTGCTTCCTTGGATGAATATTCACGGATTTATGGGTTGGGAGGTCATTGCTGGGTTAATATGGATTCTTGGGGATGTTATTGGGGGCTTGGACATTTCAATTGTTTCCTTTATATGCTTTGGGTTTCATTAAATCTCTTTTTGATTGCTTACTTTACCTGTTTCTTTATGGTATCCCCTTTTATCTGGATTTTCTATTTGTGGTATAGATCTGTGTTATCATTAATTGTGATGGAGGGTCCTTACTGGAGGTCTAGGTGTTGAATCTGCTTGAATTAGATGCCATGGGGAGGTGATGGGCCCTCACAGTGCTGTAATTGCCGGGGATAGCAGTGACATCATCTGGATTGAAGGTCTGTGCACTCCAGGGGACTTGGGTATAAGTAAGGAGGGATTTTGACGGTTATTTATCATCAATTACTTACTAAAATTCAATAAAACACTTCAATACAATTATTAACATTTAGAAATATATTATAAAGCCTCTTATAAGTTGATATTATCATTATATAAGCTATAACTAGATTCTATTTATCTATTTTCCACCACTAGCACACATTTAAATCCAAGTATTGTGAGTTTTATTTGAGTATAACTATTTTATTAGTCTTTCCCTGAGGTTTAATCACTAAATCATTTATCAATAAGTAGTAGGACCATAAATAAACACTATTATATCATACTTATATACTAGACTATACTGACAATGCCTCCTGTGAGTCCTCTTAGAAAAACAAAACTTAACATAACTTGTTAGTTTAACCTCTTCCCGGAGGTAACATAAAAAACATAAAAATCATTGATAGTTTAACCTCTTCCCGGAGGTATTATTCTGGTAGTTTTTCCTCATTCCGGAGGTATTATTCTGGTAGTTTTACTCATTCCGGAGGTTATCTTGTATCACTGGAACACCCCTTGGGTAGAATCTTTTGATCTGATCTGCAGCCACACATCGCTTCCACTCAGTACCATCCAATCCCTCCAGTTATCTGCTTCCTTATCCTATATGGACCATTCCATCTTTTAGAAAACATCTTGTCCCATTGGCTTTCTAAACTGCTATTATAAACCAAAACCAAATCTCCTGGGTTCAATGGCTTTCTTAACCTATGCGCTAAGCGCTCATCCCAATATTTAACTGACTTGTTCTGGATCTGCATCATTCTTTCATATGCCTTCTGCACAAACTTGTCTTTCCTTTCAAGCTGGGCTACCCTCGCTAGAATTAAATCTTCGGTTGAGCGCACTTGATCCCAGTCACATCCTAGAAAAGATCCAGCCTCAAGATCAATAGGTAATACCTCCCTTTGACCAAACATCAGTTCATATGGTGAAAACCCTGTTGTTCTTTTAACTGAAATCCTGTCCGCAAACAAAACTAATGGCAAGTAGTTCTTCCACTTCGCCCCATTATTTCCACATAATTTAACTAGTGCATCCTTTATAACTTGATGCCCTCTTTCTACCATTCCCTCTGCTTCAGGATAATATGGTGTTGCAACTAGTAACTTTGCGCCAATATCTTTTACCACCTCTTGGAATTCTCCAGAAAATTCAGCGCCACCGTCTACGGTAACCATCTTGATTACCCCTTACCTGTAAATCCATTCTCTCTTCAAAAATTCAGCTACATTACTTGCCTTGAGATTTACCAATGGTGCTGCTTCAACCCATCCTGATAGATAATCCCTGGCTACTACCAAGTATTTAAAGTGTCCTTCTTTTATATGAACTGCATCTAAACTGACCCTACCAAAAACAGTATCTTTGCCCGTCGCTCTACCTTTTTCTTTTGGCTTTCTTTAACTCCTGCGCTGACATTCAGGACAAGATTTAACCCAATCTATTACTTCATTTTTTATATTGGGCCACCAGAATCTTTCCCTAACTCTGTGATACGTCTCATCTTGACCTCTATGTCCTAAATTCTCATGTAACTCCCTGAGTATCTTCTCCTTCCTTTCCCTAGTTTGAACAACTAACTGAGGAGAGGAAGCTCGATTCTTCCATAACTTCCCATTTTTAATAAAATAGCCTTTAGCGGGCTTCTTAATATTGCGCCAACCCTTTTTATTGCAAAAATCTGGTGGACTAGTACCTCCCAAATATAACCTTAACAACTCTACTCCCTCATCAGTAGATGCATTGTCTTCAGAATACTCCCCTTCTTTGAGATGAGTACTACTGTCTTGACTTCCCCTTGAATCATCTTCATGATCTGACTCTTCCACTACCTCGCCTTGCGCACTTCTTGTTGCTAAATTAGCTTCAGCGTCCCCTAAATCCAGTTGCAGACTACCCTTTCTACAAACATTGTTTGCATCGTGAATATCTAGTTTTATGTCTTTATGGACATTCCACATTACTAGTTTATTTTCATCACGGACAATACTGCCTGCTAGTTTATTGTAATTGCGGACATAACAGTTAAATATTTCATTACAATAATCTATCCCATTTACCCATTTCTTATCTTCTGCTAATTCTTCCGCTTCCGAGTCTTCTTGACAATGAATCCGGCATAGTGAACGATTTTCCCGGCTTATGGACTAAATCAAAAGAAAACAAATTAATCTGTGCTACCCACCTCTTCATGGGCGCATCTGGTATACTCGGGCTACTAATCATTTGCACCAACAATAGCACATCAACCTGCAGCTCAAAATGCTGCTCCCAAAGCATCCATTGTAGCTTCTTAAGAATCTTTGCTACTCCACATAACTCCACCTTAAAATGAGTGTACCTGGACTCCACTTTGGTAAAAGTCTTAGACTCATAAAGGACAGGTCTATCATTACCTTCCTCATCCTCCTGCATCAAAACTGCGCCCACCGCGGAAACACTAGAATCTACCGCTAGAGTAATTATCCCAGTGCCTGGTCCATACTCCAATTTCTTCAAAAGAATATCTTTCCCTACAATCCTTTTCAATAACTTGAATGACTCCTTGCATTCCTCTGTCCAATCCCATACACCATCTTTTCTCGTTAAGCGCTGTAAAGGTGAAGACAACAAAGCAAAGTCTCAAATAAACATTCTTACATATGTACAGATGCCTAAAAACCCTCTAACTTCCTTAGTATCTCTTGGTCTCAGCCACGTAAGTACCTTATTCCTCTGTTTCTCAGCAACGATTCTCCCTTCCTTGCATACCACATGTCCCACTATGTCTAGCGCTGGAACACAACAAGCAAATTTGGACCCAGAAATTGTTAATCCTGCCTCCTCTATCCTAAATAGCACTCTTTCCAGAGTAATTGCATATTCCCAAACAAACTTTCTAATACACGGATTCTCTTGTAACACTTCCCCATCATAATCACTGGCTGGTCCTTTTATACCGCCATCATCAATAAAGATTCCCACATGTTCAGGAATTTTATCCTGCAATATACACATCATCTGTGCTTGATATACCACCACGGAATTTTTTGCGCATTGCGGTAACCTTGTCAACCTGAAGCGCCCCAGTGGTGTTTCAAACGTCGTCATGGGTCTGTATGATTTGTTCAATTTGGGCTCATTGTATCCTCCCATAATATCACCTAATCCATAACATGCATGTCCCACAAAAGAATCCACAAACTCCTCTGGCGTTGGTGGCATCCCTGCATCCTTTACTGTAACCTTGCTCATCTCCCTAAGATCATAAACAACCCTTAATTTACCATTATGTTTAACAACGTAAAACACTGGACTTGAATAACTAGACATAGACTGTTCATACAAGCCAGATTTTAACCTTCCCCTAATTAATTCCATATACTCTTCTCTTATAGCCGCTGGTATTTGAAAAGCCTTCTTCTGCCACGGTGCATGAGGTACAACTGGAACAATGTAAGGTTTACCATAAGAGTGTTTCAACAAACCTCTTTCCTCTTCTTAAAATGCAATATTATTTTCCCTAAGAATCATAACATGTAACAACAACTTCTTCTCTTCCTGCAATAACCAATCCTCTGGTCCAAAATTAACCATCTGAAGCCTTTCCATCGTAATCTTACTATTAGGTGCAAAATCAGGTGGAAACTTCATTAAAGGGGTACCATAAGGATTCCTAGACAGCGCTGGCCTCTGAAAAGGAGGATTCAAATCAGGAATTGCTACATTCACTGGTTTATACTTTGATTCAAAACAGCTCTTGCTGCTTCCTTCATTAATTAAAATAAAACCCTTTCTAATATAACTACGGGTTGCACCTAAATCCTGTTTTTGTCTTTTCTTTTTAATATAAGTATAACAATATCCATAATCAAAGAAATTAAAAAGCTTAGGTATAATACATTCTACAGTAGTATTCCCAAGACACCTATGAAGTACCGCTTTATGTATCCCTTTTTGTTGGACTGACTGGTTACTATCCGGGTTCCTCTCATCCTGGGAGATAGTAACACCTAAAATGCCATTCCCTAATGAAAATGTTGGCGCCTTCCTGGCGGTCGCCCTATCTCGTCATCTGAGACTTCCTCATAAAATTCTCTTTCTTTCTCTAACCGGGCAGCTCCAGAGTACTTAGTTTCCCAGCCACCATCCTTGGGCGCTACTAAGACCGCTGTTACTGGAACACCATCATCACCCATAATCTTTATAATATACCCATTGGAACATAAAAATGTATATCCCTCATTGCTCCCGCAACTGTAGTGCGTACATACTCTGCTACACCTATAACAGGTAACCTACCTCCACAAATTCTTGCCACAGTGCCTTCACCGTCTTTAAAAGGAAGACCTAACTCCACTGCATCATCCACTGACACCACGTTGATTTGTGAACCTGTATCTACTAACGCTTTAATTTGCTTACCATTTACAGTAATTGTTAAATACCCTAAGGGTCCTACGTAATGTGACGCCCTAGGTATTCCAACAACCGGCTGAAATGACTGCTGTTTAACATCAAACTCAGCGCAATTAGCAATCCTTTGCTTCCTACACTTATCCACAATTCCATTTGCTACATCTGGCGCTACTGCTGTCAGCATCCCCAATGGAACAGAGACTGTAGTCTTCAAACATTGCGCAACTAAATCCTCTGCCGCTTTAGGAAAATCAGAGATGCTGCATTCTCCATTTAGGTTGAGTCGCCTTCACACCAGCTTTCGCTCTTCCAGGTGGGTTCTTTGGAGTATTGTGCCTTGCTCCTGGCATTCCTTCAGCAGGTACCGCTCTTTGTTGTACTACCTCTGACTCCTCCAACATTGCCATCTGATCTTCTACCTGGTGATCCACGCCATAAACACCTGGTTCTATACCATCCATTTCAACATCCTCGATAGGCGCAGGTGTATTTTCTCTAGTAGTATACCCTACTTCCTCCATATCCTCTGGATTCACATACCTAGCGCCAGTCCTTCTTGGCCTAGTAACTGTAGGTGGGGCCATTTTCTTGTGCTTTGCTGCAAACATCTCCAAACGCGCTGCGGTGAGTGGCACTGCAACTGTTCCCTCTTTTACTTTAAAATCCAGAACTGTGCAAGTAACTGAAAAATTGACTGACTTCGCATCCTTGCCTTTCTCTTTAATTTCAGGCTCTTTGCCCTTGTTTGACCTGTTTTCCATAGACTTTCTATTAATATGATTGATGACCATGGCTCGCATCCCTCAATCCTTATCTTTAACAAGCTTAGTGCCGTTTTCCAACATAAGCGTAGTCCTGTCCTTGTAAACTACCTTTTCCTCTTTATCCCTTTGAGGTGCATTACACCTCATCCTAGTATGCCCCTCTTTATTACAATAATAGCACACCATAGCAGAAAAACCCGAAGGTTGAGGAGAACTCTTGGGCCTAAACAATTCTTTTGCCTTTGCCGTTTCAATTATCTTTTTCTCCAACTCATTGATACTTGCCATAACTGAATCTGGCTCCTTAGTGAAAACTTTAACTTTAGGAGACAATATCTGAGGAGGTGATCGTACGCCGGACACATCTTCATTCATCTCCTCATTATCCAAGGCAACCCTAGCTGCGCGACGCTCAACTCGACGCAACTTTGTTTCAGCTTCCACTGCCATTTCTACTTCTTCTAATCCAGGGTACTTATAATTTCCATCCCTTTTTTTAACCAGCTTTCCTTCGTTATCCAAGCGCCTTTTTGCCCAGTCTTCAACTTCTGGCGGTAACGCTTCACAAAACCAAGGTAAAGACGCATTAGCATCACTAAAATCTTCATTACTAACTAAATATTCCACTATTTGGTCAAAGTCTTCCCTAAAACTTTTAAATTCCTTAGGGTCTCGAACACCCCCTTTAGCTTTGACCCTTTTTACCAAGATATCCAGGTCCTTCATTGTATACCTAGTTTCCTTGGTAACCTTTGGCCATCTCTTGAGCATCTGTTCTTTTAGCGCTGGCCAATCTCGCTCTTCATGCCCTTTTAGATCCTCTAAATTGTCTTTTCACTCATTAGTTACAAAGAATAGTACTTGACGCACCATATCATATTCAGTCGCTCCATGAACTTCAGCTGCCTGTTCAAACCTGCGTAAAAACTTCTTGGTATTAATGCCCGCAAAACGCAAGCTTTCATCTTTACACCTAATGATTGTAGTTACCGTCTTTGGAAACGATGTCGAAGAATTGGGAAATTTAACCCTCTCCTGACATCCCCTAGATGTAGTCGCAGTAGGATCCATTCACGAAATATAAAATCAAAACAGAGATCACAAAAACACACACTTGGTAACTAAAACTGACTATATTCACAATACAGCCCTAGGCTATCTTCTGATAATGGCTATTAATCCACTTGTTGTAGACCCTACGACTCTTCCGCTGAAGCGCCGGCTTGATTACGTCCTCTTGACAAAACCCTAAAAACCAAACAATCTAATCAAAAACACTAGTTACAATTATGCCACTGTTGGGACACCAATTGTAGACAGTTCTAAAGTACTAAGCAGTAGACACAATGCAAGATTGGTTGGTTCTCCTCTTCAATTTCTAAAAAGAAGTGCCTGCCACTCTTAATTTTAAAGACAGTGCAATAATGTGTAACACTAATTTTTGATTAGAAAGTTTATAAGATGAGGGATGAGTTTTAGAGATCAGGAAAAACAAGTATTACTATCTGGATATTTCTATTCTTAATAAGCGGTAATATCCACAGCTACTCCCTCTTGAAGCGCTCTCTTTGAATATGCCTTATTATAGCAATAAAATAACTCTAATAATAGTTAATCCTACTAAATCTATATATTCTCTCTATGTTGCGCTCTTTCACTATGCTATATGAAATACACACACAGATGCACGAATGATAAAAGACTCATAAATATCTCTAATTTACTATTCTATATCTCTCTATATATTCTACTTACAAAAAAAAACTCCCTATCTTTATCAAATAGTCTTCTTTTTATATTTTTCCAGTACTCAAGACACAGTTCCCTAGTGGATCTCCAGCGCTGGCTCTAGCACCATATTAGTAAAACAATAACTAATCTATTAGTAAACTATGTACACTGCTTGTAACAACTACGGCGCCTAAAACATACCCTATGATTACTAACGCTAGTATTTAGCTTGTTTCACTCATACTCCACATATGCGCTTTTGACTATACCTTCGTTTTTGTTTTAGCGCTACTTTCAGGTTTGACCCATCCTAATGCTGATCCTAGTTGCCTTGACTCTTGGGTAGTTTTGTGATTGAGTCCCCACTCTCCTTTCTTAAATACTAAGTTAATAGTACTTACAATTCACTTAACTAGTTAGCCTCCCTTATTACCTGTTTCAGTAAGTTACCAACTAGCCACGGTACAGTATACTATGCACTTGAGTTGTCCTTAAGCCATGACTCTTTCCTTAATGTGTAACACATAATTATTGGAAAGTCCAAATCCATATTGTTTAGCGCTTTACAGTCCTAAATCAATAACACACAATTCCCCATTGTGCGGCACATCTCGCTGAAAAATCCGAGCGCACAGACCCTTCTTCCTTTTCCACGCTTCCATTTCCTTTGTTCTCTGAAACACACAAATACATAGTATATTTTAGCACTTCCTACTGCACTATCTTCCTTTGTTCTTCCTGGACTACGCGCGCTGATTGGTCTAAAATTATGCTACCTGTGAGGCGCATACCACAGCAGGGTTCTAACTACATGGAAGAATTAGCTCAGTAATTTTTCTCTGTTAAAGAAATTGGATTTATTAATTTGGTACTTACAGATTGGGAGCTCATCAAATTTGTAAGCAGCGGGGATTTGAGCTGTTGAAGAAAGCTGAATGGATGTTGAAGGAGGATCAACCAGATAGAGGTATGGATTCTCATGATCATTCTCTAAATGGTGTTGAGAAGATGAAGGAGAAGAAGGGCCTTCCTGTGGTCTGTTTGGAGCAGCAGGGCTGCTGTTGTTGTTGTGGATATTATTATTGCTTGGCCCAGTTGGGTTGGACACTGGTGGTGGAGTACCAGGGTTGTTGAAGGAAGGATCAGGAGAAGGTGACCTGGAAGCTGATTGTGATTTTCTAGATGAAGATCTAAAAGAAAGGGAACTATCAGAGGAATAATTGGGGGCCAGAGGAGAGGTGTAGTTAGTTCTTCTTGAAGTAACAGGAGATTTTTGTTTGAAACCAGTGTTGCGTGCTCTGGTGTTTTCAGAAGGTCCTCTGGCAGGTCTTCTAGAGATGTTGGAATTTTTGGGGTTGTCTGAGGAAGAAATTTTGTGTGTATGCATTGCTCTGTGAGCACTAGGAGGTGGTTGCGTAGAGTTTTTGGTGTTTAATGGTGTATTTTGGCTGTTAGCTGGCTGAATTTGTGATTTTTGAGCCTGATTTTTGCCTTCTGGCAAGGCAGGCGGACCACCCAACATTGGGAGGGCTGCCTGGACGCGGTCTAGTAGCCTGGGAGCTGATTTTGAAGCTTACTTGGCCAAATTTTCTGAGATAAAATAATATTCTTGAGAAGATAAAGCAGGTCTTTTAGGGAGTGATTTGGGAATAGAACAATGTGATCTTCTAGAAGGAGCAGAAGATAAAGAAGAGGAAGCAGGTTCAAGTTCTGGTGACCTGGTAGGATATCTGGAAATATATTTGTGTGAAGGTGAAGGCAGAGGTATCGGATAGTTAGGTTCTCTGTCACATCTTTTCTTTTTAGAGTTGCAAGAATCACAGGCTCTGTTATAGAATTTGGCCTGAGGATTTGGAAGAGTGAAAGTACAAGGCCTGAACATGTGGATGCACTGTTTACAAGCATAGTCCTTTGAAGCAGTGAAACAGGGAAGGTCCAATGGGTCAAAGTCTGTGTATTCAGCCATGATCTGTGAAGGAAAAATAATGAAGAGAAAAGAGATGAATGAAAATTTTATCAGTGATGTGTAGATAATGAAGAAAGAGTGGAAGCTCAGCAGGTTGGCTGCAGAGCATTGTGCATGGAGGTAGCTGTGCCCTTATATGCAAATGTGTGTTAGTCCGTCAAGACTTTAAACTGAACACTGGTAGTCCTCCAAGACTTAAAACTGGCTGTTTATTTAAAGATTGCTTCAAGATTTTTATTTTTTATTACTACTGTGGATAGTCCGTCAAGAAATTAAACTGAACACTGCAGGAAGTCCTTCAAGACTTTAAACTGAACACTGTGGACAGTCCATCAAGACTTTAAACTGAGAAATGGTACAGTCCCCCAAGACTATAAACTGAGGATGGTTGTTGGTTGAGTCCTTCAGGACTATAAACTGATAATGTGGAGCTGGTGTGATTCTGGAAGAGGGAATCCAAGGGGGAGTCTCTGAATTTTGTTAAGGAAAGTGTGGGGGTAACTGATGAGCTGGCTGCTCTGTAGAACAGTTACCCCAGAATGTTAGTTTGTTTCTTTGGTCTTTAATGTTTTGATCTCTGGTTCTGTCTTTTTGATTCAGGATTTTAAGTCCCCCAAGTCTATAAACTGAGGGTTTTTGAGTCCCCCAAGACTATAGAATGAGGGCTGTTAGTCCCCCAAGACTTAAAACTGAGGATTAGTTCTCCAAGACTTTAAAATGAGGAGTTTTTTATTTTTTATTTCTAAAACAAGATTTCAGGCAAGAAGAAATTACAGAAAAGAATCAAGAGATGTAACAAAATGTGCAGCATTGGCTTTGAACTGGTGAATGAGGTTCTTCCTTTTCTCAAGGTCCTGTGGGTTCCTGGAAGGAGTGGTTTTCGGAAGTAATTTAGGATGAGATGCTTCTGTTGAGAAGAATGTTGTTGGAAGTTGTCTTTGATGGTGGGCAATGGATTGGTTGGGGGTTCTTCAATGTTTCCCACATTGTCATCATCACTGTCTGGATGGAAATGAACTGGAAATTTGTCATATTGAATTTCAGTATGAAGAAGTATTAGGCTTACCATCAGAAGGACCAGGGATGGTAGAGCTGGTGATTGTAGCGGGGTTGGCATTCTTTTTTGAAGGGTGTAATTTGTTGACCATTCTGGGGATCAGGATGGATGGTCTGGATCTTTTGGTGCTGGTGGAAGGTGGATCAGGTTGTGGAGGAGGAGAAGATGTTGAAGAGGACAATGCACCAGGTCTGAAACAAGTCTTCTTCCTAGAGTGACAGGCATCACAGGAGGTTCTGTAGGGATGAGCTGGTGGTGTGATGGTACAGATGAGATTGTTGTCAATGCAGTATTGGCAAGGACCCATGTCAGTAGCAGATTTGGAAAGAAATCTGAACCTGGTGGTTGTGATGTAGGAGAATGTTGACATTCTCTATTGGAGGGAGGATGTGGTCTTCCAAAATTGGCGGAGCCCTTTGTTGGTCTGTTTGGCGCTGTTTTGATATGTCTTAAATGGCATTGTTTAATAATTGGGTGTTTTTTCTGGAATTATTTGGCAAATATTGGGACTTTTTGGATGTGTATATTACCATTGGATAGCCCTGGTTTTTCTATATATTTTATGTCTTGTTGAAATTTTTCATATTCTAAGTATTTAAGGGATTATTTCTCATTTTTCATTTTAAAAGATTGCTGTTAAATTTTTTTTTCACATTTTACGGGCTAACCTTAAATCTTAGGGTAAAGTGCTTAGTACCATTAGAATGGGCTAATTTTTCTCTATGTTTCATTTTACAATGTTGTTATAGCTTAATTATGTGTTTTAAAGGTTTTAGTAGTTGTAGTAAATTTTTCTAAGTATTTTGGATATTTTTGGAGGTTTTTGGTGGCTTTCTGTATTCAGGGTGGTCCGGCCGCCTCAGGCAGGCCTCCCAACTTCAGGCAGACCGCTGGCCTTGGTGCTAGAAGGCTGGGAAGCGTTTCTAGAGGGGTTTTATGCAATTTGGCGCTCAAAAACACCAAATTTGTTGGTGTGCATGGGCTTCTAGATAGTGGTCTGTGTGTATATAGTGAATAAGACAGTTTGGGCAACCTTAATTATCATACAACTATCCGGAGGTGATATCCTTGTTCCTCACTCAGGATTCACTTTTTTTTGGCCACAATTGATTGTGTTTGTTGCAAGGTTAGTTCTTCATTTAACTCAACTTTGGCAATTGTTTTCTCTGGTGTAGTCTTGCAAGCTATATCAAGTATTATTGCTGTCTCTGGTGTGAATTTGCAACCTACATCAAGTATCATTGCTTTCTCTGGTGTGGAAATTGGTCTACATTTCAGTTCTTTGGTTTGGTAGTCTGTCTGGAGACTACTTTCTTGGCTGATCAAGCAGTCAAGTGTATTGGAAAATGGGCTTCAAACAACAGGAACCAATTTACTGTATCAGGTAAATCTCACTTATATTTTTCTAAAGGGACAGGGGATTTTCTCTCTGGGTTTTCTCCAACTCCCTTGGTCAAGGCCTATAGCTAGTACTATAGGATTGTCCACAACATATGCTCTTCTACAGCAATTCATCCACTTTGTTCTCTCTCTTATTTATTTTATTTCAATCACTTCATTTAATTACATTAATGCTTTATTCTCTCTCCCTAGGTTCTCAGTCCACTTCTCACTTGTCCCATGTCCACCTTGTCCCTTGTACACTTATTTTATCTAAATCATTACTTACCTGAAATCTTATCTTATCAGGTAACTTTTATCAGTCCACTTTTCCACTTATTGTCCACTTCTCACTTGTCCTGTGTCCACCTTATCCCATGTCCACTTATTTTATCTAAATCATTGCTTACCTTAAATCTTATCTTATCACCCACCCCTTTTCTCTCCATCCTAACTCTATTTCTCTTCAATAAAGTCCACCCCTCACACTTTCCACCCCCTCCCTTTTACTTTCTATCTAAAATCTTTCACTCTAAAGTTGTTAAAAGGGGCTGGAGAGAGGAGTGAAAGGAGTGAGTTCCAAGGATGTAGAATGAAGAGGGGTGGAGAAGCAATTAAAAAGTGTGAAGAGGACATAGAATAGGTAAGAAAAAATTAAAATTAAAATAAGGGTGAAGATTTAACAGGGGAAGAACATGATATGAACCAGAAATTGGAGGGAAAGATATGGAAGGAGAGTTTTGAAATAAAATAAATAATCTATATATATATATATAATAACAAAAATGGAAAGGTTAATATCCCAAAACCAAAAAAAAAAATTAATTTCAGTGTACTAATTATTAGACATATGTTTTATCATCATAAACCTCCACCCTTAATATTTTTATTTATTGAAAAAGAAGGAAATTTATTATTTAAAAATAATAGTGACCATATCATTTTTTCACTTGATTGAAAAAAATGTTATGTATTAATTATATAAATGATACTTCTAAATTGATTTATTTTAACTAAATTTGAAAGAGATTTTTAAACTTCACAAATATTTTAAAGCTTGAAAAAAAAATCATTAATTCCTGATCATAAAATTAGAATAAATATATATGTTTACAAAAATTTTAATGATTAAATACAATGAAAAATATCATTCAACTACATATTTTCTCCTCAAAAACTTCTTATGATATTAAGTGATTTCTCTTTATAATGATAGCTCCACAAACTTATATAATTATGTAAAAAAGCTTTTGATTTTATTTACATAAGAAATTTACTTTTTTGTATGAATTCATAAAGCATAAGCATGATATTTATAAGATCTTATGCATTTTCCAGTCTGTAAATGTTGTGGACTTCCCTCATTTTAATATTCCTTTAATAATTACAGTAAGTCAGATTACAAGAATTTTTGAAATAATGATCAACTGTGCTTCAATAAGTCTACAACTTGCCTTTAAGTTTATTTCAGAGAGGTTCCAAGCTTGATTGTTGGCTGTTTCATCACTTCCTCATTATGTGCTAAATTAGATATGAGTTAGGGTTCAAGGTTGTGGACTTGCTAGAAAGTCCCCCTCCCATATTGTGTGTTGATATATTCAATTTTTAAGTGATTTAAAGCACATTCCCTGTTTTTTACATAAAATAATTAAAATAAAAGCTTTAAGTCTACTTAAAAGCTATGTAGCCTTATGGTTAAGGTCCTTAAAATTACCTTGACATATTCTAACTTAATATTAAGTATATAAGACTTATAAAAGGTGGATATATGCATCTATATAAGGTATTATAATGGCATATATTGTATTTTATCATTAACTCCACTTATGTATACAACTTGTGTACCTTTATTTATTGTTCCCATGGAAAGTCCTTGTGTCAGCAGGTTGTGTAGAAGAAGAATTAAAATCTATCCAAAAAAGATGAAAAAGAAGAAACAAAGGACAACAAGAAGAAATAAACAGCTAAATACAAAATTTAATAAGGAAAACAAAGGTTTCAAAACAACTTATTGGACATAAGGTTTTTATTTAAAAAAGTAAGTATTTTTTTTCTTTCTGGCTACAATCAAAACAAATATAAAATTGAACTTCTCTTATAGAAACCTTGTATTCAGATATAATCTGTATTTTATTTGTATGTAGAAAACAATAAAATTGTTAGAAAAATATGTAAAAAAGTAACAGTATTGTTTAATTGATCAAATGTAAGGTTATGTAACTAATGGGGACTAAAAAGTAAGAAACCAAAGCCTTTAAATAGGCAAATGAGGCCCTCTGAGAAATTACTAAGTGTGTAAAAGAAGGGAAACAAATAAAATGAAGGGTTACAAAGAAATAAGGGTTTCTATGTAACTATTTACAAAAACAGAATAAAGGAACCCAATTTATCCATCCCTTTAAACCCTGTAACAAATTAATAGATGAAATTGGATACTAGTTTGATAAACAACAGAAAAAATGTAACTATAGTAATTACAAACACATTACATTTTGTTGTATTGTAAAAAATTCACTTTTTAATCAAACAAAAAAAATATATTATACTATTTGGGACATACAATTGTTTATACCTAACTAATATAGTTTCAAAACAATACTGAGTAAGCAAATTGATCAATTATACTAGTATAAGAATAATTTGTAATTAAACAAGTCTTTTAATAAAATCAGTTTTATTAAAATAAAACACTTATATTTTAAATAAAGGTTTCACTTGTTTAATGTATGTATATATTTAATTATTTATTTATTTTATTGGTCAAATTGTGAGAAAAATGGAGTGATCAATAAATTTGTAAGGTATTTTTGTTTTTATGATTTAATTTATATAATTAATTAATTAATTAATTACATTATCAGTTGATGTTATTACTTATAATATCTTGTAATTAATTAATTATAAATCTATAATCATTAAGTACATAAAAACATACTTATCTTTTTCTAGAATATATATTTTTTATATTGTGTTTAAATGTATATACAGTATATATAATAAATTTAATATAAAAATTTATTTAAAACATATTGTTATATAATTTTATTTTAATATAATATTTAATTTGTATGTATTTTAAATTCATTTTTTTATCTTATTGTAATTTAACATAAGATTTGACTTGCCTCTCAATATAGCCTGGCTGACAATGTGTTTAACATAATTTATAAGTACTTTTTACTCAGTCTTGGGAATATTCAGGCTGACAGTTGCACAGCCTTTTAGAAATAATGTGACAACAAAGTTTTTTGCACACAGAGTTGATGAGTATGGTTTGTCCTAGGGTTTCATTTGAGGCAAAAGTGGTTGGCTGTGTTCTTGTATAAAAATCTAAATCATACAGATGATCAAGCAGGACTAATTGCAGTCCCTGATACTATGTTTGGTAGTTACTGCCATCCAATTTCAAAACATGAGGCCAGTCTTTTAGTTCAGCCTTGATGTGAGCAAGAGATACAGCAGTTGTTTTCCATTCTTCTCTTTCTTCATGTTTGGGAATGTCTGATTGGTATCCTCTCATCATTTCATCATCATCCTCCTCATCAGGGTCAACAGGTACAGATGCAAAGTTTTGAGGATTGGATGGTGATGGTCTAGGGGTAGTGTCAAGGGGTCTTTCAAGTCTAGAAGGTTTTATAGGGAGGTCCAATGGCGGTAACAATGGTTTTTAAGGGATTCAAACTCAGGTACATATTTTCCTATCTTAAAGATTATTTACTCAATAATAAGAGGTAAAGAGTTGGATTATTATTAAAATTAATGGATTAGAATTACGTTTAATGTAAATACTAAGGCAATAATAAATAGTAATAAAAGGACTGTAAATAGTTGTAATAAAATAAGTAAGTAATGAATGAATAAAAAACAACCAAGAGAGAGGCCTTATATAGGCAAAGGAGGGACAAACCACGGCAATGAAATTCTAAAAAAAGTAGTATGAGAGAGAGAGAAAAAGAATATTCCAGAAGGAGTATTTTCAAATAACAAAGTTGTTCTAAAAAGAAGGCATCAAAAAGATGTATTTTAAAGATGTATTTACAGAGTATGTCAGAAATACATAAATTTATTTAATATTTACTGTAGAAGTCAATTCTAAATAAGAAATTTGAATTTTTTGTATATATTTATTTTTATTTGAATATTAAAATTTTATTTTAATCTAAAATCTATTTTTTAATATAAAATTTTATTTCTTCTAACCTACCAATGAGCACGGTGTTAGAGAAAAAATATAAGGGACATTTTATATTTAATTTTACCATTCTGTAATTAGTTAATTTATTACAGGTAATTTTAATGTAACTAATTTAATTAAATAATTAAAATAATAAGGCGTGGCTTCATCCAGTAAATAATTAATTATTTTACTGGGTAAGTCTAGTAGCCTGGCTGACAGGTAGCTTGTCTTCATGTTGGTGCATTTGGTGGTGCCCAAGGTGTATGAGGGTTTGGAGTTGCCATCTAGTTATAAAGCACCAGAAAAAAAACATGGGCACCTTGATAGCAGGTGCCAATCTCTATCTTTGACTTAACTCAATTTCAACTCTGCTATAATTTTTCTGGAAAGACTGTGCACTGAACAATGAGCACACTAGCTCAAGCAACATCAAATCAAATTTACTCTTAAATCAAAACTGAATATAGGGATAGGCACCTGCTAGCAGGTGCCACTTGATTTTTCGTGGTGAAGGGTTTTTTTTTTTAAAAAAAAAGTGCTACTCAAAGGAAAAATCTGGACATCTCCATCCATTTGTGATAGGTCCTAGTAAGAGGACAAACCCAGGAGTCCTTGTATCACAAAAGGAAAAGAAAAGAGATAAAGGAAAGGAAAGGAAGAAGAGAAAGTGAAAAAAAATTGATTGGGCAATGCTGACCAACAGAAACTGATCAGAGTTGTGAGATCATAATTTACTAATAAAAGTTTGACCAACAGAAACTGATTGTATGAGGTTTTGATCAAAGAAAACTGACTGTAGTTGTAAAATGATGTGCCAACAGAGACTGGCTGATGGATGAGATGTGCAGTTGGAAGCATTTAAGGGCCCATAACCTATTGAGTCTGGGATGCAACAATTCAGGAATAAGTTTCTCAATGATATACTTCTCAGTTACCACAGGGTTTATATACATAAGGATGCAGTGCAGTAGAGTGCTTAACAATATTATTCTCATCCTCAATTGTACCTCATCAATTTGAAACAGCTTTTAGCCTTCTGATCTCTGGCTAAAAGAACAAATGCATGATTTCCATTTATTAGCCTTGTCAACTCATCTCAAAGACCATGATGGGATCAAGCAAAATTAGATAAATAAGAGAGAAACAGAAATGTATTTTACGGGCAGAAAAGTAGTTCAATAGAGAAAAATATAAGGGAAAAACTGTGAGCAACTCCCAAAATGCCACCAACATCATTCTTGTAATCCCTCTTATCGCTGCACAAAATTATGAGATCACCATATGATTGAAGGGCACCCCTTAGTCTGATATTAGAGCTATTACTAATAACATCACCAGCCCAGTGCTAAAAAAATTGCAGATAAGTGATAAAACTATATAGAAAATGTAACAGGGAAGCAAGTGTAAAAAAAAGTTGGGAAAAAGTTGACATTTGGATTAACATTTTGAATTGTTCATGTTAACTTGAAAGGTTTTGTCATGTTCTTTCGTGAAGTTCAAGGCCAATCTCGCCACATCTTACATTGAAATCAAAAAATTAAAAATTAAAAAAAAGAAGCCTAGTCTGGATAGATGGATCTTGAGCATGGAACATGTAGGAAAATGTCCAGTCGTGATGTGACCTTGAATAGCTTGTTGAAACAAGTTTAAAAACCGTCTAACTTGATCAACAATCAAAAAGGACACAATAAGACGAAGATCCAATACATATAATAGTTTGAAATTTGGATTAAGTTGAAACCTAGACGTTCTTCTGATTTGCTGGATGCGCTCACAGACTGGTATTCCACGAAACTTCACAATCGACACTTTTATACCCTGGCTTCATTTGACGACCTCGCACTTGACCTTCTCTGCTTTCTGCCCCCCATTCCTAACACCACCTTAACATTATCCTTCCCCAAGCAGACCAAAAAGGACTCCATCTCGCCACGTGTCCGAGAAAAATCCACTCAGCCCTGCCGCAATATCCCACCCCCCCTATTCCACTGACATACTCAAGACAGCTGATTTTCATCTACTGTCCTTCCGTAACAACCAAAACACCCCCCCGCTCAACCCGGCCCCTCCTGTAGCCATCTCCGCCGTCTCCGTCGCCACCCCTCCCTCTCCCCCTCCGTCCCTAACCCATCTGCCACCATGATTTTTAGCTTGTTAAACCACATCATACCTTCTTTCAACTTGTTATCCTTCTGAAAATATAAAAAATTCACATAATATAAATCTCTAGTACCAACCACCACCTGAAGGCCCTGGCCGAGACTCAGGTCGATTCTGTTCAAAAGCCTTTGTTTGACTCCTAAGCCTAAAATTGAGATCAAACGGTGACGCTACCGTTAGCTGGGAGATCAAGAACAGAGAGTCATACAATGAGAAAAGATGATTTGAATGTACTTTATACACAAAAACAAGAAAGAGCAAAATCACGAGCCCACATAAAACAGCTACATTTACTCACATCCTTTCGCTCACGCCTACACCTGCAGGAGCTTCTTCGTTGTTGGGTATGACCTTTCTACGAGGAACAGCAGCTCCATTACTATTGTTTGTCTTGCCCAACGATTCAAGCTCTTCCAGACGTTGAGATAGAGACCAATCAAAGACATAATCATACTGTAATCCTTCTCTAACAAACAAGTCACGGAAGAGTTTCCTCAAATAGCTATAGTCGGGTTTATCATCGAAGCGCAATGATCTAGTGTAATTAAGATAAATGGAGAATTCATTTGGATATCCCCTGCATAAAAATTCCGTAGGAGTGGTCATTTTCTTTTCCATGATTCGATCATATTTTTGCTTTTTTGTGGCAGCTTTCAACCCCTGCCATGGCAAGCTACCCCGAAGGAAATACATGAGAACATATCCCAACGATTCCATATCATCTCGACGTGATTGTTCTACACCCAAGTGAGTATTAATCGAGGTGTAACGAGCAGTTCCAGTGAGGTTCTTGTTTTCTCTGTAGGGAATATGCAAGTGAGTTTTGGGATCGCGATATTTCTTGGCAAGCCCAAAATCAATAATGTTGACTTGATTACCACGCTTTCCAATACCCATCAAAAAGTTGTCAGGTTTGATGTCACGATGAATAAAATTGCGAGAATGGACATATTCAATACGTGAAAGCTAATTACAAACATATATTAATAAGATATGTTCAGTGAAATTTCAGGAAATCATTAGTTGGCGATATATAGAATACACACACCAATTGATCTGCCAGCAACAATACTGTCTTGAGGCTAAATTTCCTTTGACAAAAATTAAATAAATCTTCTAAACTAGGTCCCAAAAGATCAATTACCATTGCGTTATAATCACACTCGACTCCATACCACCTTACAAAACTAAAGAATGTGGTGAGATTGACTGAAGACCTTCGAGTTATAATGCAGACTTACGGAACCCCTACTCCACCAGCAAGAGTCTTGTACACTTTAGCTTCATACTCTAGTTGAGGATGCTTCGCCTTGATACTTTCAAGTTTGATCGCAACCTCTTCTCCTGAAATGATATTGACACCAAGATAAATCTCACCTGTGGTCAGGCAAGAAATCAGTGTTGATAAATAGCACACAATGGTATTTAGTACTCACCAAAAGACCCGCATCCTATTTTCTTACCAATTCTGTATTTACCGCCAACTCGTAAATCCATAGTGAGAAAGCGAAGGAAAAACGATGATTACAATTTTTTTTAAAAGTCTATATGATAAAAGTACCTGGATGTCACAAGACAATCAACCAAACCACACGCACAAATAACAAACAGTTGAGTACAGAAGAATTAGACCACAAAAAGAAACGGAACAAGATATATAGTAATTCTAATGAAATAGTTTATGATTGAGTACTGTTGGCAATGAGTGTTCACACTGAATTAAAGCCAGGCATGCTACGTCAGTGCAGTACCATTAGCCTGTACAGCTCCCAGCCATGAAGCATGACTTGAACGACAATCATGTGACACGTGACTCATAGAGGTATAGAATAAGCATCTTAGCACTCCACATTGCATCAAGATGCGTTTGGGCAGACCTGTGACCGAAATCGCTTTCCCTTTCAAGAAATATTGAAGTGCAGAGTGACATATGATAAATGTGAAGATTACATGTGGTTCATTTACTAACCTGAGACCAAGAGGCTGGACTTTACTACGAAGTCGAAGTTCGGATGAGCAGTTTTAAACTGCAAGTCCTGGCTTTGTAGCTAATGGAGTGAAATCCGATAGACAGTAGACAAAAGAAATAGAAACAAGTTGGTTAGAAGTGAATAAAAGAGCGGATAAATCGGGATATAAGATGATATAAGATGATATATATATATATATATATCCAGTGAAAAAAAAAAAAGTAACAACGGTGGATTAGATAATCAGACTTGACGCAACACCAGATATAAATGTATCACAAGACAAGATGATCTCGCTCGTGCAAGTGTACATGACAACACGTGTGAGCGACACTGCCTCTCCACATGACAATGAAGCCCTAAAAGGATGTGTCTGAGCGAATCGTGATTGCGTGAGGTGCGGAAACCCCCACATGTGACGGCCAAGTCGCATAAGGATAGAGAAACAACAAACGAGACATCTCTAGATGGAAAGGGAGAGTGAGAGAAAAGGCACGAACCAAAAATGGCTTGAGGTATATATGTGTAGAGAGAGAGAAAGAGAGAGATTGTAGGTGAGGGATAGAATTGAATGTAGATGAAGCGGAGGAATATATAAGTGAAAGCAGAGGATTAAGAGCGACGACGACGAGGAAGATGGAAGGAAATTAGACGGTCAAGAGAAGAGAGGGGCGAGTAGATAAGTCGAAGCGCCGCGTCACTGCTGCGCCACAGCGCCCCATCTGAGGAGACAAGCCCTAGCCACACAGCACACACTATGTCCCTGACATACACACATACACACACCTAGTCACCCTCACATGTCCTGTCTCTGCAAACAAAGCCTATTGAGACAGTCATCCCTTCTTCACTCACCCCATTCACTTTCTCACTCCTGCCCTACTGTCTCTAATACCCTTTCATCTCCCCAATCCCTTTCTTTCATCATCTATATCTTCCTTTTTCTCACTCCTCACTCCGCTTCGGAACCACTACTCCTCCTCACGCTTATATCTGTATCTGTATATCTATATCTATATTTATATCTATATACCTCTAGTAAGATAGAATATCAAGCATGTCTTGACTATACGATTTAGATACTTTAGTACATACACATACATCCCGTATATAATATATGTGCGATATGGAGATGGGTCCAGAAACAGATATATATATATTTTGTCACCGTTACATATCCATATCATGATTTATATATGGATTTAATCTCTTTTAATTGCATCAATCATACCCTCTTCCTCCCAAAACACCCTCCTGCTCATAATTGTTCACCCAAACTCAGCTGCGCACCCTCAACTCTCTCATCATCTGCCCTCAGATGATCCATTCTGAACGCTTTTGGATGTAGAAATGGAAACGGAAAATGAAAAATTGAGTCATCAAAATGGCCTCTTTGTACATATCTACATACATATGTAACAATCTCTTACATTACTTATCAAGTACTTATGTCATTGTCAAACCTAAATATAGAGACAAATAATTTAAATACCGTCCTGTGTCGGTAATCGGATCCACATATGGTCCGCTCACCGGTGCTCTGCCCCACCTCGCCACTGACCGCCTTATCCCCACTCTCCTTAAACCTATGTTACCTTCTCGTTCGATCTCATTCTCACTTCCTACTTAATTCCACTCAACTCTTCATTCTATACCCCCCTCCCCTCCCTTCCATTTTTAAATAAACTAGTAGACTCCTTAATAACTTGCTTATTACTCTGTAGTCTCTCCCTGTTTTTTGGGAGGTTTTTTTTTCTTGTCAACTGCACTATTTTCCTTTCACGGTTTTACTCGGTCTCATTGTACTCTCTCTCTTATATGTCTCTGCTAGTTGCTGCCGCCTAAGTAAATAAGAAAAAATTCATTGTAAACTAGAGATGCATATACCATTACCACCAGTCAACTCAGATTGGCAAACGCCAGCACCTTGTTTTACTTTTCAACTCCTTGGTCTCGTAAAACCCTACTTTTTCATCTACATATCTATCTCTATATCTAACTAACAAACTGAGAACATCTACCTTCGTGTCGGTAAACCTGTTCGGTATGCATACCTTACTGATTTTTGAACAAGACATCCATTCATAACTTGCAAAAGTATGCATACCGAACAGATATCACCACGCACTAAGTAAGATATTCCCGACAGGGATATCCAGCACGAGTTAGGGATATTTTATGGAGGGACATTAGGTCAGAAAAATATGTGTAAGAAAAATATGTGCGTAAACAATATGTGAGAAAAATATGTGCAAGAAAAATATTTTGCAGCCCTGGGAAATTTTGTTTTTTTCAATTTTTTTTTTCTCAAAAATGTAATTTTTTACTTATTTTTTAATTTTTTCCTATTTTTTCACAATTTTTTTTTTTTTGAAAAACAAATCTCATGGTTGCAAGTGATTTTTCTTACACTTATGTACTTTTCTTGCACTTACATTTCTTACATATATTTTTCTGACCTTATCTCCCTCCCTAAAATATCCCCAGCTCGTGCTGGATATCCCCATCGGGGATATCTTACTTGGTGCGTAGTGTATACCGGCACGGAGGTAGATGCTTTAACTAACTAACTAACTCTTTTATTACATCAAAACCTGAAAAACTCGCAAGTTTTTCATCTCCGATTCCCCGCCAAAAACATGAGTTTAAGTCGCTTTTGGCAGGGAATAAGTGGAAAGAAACCCGCAAGCTTTTGCGGTTTAGCTGTCACTTTTTTTTTTTTTTTTTTTTTTCAAATAACCCCAAGTCAAGTTGACTAAAATTGAACCTTAATCTTATTTTGCCTACTGCCCGCTTTTTTCCATCTCCTCATCGTCTCCCTTTCCCTCCGTTCCTCCTCTTTTTCTTCTATCTCTCCTAACTTTCTTGCTCTCCATAAACACCTCCTTCCTCCTCTACCTTGAAACATATTTTTAAATTTTTGTGTTTTTATAAATACGTTATAAATATATCTATTTTTTTTGCTATCACTACTCCTCTTTATTGAGTTAAAATTTACTCGAATACCTTTGATTTTATTTTGAATCATCATTTCACTTGCTTTTTCACGGACCCATTGTAAACCATGGATCATTCAATTTTCGAGATATTCATCCACCTGACCCCCCCCCTACATCACTTATATATAAATATATAAGTTATCGCTAGGTTCATACGTTTCAATGATACGTCACACTCCAAGTTTCACCAAAATCAACTCAATAAAAATAAATCAATCAATCAGATAAGAAAAATAATAAGAAGAAAGAAGAAAGAAGAAAGAAGAAAGAAGAAAGAAGAAAGAAGAAAGAAGAAAGAAGAAAAAAAAAAAGAACGGCCATGACTGTGTTATCATCGCTTGTACATAGCAAAAAATAAATAAAACCTATTTTAGAAAGAGAAAGAGGGATCATCTAGCAACATCATTAGCATTTGTATTACCATAAGCAGTATTATTAGTGGTAGAAATAGTCAAAAAATGATAATAACAAAAGTAAAAAACTGTAATACTTGAAACTTGTAGAGATTATTTACAAGCTAATGATCGCAGAGATTTTTTTTTCTTTTTTTGAGAGAGAGTGAGAGTGAGACGAAAAGTTATGAATTATTTAGTTAGTAAGTTATTATTATTTTCAAAATTAATCACCAATTGATGTGGCTCAAGTAAAGTTAGCAAAGTTTCTTTCCTTTATACTGCATAGCAATGACAATAATAATAAAAATAATAGGGGGTCTTAAACATTAGCATATACACCATTCAAATACTTCACAAATTTGGTATCAAGTAAGTTACTTTTATTTGAAATACACCTGCACAGGAAAGGTGTACTTGAATGGTGTCAAGGTACGCTTTTGGTCTAGAAGATTTGGTACGGAGTTTTTCAAGGATTTTAAAGGTTTTAAATGAACTCTCAAAAATTGGTACGTATTTCTTAATCTAAATGATTTATTACTCAAATATAAGAGGTAGATTTTTAAATATTAATATAATTTATTGATTAGAATTACGCTCTTGTAACTACTAATGTGATAAAATATAAAAATAAGTATGGTGTTGTAAATAGTAATACTAAAGTAAGGGGATAAAAAAGAATGGTTTGAAAAAGCACAAAATCAGAGGCCTTTTATAGGCAAAATATGAGGAAATAAAATGTAAGGAATTTACACCGTCTACTGTGAGTGAGAGAGAAAAGAATGACAAGAAAAAGGAGTACATAAATGACATAAGAAAGTAATAAATTAGTACGTCAACAAGAGCATCAAATTTATTAGCAACAAAGTTTGAATTCCTTGGACTGTCACAATTATTACATAATAAATAATCAATTACATTAATTTCACGGGATTCCAGATCTCTCACTGAGGTAATATAATTGTTTTTAAGTTTTATATTATAAATTTATTATTAATTTTACTCCCTTTGACATATACTTTTGAACACGGTGTTAGGGAGTAAAATTGTAAGGGACATTTTATATTATTTATTTATACTACTTATTATACTATACTTTAGTTAATTGTAAGTACTACTTAAGTAAATAAATAAATAATTATTATTAAGAAGAAAGGTGTGGCTTCAACTCAGTAAAATAATTAATTATTTTACCAGTAAGTCTAGTAGCCTGGCTGACACTCCCTCACTCTAAAAAAAACAATAAAAAAAATGCTATGATTTTTTCTTTTTATATTTTTTTAGTAGAGTAGGAAGATTAGATATCTCCTTCCCAGGTATCCAAGAATCATATTCAGATGATTTATTCTTGAATCTCAATAAGTATTCTATACCTTTTTCAGCAGTGACTATTCTGTCATTTAGAATTTTTTCAATTTCTGCTGTTTCAGTGATTTCATTTGGGGTTTTCTTTGGTCTTCCCCTCCTTTTTGGAAATAAATCACTATTGGATGTGTAAGGTTTAAAAGAGATATTGGAAAAACAGTATGTTTTCTGTCATATGGAGAATACAGAATAACTTCAACTGCATTATCTCCAATCAATCTTCTGACAACAAATGGACCAACAAATGGATCTTTCAATTTGTTATTACCTTGTAAGTTGAAGTGGACTGTAGAAATCAACACTTCATCACCCTTTTTAAAAGTGTATTCTTTATGGGATTTGTCCCATCTTTTCTTCTCATATTCAAATGATTTTTCAATACATTTTTGAGCATGATTTCTACATAGTTGTTGCATTTGAAGAAAAGATTTTACACCAGGATGTATATCCAATTTAGGTATTTTGTTATTGAGAATTTGGGCAGGATTATTGGGAACATATCCAAGCCAGAGCTCAAAAGGCTTCCTTTGAGTAACAGAATGAACAGTGCTATTATAAGCAAATTCTAACCCAGGAAGTAAGGTAACCCAATCATGAGTGAATCTGTCATTATCTTTATACTCAAGGCCAAAGGCACAATATCTTCTTATCATGTCCTTTAAAGTCTGAATCATTCTTTCAGCTAAACCATCAGTCTGAGGGTGATGGGCTGTAGAAGGTTTCAGATCACAACCACAAACATCCATCAGAGACATCCAAAATTCAGAAGTAACTTTAGGGTCTCTGTCAGAGATTATGGCTTTAGAAAAACCAGCAGTATTAAACATATGAGACCACCATAAGAAAGATAATTCTTTAGTGGAGACATCCTTGTGGGTAGGGATAAATTTACACATTTTTGTGAATCTGTCCACAATAACCCAACAAGAGTTATAACTGTCTTTACCAGCAATAGGTAATCCTGTTAAAAAATCCATGTTTATTATTTTCCATGGAGCATCAGGAGGTTCAATATGTTGCATTAATCCTGCTCTTTTACCAGTTAATCTTTTTGATTTTTGGCAAGAATTACAGGATTCAACATATAATTTTGTGTCTTCAGACATATTAGCCCACCAAACAGTGTTCTTAATTCTGATCATTGTTTTGTCAAGATCAAAATGTCCAGCTAATATGTCATCATGACAAATTTTCAAGATGATTTCTTTCATAGAAGGAGGAATAACAATAACATTACTCAACTTTCTTCTATAATATAGATATCCTTCATCAATTGAAAATTACATTTTTCCAAAGCTTTTTGGTACTTTGGTGGAAGGGTTTTAATTAATGCTTGTATTGAAGCATTCTTTGGATCATTTAATATGGTGCATAACTTTTTCAAGTCAGTGTCCTTATCATATGATTCCAGAATAAGATGTAATAGCTCTTCCTCCATATCAACCACATATATCCCATGTATATGAATAATTTCGTCCTCAGGATCATACGCAGGATTAGAGTCATTATTTGGCAAAGGTAACCTAGATAACATATCCACATTTGAGTGAACAATACCAGCCCTATGAATAATTGTCATTCTCCCTCTTTACTCTTGAACAGCCAACTGCCATCTGAACATATGTCTGTTAGGTGTTTTCAAGTTTAAAAGGGATTTAACTGCACTGCAGTCAGTGAAAAGTTCAAATTTCTGGTCATCTAGGTAATAATGAAGCTTTTCCAGAGCCCATACTACAGCTAAACACTCTAATTGAGTAGCAACATATTTCAATTCACTATTTCTCAAGGTTCTTGAAATATAAAAAATTACTACTTCTGAAACTTTATCATTTATCACTTGTTTTTGATGGAGGGCAGCACCAAGACCAATGAAACTGGCATCAGTGTACAAAACAAATGGTTGATTAAAGTCAGGTAAAGCAAGAATTGGTGCTGACATCAAACAGTGTTTCATAGTGTCAAAGGCTCTTTGTCTTTCACCATTCCAGACAAAAGCAACATCCTTTCTAGTTAATTGGGTAAGGGGTAAAGCTATGACTTGGTAATTTTTAATATACTGTCTATAGTATCCACACATTCCCAAAAAACTTTGGAGCTATCTCACTGTTGTAGGAGCCTTCACCTGTTGTATGGCTGCCACTTTGTTCTGGTCAACACATATCTGTAAGCCTGAAACAACATGACCAAGAACTTTTAAAGAATGGAAACCAAATTTACATTTCTTCAAAGCAAGTGTCATATTTATTTCATCCATTTTCTGGAATACTTTACACAGGTGTTTAAGATGGTCCTCAAATGTTTTTGAGAATATAATGATATCATCAATATAAACCATCAGCCATCCTTCAATTATCTCTTGATGGAATGTGTTATCCATTACTTTTTGGAAAACTGAAGGGGCATTTTTAGGGCCAAATGGCATCCTAATATACTTATAAATACCCATATGAGTGGCAATCATCAGAAAGTTCTGAGAATTTTTCTCAACAGGTACCTGGTGATATCCTTTGTTACCATCTAAACAGCTGATATATTTAGCACCCTGTAAAGTAGCATGTATAGAGCTAATTCTAGGTAAAGGGTAGATATCATCAACAGTATAAGTGTTTAGTGCTCTATAATCACCACATAAACTGGCTTTATCTTTCTCATAGGAAATTAGAACAGGTGAGATAACACAATATTTAGGTGTGTCAACTACCTTTTCAATACTATTCATTTTTAAAAGGGTAGAGATATTGTCTTCAATATCTTTTCTCTTTGTGGGAGAAGTAGGATAAGGCTTCTTCTTTAAACTAGGTGGTATATCAGTTAATGGGAAAGACAATGAAAGTTTCATTTACTCTTTAACTAATCCCAGTTCATGTGATCCATGAGCAAAGGCCATAGGAAAAGACTTTATTAAGTTAATGATGGAATCTTTATCTTCACCAGAAAGTTGTTCTCCAAAAGAAGCATTGTCAATTTCAGACATAAGGGCATGCATTTCCTTTGTAGATCTTCCTTTATATTCAACCACAGAATTACATGTGTTCAATTCTGGTTTTAATAATTTTTTAGGGGAGGAAATATTAAATTTTCTCTTCCCATTCATCCCCATTGTGAAACATTGGTTTGAAGGATCCAATTTTATGCCATACTTGGTTAAAATATCATTCCCTACAATAAACCAATTGCTCAAGTTATCATTTTTCATGACAACAAAATCACAAATAGCTCTTACAAAACCATGGTTATATTTAAAAAACACTGTGGCTTTGTATTTACCAATGGGGGACAAAACAGAGCCATACCCTCTCCAATTTTCAGAAATGATAGGTATCAGTTTAGATTTATAGTCTTGATCTACTGAAGCAAGTGCTCTTTCAGATACTACACTTCCTCCAGCTCCAGAATCCAGAAAAACTTCAATGCTGGTTCCATTGATCAAGACTGGTGCCTTGAGAGGGGCAATAATAATTGAGCTATCCTAAATGTTCTTTATGATCTCAGCATCTTCAACTGTAGATAAATCATTATTATCAATATCAATAGTATTTAAATAATGGATATCCTCTTCCAGCATCAAGATTTCTTGTTGAGATTAATATGAAATATTGCTGGCACAATCACTTGATGTATCATCCAGTGCCACTGTGTCATCAGCATGCTCCTCTGTTTGTTCCACAATATTTATCTTCTTGTCACAAACATGGCCTTTCTGCCAAGGCTTGTTGCACTTGAAGCAAGTGTTTGTTGCATACTTCTTTGGTGCAACAGGGGCAGAAGGTTTACCAACCTTTTCCAGAGGTTTCTGTTGGTAAGTGGAGGGTTTCTCCAAAGGGGTCCTAGGAATGAATCTTCTGGCATCATACTTATTGTTTAGAAGTATCTCATTGCAAGTATTAATGAAAGAAGAGGGTTCTTTCGAGAACTCAGTCCTAGCCACTATCAAGTCTCTCAGAGACATTGGTAATTTATAGAGGATCCTGTCCTTCCATAAATCAAACTCCATATTTGGGTCCATTTCCCTTAAGATTTTGACAAGTTTCATTAAAAACTCAATA
The DNA here is from genome assembly GCA_030280995.1 of Hemileia vastatrix. Classification (NCBI taxonomy): domain Eukaryota; kingdom Fungi; phylum Basidiomycota; class Pucciniomycetes; order Pucciniales; family Zaghouaniaceae; genus Hemileia; species Hemileia vastatrix. The sequence goes on from JASXTE010000016.1 coordinate 16,581,447, forward strand.
GGTTTATCAGTAGAAGAGCTATATCTAGTTTCCTCATAATGCCTTTATTGAGCCATTCTGAACTTGGAGCCACCAAATTGTGCTTTAATTAATTTCTTCCAATCCTCCCATGAGTAGTCATTCCCATCCAGGAGAACAGATTCATACCACATCAGGGCAACATTAGTGAACAAAGAAATTAACTTGAACACAATTTCATCATCTGGGAGTTTGTAAGAATTTTGTAAGTTATCAATTCTGAAAATAAATTGTTGCCAATCAGAGGAAGAATCACCATCAAATGTTGGGTACTGGTCAAGTTTTGGCCAATTCATTTGATTTGAAGGAGTCTCCTTAGTACTAGCTTGTTTCTGAGTAAGAAGCAGCTGTAATTTCTCTAATTGGGCTGAAATCTCATTGTTTAATCCTTCTGTTGCAGATCCTGGTGCATCATCAGTTTTTGATGGAAACTCAGTGTTATCAACAGGTATCTCTGGAGTTATTTTTACTTTAGATGAACTAGCCACAGGTACTATTTGAGCATCCTGCACTATATGTTCCTTCACAGAAATGTCAGAATATTTTTGGTCATTTAACAATTAGTTCAATTTTTCTTCAATGGTTGTTTGGCTTGTTTTCATTCTTGGAAGACTAGATAAACTCTCATTGATAGTTGCAAAAGATAACTGATTTTTATTTTGAAAAGATGACAAATGGTCACTCAATCTTTTCAGATTTATCTTATCTATCTCTACCTCCTGGCAACAGGCAGATACAGTATCTTTTAGCTTAGACAAATCATTTTTTATATTTTGCCATAAAGCAACTTTCTTTTCATGGGTTGCTTTGTAATGAGAAAATTCATCAGAGACTCTCTGTGATTCACTTCTTAATGCTTGGTAACCCTGATCAGTTAACAAACTATTATTTCTCTGAGTCAATTGCATATTGTTCATTATATGATTTTGCTTGGCAATAATATCTCTCAAGTGCTCATCATTAATTCTTGCTACATCTGGAGTGTTTCTCAATAAGGAAACTGAGTAACTTTCCAGACTATCATAGAACTCAGGGTCAAGAGTTTCATCAATCACAGCCATATCAGGATTAATCATTGAGGTAGCAATTAAAAGTAAAGGATTAGATACATGAGTGATTTGTCTAATACTCCCAGCCTCTATAGGTCTCAAGGTTTCATCCTCCCTTCCAGATTTACCTGAAGGAACAGAGTCAGCCACAAGAAAAGGCACTTGAGAATCAATAGAGGGACGTACCAGGGTTTGCTGGGTATCACCATATTGGGCTTTCTTCTTCTTTTGCCTCCTTGATAAGGGTGGGGAGGAGTGGGGTTGACCTGGTTGGGCCTTGATGGACCTGCCTGAGGTAACTGATGCTGGTTTTGAGCCAGGTAGTCCCACTGAGTGTTTAGCCAGTACCACTGCCACTTGGACACTTCCACCTTCTCTTGGGACTGGGGAGCCAATTGTTGTTGATCCCTGGGAGGAAGAGGTTTCTTCTTTTCTTGGAGAAAAGTATCTGTTCTTCTCACCTTTTCTTCCAAAGCATCTACCCTTACCTTTAGTCTCAAGCTTTCTGTCCTTAACTACTTTATGTGAGTAGACAGATTCTTTACCTGCTGAGACAATGGAATCTTTTTTATCCTGAAGCCTTTTGGAAGCTCTTCTTGTGGGTTTATCATAGGCTTCTGATCCTGAGTTGTGTCCACTAGGATTACTACTTCTTCCATCTCTACATCCTGTTTGGGGCAAGGATTTATTAGTTTGAGAAATTCTTCTTGTTAAAGGAGAACTTACAGAAGTAGGCTCATCATAATCAATTAAGTCTAGTTCTTCTTCACGTGCAGCAGAACCACTTTGGTCAGTCATTTTAAGATTTTACTGAAATGAAGAAAAAGAGACAATAAGATTAATTAGTCTTTATTTTTGATTTTTTATTAAAAAATAAAATAAAATAAATAAAAAAAACCTTTTTTCAGGATAAAAATCAACTTAAATAAAATTAATTTATTAATAAAAAAATTTAAAACCAGGATTATAATATAATCAACTGTAGAAATAAATTAGAATTTTTATTAATAATTTTTAATTAATTATTTTCAGGATTTAAATCAACTAATTTATTACCAGGACTTATTGTCAACTGAATTAATCAAATATGAAACTTTATTAATTTAATAAAATTTTATTAAACTGATAAATTAACTACCAGGACTTAATGTCAACTGAAGTAGTTAAATATAAATTTTTATTTTAAAATTTTATTAAGCTTGATCACTTAATTACCAGGACTTAATGTCAACTGAAATAATTAAATATGAGTTTTATTAATTAAAATATTTATTGAATTACCAGGACTCAAAGTCAACTGAAGTAATTAAATATTAATTATATATTAATTAAAAATATTATTGTCAGGACAATTTGTCAACTGGAACAATTAAATTAATCAGGACAAATGTCAACTGAAAAATTATAATAAATAATATTAAAATATAATTATTTTATTACCTCTGGGACTAAGAACACTTATTGCTCTATTATGGTCTACCAGGAAAAATAAAAAAATATAATAATAAAAATAAAGTCCAATTACCAGACACCTCCCCCTGAAAAAGGAGCAAATTAATGCCACTTACAGAGTGCTGAGTAAAAGGAAATACATAGCAAATGAAGAGTGAAGAGTAACCCACAAATAGTAATAACAATAATTACCACGATATATACGACATTTAGTCAGTATATGAACTTAATTTTTGGAGCGCGGTTCGATTCCCGTTCGCAGCAAAAATTTTTGTCACGTGACGTATGACGTTTGTTGTTTTCTTGCTTTCTCGTCCTTTACAGGTACTCCCACACCAATAGTCCCCTCGATTATGCCTCAAATATCGTTGCGCCATCGATAATTTGGAAAGCCCTCAATTGTCAAGGTACGCTTTTGGTCTAGAAGATTTGGTACGGAGTTTTTCAAGGATTTTAAAGGTTTTAAATGAACTCTCAAAAATTGGTCCGTATTTCTTAATTTAAATGATTTATTACTCAAATATAAGAGGTAGATTTTTAAATATTAATATAATTTATTGATTAGAATTACGCTCTTGTAACTACTAATGTGATAAAATATAAAAATAAGTATGGTGTTGTAAATAGTAATACTAAAGTAAGGGGATAAAAAAGAATGGTTTGAAAAAGCACAAAATCAGAGGCCTTTTATAGGCAAAATATGAGGAAATAAAATGTAAGGAATTTACACCGTCTACTGTGAGTGAGAGAGAAAAGAATGACAAGAAAAAGGAGTACATAAATGACATAAGAAAGTAATAAATTAGTACGTCAACAAGAGCATCAAATTTATTAGCAACAAAGTTTGAATTCCTTGGACTGTCACAATTATTACATAATAAATAATCAATTACATTAATTTCACGGGATTCCAGATCTCTCACTGAGGTAATATAACTGTTTTTAAGTTTTATATTATAAATTTATTATTAATTTTACTCCCTTTGACATATACTTTTGAACACGGTGTTAGGGAGTAAAATTGTAAGGGACATTTTATATTATTTATTTATACTACTTATTATACTATACTTTAGTTAATTGTAAGTACTACTTAAGTAAATAAATAAATAATTATTATTAAGAAGAAAGGTGTGGCTTCAACTCAGTAAAATAATTAATTATTTTACCAGTAAGTCTAGTAGCCTGGCTGACAAATGGTGTGTTTGTACAGTGGCCTACCAAATGTCGGTGAACAGCATTTTTATGCATTTTGCATATTTCCCACTGAAATCTCCTTCCATTTCACCATTCTGTTCATCTTCACAAGACAACCATTCACTGATCCTCATCCTTTTCCCTCTTCAATAGTTATTTTTTCTACTCCCTACCTTTATTATAGCTTCATAAATCAAACCCAAACCTTTTTGTTTCATGGAAACCCTTTCAAAGTTTTCAATGCACGCAACTAAACTTTTGTCACCTTACCTACACTCCAAGCCTTATCCCACCTCATATCTGCCTGTACTCACTAATATTTCTACTCCAAATCATTTTTTGGGTCATCCTTTCTTTTCAAGAGTATTTTTTAATGAAATTTGATTATTCCCTTGGCATGATTGGGAAATTTGTGAGCCATAGCACTTAGGAGGGATCAACACAGAAAATTGATTATCTTTTTCATTTTTTTTTACTTTTGGTTTTTACAAGTCATTATGTGACATCTGGGCTATATTCAGATAAGTATTTCACCTATCTTGAAAATTTTTTAGGTGTAGCTAAAAAAAATAGCTTTTTGGATTTTGGATTTTTCTTTCTGTTATTCCAATTATTTTTTGTTTTTAGTATGTTAGATTGATTAGAAACATGCTTTTGCATCAGAATACAAAAATAGATTTTTTTCTGAGAAGTAATGAGTGATGTAGATTAAAAAAAGACTATTCAAAGACTTTTGGTAGGGCACTGTACCTTAACACATCCTTTTCTGGTTACATTCACACCATTCACACACTCCATCCCCTTATCATGATTTGTCAGCACCTGGTACACTCATGCTCATATCTTAGCACAATAGTAGGGAGTTTTTAACCTCATTTTTGTAACCCCTAACCCTAAGTCTCCCATTTACCATAATGTCTTGGAATGGAGTTTTGAGGCTGAAGTCTTCCAGGCATGTGTGCTAATTTTTGAGACCCCTTAACATTAGTAAAAAAATTATTAAGATGACTAGTGTTGGGGAGTCCTTTTGGTCTAGAAGATTTCAATGGAGGTATAACGGCATAGGTAGGCGGATTTGAAGATCTCAAGGTCAAGGTACGTATGAATTTATCTTTTTAGTTTAATTACTCAAATAAAAGAGGTAAAAGTTTTATAATTATTATTATAATTTATGATTTAGAATTATGTTGTTGTAAGTACTAAAAAAATAAATAATATTAATAAATATTTGATTTAATAAATGGTTTAATAAAATAATAAATCAGTAAAAGATTAAATCAAAACAACCAGAAAGGGGAGGCCTTATATAGGAAAAAGAGAGTCAAAGTAAAAAGTAAAAATCCTATATACAAGTGTATGAGAGAGAGAAAGGAAATTCCAGCAGAAAATATTTCAAATTTTAAGATTGTTCCATAAAGAAAGATTTAGAATGTTGTATTTACTGTATAATTCAAAATAATTTGATTTATTTAAAAAATTCCTGTAAATGTCATTTTTAAATAAGTAATTTGATTTTTTGTATATATTTATTATATTTTTTTTCCAATATTAAATTTTATTTTAATATTAATTTGTATTTTATTATTTTAATCTTTATTTTTTTTAACCTGACATTGAGCATGGTGCTAGGAAATAAAAAAAATATATGGGACAATTAATATTAATTTTAATTTTTTACTAAATTTACTTTTTTGTAACTAGTAAATTTATTACAAGTAAATTTAAATTAAATATAATAAAATTAATAATAATATATAAGAAATAAAAAGGCATGGCTTCAACCCAGGAAATAATTATTTATTTTACTGGGTAAGTCTAGCAGCCTGGCTGACAGCTAGACAATTGGAAAAGTGAAGGCCTCATGTTAGTGTTTGGGAAAAAAAGTAAGGTTTCCAGTAATTAAGGGTTTAAGTATAATTTTAGGGGTCCAGTAAGACTTTATTCACAGTGAAATGTGCATTTAAAAATGAGCTGCTAGGAAGAAGGCGAAGAAAAAATGTAAGGTATTGGTGTGTTTTTACCTGGCGCTGATAAATCAAGTAAAGGGAATGGAGTGCTTGAAAGCCTTAGATGTACCTAATAGATGGCATGTTAAAGGATAAACACACTGGTGAAGTACACCTGTACTGAACAGGCTTTGAATAAAAATGTATCAGGGTGGTTAGAGGTATGGTACTACTTATATTCCAGATTCAAAAAATCAATTTATTGAATTTACCATTAGTTTGAAATATTTATAATAGGGGGTCTCAAACCTTACCAAACATGTCTAGAATTGTAGAAAATTCTATTGTACTAGCTACATGCCTTGAGAAAAGAGAGTTGGAGAAAAAATTGAGAGAAAAACTCCTGTCCTTTTGAGAAATACAAGGTGAGATTAATTTGCTGCAGAAAACTTAAACTTTTACAATTACCCCTTCCAACAACTTCTAGATTTCTTAACAAGTCAAGAGAGTAGCCATTAGCAGACCACAGAGACACAACCATAAAAAAACTGAAATGAAGACAGAATCTACACTAGAAAATCAGAGAATCAGTGCACTTGTTGAGCAGAAAACAGCAATTATAATTGATCTGAATTGCAAAGCTACACCAGAGAAAACAGTTACAAAAGTTAAGTTAAATTAAGAACTAATTTTTCAACAAAAACAGCCAATTGTGGCCAAAAAGACAGTGAAAACAGAGTAAGAAACAGTGGTCTAATAACCATATGGATGAAAGATAAATAGAGTTGTCCCAAACTATCTTATTCAATATCTACACACAGACCTATATTAAAATCTAAGATACACCTGAGAATTCTACCACCAAATTTGCAAAAACACTTTCAGGCTGAGTTCAAGTACAGAGAGGTGAATAGATCTATTAGTCAGCTATCTAGAAGATTTAATGGTCCTATATGAATACTGTAGTACAAAACCAATAAGTATTATAATATAACTCAATATAAGGATCTCAGTAATTTTAATCTCACTAATTATATAAGGGTTAAAAACTTATATTTGGTAGAAAAATATAGAATATAATTCAAACACTATTCAAAGACTTTAAAAGTACTAATGAAATTTATTGTAATTGTAAGGGTTGTATGTTTTAATTGTAATGATAAAGAATGTAGAAAACAAGACCAAACACTCCTTCCTTTAATACCCAATAATTATCCAATGTACCCCCTTGATTTACCAGTATAAAGCATGGCCAAAAACGCCTCATTCTAGCTAATACAAGTTTCCATCAACATAAGAAATAACTAATAACACAATTTGAATAATATCACCTGCTAAAACCCTGAAATAATAGGGATAATCCATCAAAATTAAAGAATAAGCAAAAAAGAGAGTATATGTGTATAATACCTTACAATAAAAGGCTAGAAAAAGAAAGAATAATACTAAATATTACTCAATATTAAGGGGGATCAGCAGTAGAAATGATGAGTCTAATTATGACAATATTCTACATGAAATCCACATCCATAAATAACCAATATTGACTGAGAAACCATTGAGAAAACCAAAAAGGAAATGAAATGTGGGTTAACTACATGCAGTCCTTGGCAGGAGCTTGCGTGGGTAAATCCTTGACTAATTTGAGAAAATTTAAGCATGGTAGTTAATTTAAGGTTCCAAGCTTGAGGTTATTAATGAATTTAGTCCATATAATAAGGTCAATGCACTTATAGTTAAATTAGGACACTAAATAAGTACCTGTTGCCTATTTTAGTATGTTTCCCCACATTGGGTGTAGAATGTGGGGTAATTATAGTTTAGAAAAGCTAAATTTTCTGAAAAATTAAGCTATTCACACAGGAAAAATGCAGGCAGTATGTGGCCAGTACACAGAAGCCATTTCTGGCATAAAAAACACTAAATTTGAAACATGTTATTTTTATGCATTTGAGTAGCCAAATCAATATTCCTAATTAAGACAATTTTATCTTTCAGGGCACATTTATAATATTATTAAATTTATAGCGCATATATTCAACTTTTAAGTGATTTAAAGCACATTTCTTGTTTTTCACATAAAATAATGAAAACAACAGCTTTAAGACTAGTTAAAAATTATGTAGCCTTATATTTAAGGTTCTTAAGATTACCCTAACATATTAAAACTTAATATTAATTACATAAGACTTATAATAGGTGGATATATACTTGTATATAAGGTGTTATAATGGCATATATTGAATTTTATCATAAATTACACTTATGTATACAACTTATGTACCTTTGTCAGGCTAAGGTCAAGTACAAGGACGTTAACTAGCTTGAAAAGTCTTTGTCTAGAAGATTTAAATGGTCCTATATGAATACTGTAGTATAAGTCCAACAAATAATAAAATATAATTCAGAATAAAGGTCTCAGTAATATAATTCTCACTATTTTTATATGTGGCTTACAATCTTTTTAGTTGGTAGAAAAATAGATTATAATAATTCAGATACTACTTAAAAGTCTTATAAAAGTACTAATTGAAGTGTATTGTAATTGATTTGGTTATATGGTGTAAATTGTAATCATAAAGAATGTAGAAACAAGACCCAAAAACCTCCTCCTTTTATACACACTGAGTTCCCCCATAAATCCCTTGATATACCATCCAATACACAGTTAAAGACGCCCCAAATCCACTAATAGACCTGCCCATCAACATCTCTAGTGATCCATGACATAATTAGACAAGTAACAACCACCAAAATCCTGTAATAATAAGGGAAATCCATCAAAATTAAAGAAAAAGACAAAAAGAGAGTATATGCGTATAAAACAATAATATAAAAGACTAAAGGAGACTTTTTAAGGACAATAATGGCTTAAGAATAAGGGGGATTTACTGTAGAAATGGAGGGGCTAATCCTGACATTATACTACCTGAAATTCCCATCCAAAAATAACCAAAATTGACTGAGAAACCACCAAAAAACTTAAAACAGAGCGTGAGATGTGGGGTAACTACATGCAGTCCTTGGCAGGCGCTTGCACGGGTAAATCCTTGACTAAAATTAGGCGAATTTAAGCGTGGTGATGAAATAAGATGCCAAGAATGAGGTTATTAATGAAATTAGTGCATATAAACAAGGTCAATGCACTATTAATTAAGCTAGGACACTAAATAAGCGCCTGCTGCCTATTTTAGTGTGCTTCCCCACAGTGGGCGTAGAATGTGGGGTAATTATAGTGTGAAAAAGCTAACTTTGCTAAAAATGAAGCTATTCACATGGGAAAAAAGCAGGCAGTATGTGGCCAGTACACAGAAGCCATTTCTGGCATAAAAAACACCAAATTTGAAAAGTTTTATTTTTATGCTTTTAAATAGCCAAATCAATACTCCTAAATGAGCTCAATTGATCTGTCAAAGCGCATTTTTGATATTCTCAATTTTATAGCGCATATAGTCAACTTTTAAGTGAAATAAAGCGCATTTCTTGTTTTTTGCATAAAACAATGAATATAACAGCTTTAAGTGTACTTAAAAATTATGTAGCCTTATACTTAAGGTTCTTAAGATTGCCCTAACATATTCCAACTTAATATTAAGTACATAAGACCTATAAAAGGTTGATATATGCGTGTATATAAGGTGTTATAATGGCATTTTTTGTGTATTATCATAATTTTACTTATGTATACTGTTTGTGTGCTCTCATTTATTGTTCCCATGTATAGTTCATGTGTTTAACTTAACTTATAAGCACTTTTTACTCAGTCCTAAGGATATACAGGCTGACACTTGCCCATCCAAAAAAAGAATAAAAAAATGATAAGTTATTCATTTTATTTATTTATTTGTAATTTTCAGGTATTCAGAATAATTCTGTAGCATTAAAGATTAAACTTTAAAGAAATAAAACATAATAAAATATTATGAGTACTGATTTTTTAACCCCTCAGCTGGTTGAACAGAAATTTATTTCTGTTTAAATTTTTTAAGAAGGGTGGATAAATTAGAAATTTCTTTTTCAGGTATCCATTTATCAAATTCATTTGATTTCCCTTTAAATCTTAGTAAATACTCAGTTCCTCTTTCATTAGTAAGGATTCTTTTCTTGAGTATTTTTTCAATCTCTGCTTTTTCCATAATTTCTTCAGGTTGCTTTTTAGGCCTTCCCCTTCTTTTTGGAAATAACTCAGGATCATTTGCATGGTAAGGTTTCAATAATGAGATAGGGAAAACTGGATGTTTTCTATCATATGGAGCATATAATATGACTTCCACTGCATTATTAACAACCATTTTGCTTACTACAAAAGGTCCTACAAAGGGATCCTTTAATTTAACATTCCCTTGTAAGTTAAAATGTAGTGTTGATATGAGGACTTCATCTCCCTTTTTAAATTCAAATTAATTATGAGATTTGTCCCACCTTTTCTTTTCATATTCAAATGCTTTTTGTATGCATTCTTCTGCATGCTTTCTACACATTTGTTGCATATGAATAAAGGATTTAGTGCCAGGGTGTATATCTAACCTTGGTAATTTATTTAAATTATTTACTGGGGTATTTGGTACGTATCCCAGCCAGAGTTCAAATGGTTTCTTCTCTGTTACAGAATGAGTTGTGCTATTATAAGCAAATTCAAGGCCAGGAATTAATGTTACCCAGTCATGTGTGAATTTCTCATTGTCTTTGTATTCTAATCCAAAGGCACAATATCTTCTGATTATGTCTTCTAGAGTTTGTATCATTCTCTCAGCCAGCCCATCAGTTTGTGGATGGTGTGCTGTAGACAATTTCAATTGACAACCTGATACTTCCATAAAAGATGTCCAGAACTCTGAAGTAAATTATGGATCTCTTTCAGAGATTATGGCTTTGGGGAACCCAGCAGTATTCATCATCTGAGTCAACCATAATAATGCCAAGTATCTTGCAGATACCTCTTTATGGGTAGGGATAAACTTACACATTTTTGTTAATCTATCCAAAATTACCCAGCAAGAATTGAAACTTTCTTTTCCTGCTAATGGCAAGCCAGTTACAAAATCCATGTTTATCATTTCCATGGAGCTTTTGGCTGCTCTATTTGTTGTAACAACCCAGCTCTCTTACCAGTTAATCTTTTATATTTCTGACATGAGTCACATGTTTCAATGTATTTTTGTACATCTTCTTTCATGTTATTCCACCAGGCTGTATTTTTAACTCTGGCTAATGTTTTGTTAAAGTCAAAATGACCAGCTAAGATGTCATCATGACAAGTACTCAACATTAACTCTTTCATAGAAGGTGGTATTACTATAACATTACTTAACTTTTTTCTGTAATATATATATCCATCTTCAATTGATAATTTACCTTTTTCCAATGCATTTTTATACTTTGGAGGCAAGGTTTTAATTAATGCACTCATGGAGGCATTTGTTGGATCATTAAGAATGGTAGATAGTTTAGACAAATCTTTATCAGATGAATAATTTTCTAATATAGTTTGCATAAATTCTTCTTCTAAATCCACTATATAAATCCCAAATATATGTATAACCTCATTCTCAGGTACATAAGCTGGGTTGTCAGAATCATTTGGCAAAGGACTTCTAGATAATAAATCCACATTAGAATGCAATGTTCCTGCTCTGTGAGTGATTTTCATTCTTCCTCTGTACTCTTGTACAGCTAGTTGCCATCTAAACATGTGCCTATTAGGTGTTTTCATGTTTAGCAATGATTTTACTGCACTACAATCTGTTATAAGTTCAAACTTCTGGTCTTCCAGATAGTAATGAAGCTTCTCCAAAGCCCACACCACGGCTAAACATTCTAACTGTGTGGCACCATACCTTAATTCAGTTTTTCTTAAGGTTCTGGATATATAACAGATAACTACTTCAGATAATTTTCCATTTATTATCTGTTTTTGCTGTAAAGCAGCACCTAAACCTATGAAGCTTGCATCAGTGTACAAGAAAAAAGGTAAGGTGAAATCAGGCAGTCCCAAAATTGGAGCTGTCATTAAACATTCCTTTAATTTATTAAAGGTGTGTTGTCTTTCATTATTCCAAATGAAAGCCTCATTTTTCCTGATTAATGTTGTCAAAGGAGCTGCAATAGATTGGTAATTTTTTATATATTGTCTATAATATCCACACATACCTAAAAAACTTTGAATTTCTTTTACATTCTTAGGTATACCAATGTTTTTTATTGCTGCCACCTTATTCTGGTCAACCCAAATTTGTAATCCAGATACAACATGTCCAAGTACTTTCAAAGATTGGAATCCAAATTTACATTTCTTTAATGCAATTTTCATATTAATTTCATCCATTCTTTGAAAGACTCTTTTCAGGTGATTTAAATGTTCATCATATGTTTTTGAAAACACTCTGATGTCATCAATATAGACCAATAGCTATCCTTCAACCATTTCCTGATGAAAAACACTATCCATCAATTTTTGGAAGACTGAAGGCACATTCTTTGGGCCAAATGGCATTCTCACATACTTATATATACCCATATGTGTAGTTATTAATAAGTAATTTTGAGAATTTCCTTCCACAGGAATCTGGTGGTAACCTTTGTTTCCATCCAGACAGGAAATATATTTTGCTCCTTGTAAAGTAGCATGGATAGAAGCTATCCTTGGTAGAGGGTAAATATCATCTACTGTGTATGTATTCAGAGCTCTATAATCACTGCATAATCTTGCCTTATCTTTTTCATAAGAGATCAATACTGGTGAAATGACACAATACTTAGGTGTTGTGTCCACTTTTTCAACAATACCCATTTCCAACAACATTTTTATATTGTCTTCAACATCTTTCCTTTTTGCAGGAGATGCTGGGTAAGGTTTCTTTTTTAGGCTGCTAGGAATATTATCCAAATCAAAGCTTAGAGAGATTTTCATCTCATGGTTTTTGACCAATCCTAGTTCATTTGAACCATGAGCAAATGCCATAGGATATGATTTAATCAATCTCAAAATATTTTCTTCTTCAATTTTTGAGAGTTGAGGACTGAAAGAGGCCTTTTGGATTTCATTTTCCAATTCAACCACTTCATTGGTGGTTCTTCCACCTTGCAGTTGTTCTTCTCTAGGAGAAATGGCATACACTGAATTTTCAGAACATATCTTGAATTTTCTCTTGCCATTCACTCCTATGGTGAAACAACTGTTTGCAGGATCTAGTTTAATTCCAAATTTTTTCAATAAATCATTTCCAATAATAAACCAATCACTACAATTATTATTATCCATTACTACAAATTCACAAACTGCTCTTACATATCCATTATTATATTTAAAGAATACAGCAGTTTTGTATTTGCCAATTGGATTTAATATTGAACCAAAACCCCTCCAGTTCTTTGTCTGAACAGGTTCTAGTTTTTCCTTATACTTACTGTCAAGTTTCATTAATGTATTAATAGAAACTACACTACCTGCAGCCCCAGTGTCAAGAATGGCATTCATTTCTCTTCCACATATAATAACAGGTGCTCTGATAGGTGTTATTTTGTAAGTATCATGAGATACATCTTTAATTATTTCAGCTTCTTCAATGGAAGTTAAAGATGTATCTGTATGAGGTATAGCATCATTCAGGAACATTATATCCTGTTCTAATACAAATATCTCATTTTCATCATCACTGTAAGATATGTTACTTTTACAATCTTCACTGGATTCCACATTTTCATCTTCATGATTACTTGGTTCAGAATTCTGGGAGGTTTCAATAACATTTATTCTCTTCTTACATGTGTGACCCTTAACCCAAGGTTCATTACATTTATAACAAGTGTTATTCTCTTGTCTTTTAGGGACAAGGGGAGCTGAAGGTTTTTTCTTCTCCACTGGTAATTTACTTGTAGTAGGTTTTACCACGTCAACACTTTTTCTGTAATTAATATACTTGGTTTCATATTTGTGGTTTAATAATATTTCATTACATATATTAATGAATACAGAGGTGTCTCTGATAGTTTCAGTTCTAGCTACAATAATGTCTCTAACTGATATAGGTAACTTGTATATTATCTTTTCTTTCCACTCTTCATAATCCATTTTTGGATCCATGGCTTTCATGATTTTTATTAAATTCATTAAAAATACCATAGGTTTATCTCCAGCATTTTGATTATATCTGGCCTTTTCATACAATCTTTGTTGAGTGATTCTAAATTTTGGGCCACCAAATTGCCTTTCAATTAGTGCCTTCCATTCATTCCAGGAGTAATTAATTCCCTCACTCAATACAGATTCAAACCATAATAAGGCCACATCTGTAAATAAAGATATTAACTTTGAAGTAATTTCTTCATCAGGTAATTTGTATGAAAATTTTAAGTTATCAATTCTTTGTATGAATTGCTGCCAATCAGATTTTGAATCTCCGTCAAAAGATGGGTACTGATCTCACTTAGGCCAGTTCTTTTGGCTAGTTTTTGCTTCCCTAACCTGAGGAATAATGAGTAATTCACTTACTTTATAAAGATGATCATGTATTTCATCTTTTACTGATTTATTATTCTCAGAGCCCATGATACTATGTTCATGTTCCATCATTGGTGTTTCATTTGCATGTTTCATGAAAACAGGTACTCTTGCTACATAAGAAGTGTTATCTTTTATTCTTTCAGTATTTTTCAACATGTTTGCTAATTCTATTTCCACTCTTTGTAACCTGTCCTGTATTACTGGTACATGAGTTAGGGTGTCATTTACATTTGAAAAAGATAATTTAAGACGTCCCTCAATGGTAGCCATAACATTCTGAGTATGTTCTAATTTACTTTCTAAATTTCTAATCTCAGAATTAAATCTTTTATTCTCATTGACTAATTCATTATTTGAATTTTCAATTATTTTTAATCTATTGGCTGTTGCACTCAATGATTGTGTTAGTTGTAATAATACCTTTTCTGTATTATTGTTTGACTCTTTTGAGAACTCTTCCAATTTTTCAATTCTCAATAATAATTTACTTATTTTCTTTAATTCCATTGGATTTTCTTTTAAAAAATATTCTATTTTTTCTGTGTCCAGCTCAGAAGACTCATCATTTGATTCCAATTTTATATTAATAGCATTATCCTGGTGATCAATAAAACTATCTACATTGTCTTTGTGCAAAGACAAGTTTAACATATTTTTTTCAAATGAATAATCCTTTAAATCATTATCAATTATGTCCAATATTTCCTTATCAATCTCATTACCTATAAGTAATTCATTGTTAGGTTGATGCAATTGATCATAAGAAGTTGAATGACTCACCAAGGTCTTACCCCATTTCCCCTGCCTCTCCTTGGCTTTCCCCTGTAAGGGTGACTGCTGGATCTTTGTTGAGGAGGATTGTTGTAATTTTGGGTGTACCAATCCCATTTCCATTTTCTTACTGTAATTTTTTGGTCCTCCTCTTGGGCTAGAGGTGTTGCTATGGAATTGTTGGGTGCCACTGTTGGTGGTTGAGTCTTTATGTCCACTAGGGCTTGGTTGACTTCTATGAAACCTTGAGCTGCTCTCTTTTCCAGATTGTTGATCTGGTCCACTATGTTGTTGACTCTTATTGTCAAGGTGTTCAGTAGGCTGGATAGGGAGTGAACTTGTTCTTGTAATGTATTTTTTGATTTCTTTATTGAAACCTGCTTTAAAAGCTTTTCCCTTTCCTCCAGAGACATTGGTGGAGCGTTGTTAATTATGGGAGAGTCCTGGCCCTCCATTTGAATGTCCTGTAACAGGTCTTTCAGCTCTAGGTCTTAAGTTATAAGGTTTTGCCTTATTACTTAAAATTTCATTGTTGTCACACATTTTCATGTGCAATTTAAAAAATAGAAAGTTTAGATATGAAAAATTCAAAAAGGAGTTTTATCAGTATTTATCAATACCACTGAAGACAATTTTATTGCTTACTTATTGGTATGAAGTGAATCTTTAAGTGCCAAAAGTCAAATATGCTTTTTATGTGGTCACTTGATTTAACTGGTCTACAATATGTAGCCGTGTTTTTATATTTGAAAGAAAACAACTGTCAGTAAGATTCTTTCTAAATATTTAATGAATGTTACAAACCAATAAAAAGAAAAGATTAAGAGTCCTGTTAAAAGAAAACAATTAATCAGTTTAATTGGTTTATTATCTGCAAAGATCACAAATTTAATTGGCCTATTGACAGACTCCCACTAATAACAATTTTATGTTAAATTAGTGGTAAAATTGTTGATTCAATATCACAATTTTATTATATAACAGGGCTTCTTTTTCTGAAATCACTATATAAGTGACCCCAACCTGTTGTAATTATCCAAATATTTCTATAAGGATATTATTTACGTGCACCTTCTTTTGAAAATTTCACTTACTGGATTATAACAGAATTCTTGAGGAAAGGTCCCCAATTGTCAGGCTAAGGTCAAGTACAAGGACGTGAACTAGCTTGAAAAGTCTTTGTCTAGAAGATTTAAATGGTCCTATATGAATACTGTAGTATAAATCCAACAAATAGTAAAATATAATTCAGAATAAAAGTTTAAGTAATATAAATCTCACTATTTTTATATGTGGCTTACAATCTTTTTAGTTGGTAGAAAAATAGATTATAATAATTCAGATACTACTTAAAAGTCTTATAAAAGTACTAATTGAAGTGTATTGTAATTGATTTGGTTATATGGTGTAAATTGTAATCATAAAGAATGTAGAAACAAGACCCAAAAACCTCCTCCTTTTATACACACTGAGTTCCCCCATAAATCCCTTGATATACCATCCAATACACAGTTAAAGACGCCCCAAATCCACTAATAGACCTGCCCATCAACATCTCTAGTGATCCATGACATAATTAGACAAGTAACAACCACCAAAATCCTGTAATAATAAGGGAAATCCATCAAAATTAAAGAAAAAGACAAAAAGAGAGTATATGCGTATAAAACAATAATATAAAAGACTAAAGGAGACTTTTTAAGGTTAATAATAGCTTAAGAATAAGGGGGATTTACTGTAGAAATGGAGGGGCTAATCCTGACATTATACTACCTGAAATTCCCATCCAAAAATAACCAAAATTGACTGAGAAACCACCAAAAAACTTAAAACAGAGCGTGAGATGTGGGGTAACTACATGCAGTCCTTGGCAGGCGCTTGCACGGGTAAATCCTTGACTAAAATTAGGCGAATTTAAGCGTGGTGATGAAATAAGATGCCAAGAATGAGGTTATTAATGAAATTAGTGCATATAAACAAGGTCAATGCACTATTAATTAAGCTAGGACACTAAATAAGCGCCTGTCGCCTATTTTAGTGTGTTTCCCCACAGTGGGCGTAGAATGTGGGGTAATTATAGTGTGAAAAAGCTAACTTTGCTAAAAATGAAGCTATTCACATGGGAAAAAAGCAGGCAGTATGTGGCCAGTACACAGAAGCCATTTCTGGCATAAAAAACACCAAATTTGAAAAGTTTTATTTTTATGCTTTTAAATAGCCAAATCAATACTCCTAAATGAGCTCAATTGATCTGTCAAAGCGCATTTTTGATATTCTCAATTTTATAGCGCATATAGTCAACTTTTAAGTGAAATAAAGCGCATTTCTTGTTTTTTGCATAAAACAATGAATATAACAGCTTTAAGTGTACTTAAAAATTATGTAGCCTTATACTTAAGGTTCTTAAGATTGCCCTAACATATTCCACCTTAATATTAAGTACATAAGACCTATAAAAGGTGGATATATGCGTGTATATAAGGTGTTATAATGGCATTTTTTGTGTATTATCATAATTTTACTTATGTATACTGTTTGTGTACTCTCATTTATTGTTCCCATGTATAGTTCATGTGTTTAACTTAACTTAAAAGCACTTTTTACTCAGTCCTGGGGATATACAGGCTCACAACCTTTATTTATTGTTCCCATGTATAGTCCATGTGTTTAACATAACTTACAAGTGCTTTTTACTCAGTCATGGGGATTTTCAGACTGAAAAAACCCTTTATATGCACTCCTCATCTTTCTATAATTGAGGTTGGCAACCATTCCTGAGCCAAAATACACCCAAAAACCCCATAAAAACTATAAAAACACCAGAAAAAACCTTAGAGCTCAAAATATGCTAAAAATTAAAAGATACATAAAATTTAAAGAAAAATTAGATCTATCAGACGGTGTAGACAATCCTATAGTACTAGCTATAAGCCTTGACCAAGGAAGTTGGAGAAAAACCAGAGAGAAAATCCCCTGTCCCTTTAGAAAAATAAGTGAGATTGACCTTTTGCAGCAAATTGGAGATCTGTTTGCTAGACCCTCTAATAAAACACTCTTGACCTCTTTAAAAGTGAAGATAATAGTCCCAGACAGACTACCAGAAAGAGTTGAAATGAACAGTAATATATGCCAACAAAAAACACAAGCCAATGAGACAGTGAGGAACAGAGAGGCAATGAGTAAAGAGATAAGATGATTCCCCTAAAATTCTTCCCACCCACACATCATACAGCCAGTGCACAGACCACCCTGACCAATTCCCCACCCAAAATCCAGCTTTCCCAGCCTTTTTCATGCATAAAAATGCATTTTAGCGCCTCCCCAGCGCCCAGGTGGGCAGGACGCTTGGAGGCGGCTCCGCTTAGGAGCGGGCGGATGGGCCGCTTCTAGGCCCTAAAACACCCATACAACCAATAAAAACCCATAACTTCACTAATAAACAAGATAAACACACATAAGACATACCAAAATGAAAAGAAAATGAAGGAAAATAAGCTGAGACATAATAAGTGACCCTATCTTAAGCCTACATAAGCACCACTAAGCAATAAACATCCGATTAATACCAATAAAACACCATAACTACCCTATAAAACAAGGTAACCACCCATAAGGGATACCAAAATGAAGAGAAAAGAAAGGACATTAAGCTGAGACATAATAAGTGACCCTAGCTTAAGCCTCCATAAACACTACTAACTATCACCTAAAGATGAAAAAAAACACTAATATCACCATAACCCTAATAACATCCTACATACCAAATACCCCCAAATATACACTCCAAAGGCCTACTCAGGTTGGGATCACCACAACGGTACTAAGTAAATAATCCTAAGTGCTACTCCTAGCCTTTAATATGCAAAACAACAAAAAACAACACTTATAACAAAAAAAATGACAAAAAGAGGCCATAACACCCAGAACCACAAGAATATCATAAAGAATTGAAATATAGAGAAAGAATTAAGGCTATTAATAGTAATAACCATATTTTTAGGGCTACAATATTAAGCTCAGGAATCCAGAGAACCCCAAAAAACAACATAAAATGCCAACTTTGAAGACACCAAATATCCCAAAAATGCCAGAAAGCCTTAAAACATTAAAAAATGAAATATGAAAGAGATATCTAATCTTAGGACTCCCTTCCAAACCAGAAAAAAACACACTACTCCCTAAAACAACTTAAAAGATGGTAACCAAAGCCTTTCCACTTTTGGAACACCACAGCATGTGTCAGCCAGGCTATATTAAGAGTCTAGTTAAAACTTATGTTAAATTAAATGAACATAAATAAGAGAAAAAATTAATTTTAATTATTTATACAAATTAAATATCATATTAAATAAAATTATATAACAATATTTTTAATATAATTAAAATAATTGTTATATTAAATTTTATTATTAATTGTATATACATTTAAGTAAGCATAACAAAAATATTAAATTCTATAAAAATTGGCACATTTTTTGTGAGCTTAATGTTTAATAATTAATTAATTAAAAATTGTATTATAAATTTACATTATAATATAATTAATCAATTAATTAAAAATATATTAAACCATAAAGATTATATGTCACATCCAAAAACTATTAGGACTACTTTTACTCACAATTGGTTCAATAAGATAATCAAAAAAAGTAAAAACACTTTATATAAATATAAAAGGTTTTCTTTTAATAAGTTTGTAAATTTTATTTAAATAATTAATTTTTTGATTAAAATAGTTATTACACTAGTACAATTAGTTTAATTACTTAATAAATATTGTTTTAAACTATATTAATTAAGCATGTAACAATTTTTACATCACACATAGTATAATTTTTATGTTTCACAAAAAATTGGATTTTAATAACATAAAAAATGTTGTAACATGTTTAGTATTACTATAGTTACAAACCCCCTGTTTTATATCACTGAAGTATCCTATATAATTACATTACACTGTTACAGGGTTCAAGGGTTGATATAATGGGTCTTTTATTCTTGTTTTTGTAATTAGTACCATAGCAACCTCATTATATTTGTTTCACTTAATATTAAATTGTTTTCCTTCTATTATTTTGTATATACACTTAGTAACATCTCAGAGGGCCTCATCTGCCTATATAAATGCTTTGGTTTCTCACATTGTAGTCCACATTACTTACATTACCTTACAATTTATAGATAATTTTTTTTACAATTAATAGTACTTTTCTATCAATTTTTATATTGTGTTGCAAAAAAATAAATTGATAAATTTAACTATATATAAGGTTGCTTTAAGATTGGTTCATTGTTTTATTTCTGTTTTGTTATAGTCAGAGAAATAAAATTACTTACTTTATTTAAATAAACATTTTATGTCCAACAGTTGTATTTGAAACTCCTTATCTTCTTTGTTAGTTGTACTTATTCTTTTGGTTTCTTCTTATTGTTCTACTGTTTCTTTTTTTCTTCTGTTCTTGTTATATTTTTCTTCCTTCTTCTAGAAAACCTGCCAAAAGCATGTTTCATTTGAAAAACGCTGCACAAACACACCACAGAACATGGCTGACTTGGTACTCAGGGTCTCAAAAATGGGGTCAAATACATTCACCATGCAATATGGGGGGTGGACTTGACAGCAAGTCTGAAACCTTGAACCCTAATATATCACCAATTGAATACTAATTAAGCTTCCCATGAACCATCCAAGAAACAAGGGTGAAATTTTGTTGAACTCATGCTGAATCATAGTTTAATTTTCATTGAAGGAAAGCAAATAATTACTTGAGAAAATTTTTATATCTAAAAAATATGATTTTTAGATATAAGGTTGAAATTTGTGCGCCCCATAAATAAAATATTCTGGTAAACACATAATGTAAAAATAATTTGGTTCTTTTTTCATTCTTTCAAAAAAATAATACTCATTGTAGATTTAATAAAACTTCATTTTACATAAGCATTCATATTTTTAAGCTCAATTATATATTTAAATTATTAAATATAATAAGAAATTATTCAAGAAAGACTATATAGTTTATTGATATTAGTCATCACATTATTTATAGAGCAAATTTTAAAATTTGATCTTTTTGTATGATTACATAGCAGAAAATTTCACAAACCTTCTAAGTATCTGTAGAAGGTAGAAGAATTTAAAAAATGAATAAAAGAATAATATAGCTAAACCTATAATTTTTTAAATAAAGTATAGATAGTTTTTTTACCAGTAAGTATAAGCAATAAACTGGTACTGTTACTCTTTAAAATTAATTTTCATCCATCTTCAGAGTATCTAACTATGAAGGGGGAAATTTTCTGAATATAAGAGCACATTGAGAGTTAATGGTTCATTGGAAGTCTAATATATTTTTTAATTTCAGCTAATTATTCTTTCCATTCCCTTTAGAATATATCTTCTGTGCTTCTATCATATCCCTTTTTTTAAGAAAAGTACTTTCCTCTATGCTCCTATTATCTCCACTCTTATGAATCCAAAACTTATCCCCTCTCAGATTACCCTCCGGC
This sequence comes from Hemileia vastatrix, assembly GCA_030280995.1. Taxonomy (NCBI): domain Eukaryota; kingdom Fungi; phylum Basidiomycota; class Pucciniomycetes; order Pucciniales; family Zaghouaniaceae; genus Hemileia; species Hemileia vastatrix. The sequence continues at coordinate 16,602,893 of JASXTE010000016.1, forward strand.
TTTAACATCAATTTTCTTGTCCATTCACATCCCCACACTTTTATTTCCCCTCTACACCATTCTTCATCCCTCTTCATCCCTTTTTCTCACTTAACCACTACTCTCTATCTTTTCTACTGCATAGCAATCAAAAAAGGTGGGTAGCTCATAATAAGAGAAATAGTGGCAACCATAGAGAGATGAGTGGGATGGGAAGGGGAAGGGGTGAAGTTGTGTGGGGTGGGGTGGGGTGGGGAGTGAAGAGAAAGGTTTAGGGGAGGTGGGGAGGGGGGGGAGGGTAGAGAAAGGTGAATTGAGAGGTTGGAGGGTATCCAAATGTATAGTGGGGGTAAGGAGGGTAGAGAATGGTTTTTCAAGGGCTGGGGAAGGGTGCAGATGGAGCAAAAGGGTAGAAAGGGGTGGTGTTTTTAAGCAAATGCACTTGGAAATTATATAAGAAGTAAATGCCTGGTTCAGAAGGATGAAAGCCAAGTTAAAAAAATAATAAATAAAGAGAGAAATATGCTGCCACACTAATAAGAAATAAGTGATAAGGATGATAAGTCAAGTGAATAGAAATAAAATAAGTTAAATGTGAAATGTTGTAAAGACAAGAGATAAAGAATAAAAAGGGAGATCTTTGAATTGCAGCATAAAGAGCATACTAACATAAGAAGTAAATACCTGGTTCAGAAGGATGAAAGCAGAGTTAACAAAATAATAAATAAATAGAGAAATATTCTGCCACACTAATAAGAAAGAAGTGATAAGGATGATAAGTCAAGTGAATAGAAATAAAATAAGTTAAATGTGAAATGTTGTTAAGACAAGAGATAAAGAATAAAAAGGGAGATGCCAATAAGTGGACAAAGAAATCTCCCTTTTTATAGCAAACTAGGTGACATATGCATAATGGAACCAGGCTAGAGAAGTAAAATGATGGAAACAAAAATAATATAATATTTACACATAAGAATGAATGGTGATCATTAATTAATATTGCTAATGACTATATCGGATTCTAATACCCTACCATGCTCAATGCTGAAATTCAGACAAGCCAATGGCTTTGCAAAATAAATTATGTTTGTGGTGAGGAAGTGATTTGGTTAAAAGATTGGCAATCATTTCAGAAGTTGGTGTGTAATGGATATGAGTCTGGCCAGAAGAGATCAGCTCCCTAAGCCAGTGAAGACGCATGTTGATGTTCCAAGTCCTATGTTGATACAGAGGATTTTTGACAAAGGCAACAGCCCCTTGATTGTCTTTGTAAATTGATGGTGATTCATGGGGGATGTTGAGACCTGTAAATAATTGAGAGAACCAAACCAAATTTTGTCCCACTTCAGACATAGCTCAATATTCATCTTTAGTTGTAGATAAAGCCACAACCTCTTGCTTACTTGAACGCCACCCGAGAAGGCCATTAAAGAAAACCAAAGAAGCAGATGTAGACTTACAAGTATGAGACAAACCCCAATATGCGTCAGCATGACTTTTCAGTTGATAGTTTTTCAGAAAGCCCAAGGTTAGACCAAAGTTAATTGTTTTTCAAAGATATCTCAAGACATGCTTGAAGTGTTGTATGTGGTCATTAGAGGGGGAATTTAGAAATTGTGATAGGGTACTGGCCTCATATGCTAGATCCGGTCTTGTACAAGAAAGCAAATAATTTAAAAGACTGATAGCCCTTCTTTAATCAAAGTCACAAACTGGTTGATCATCAGGTTTGACAGAAAGCTTGGAATTGGGGACCAGGAGTGTTGAAGCAGGACGACAATCTGTCATATTGTATTCATAAAGCATGTTTAAATATAGAGTGATTGCAATAAATAAAATGCTTTCTTTTCTCTATCACAAGACACTTTCATGCCCAAGATCCAAGAAACCTCACCCTGTTCATCCATATTAAAAGCAGAATTGAGACTGTCTTTGATTGGAGAAACATTTTTACCACATATGACTAGGTCATTGACATGGATAAAGATCAGGCAGGGATTTTTACGAGAGCTGTTCAAAAAAACACAAGGATTGAAAGGGATTGGATGAAAATTGATTGAGATGAAGAAATCAGTGAGATTTTTGTACCAGCATCTGGGACTTTGTTTGAGTCCATAAAGTGATTTTTCTAATTTGAGACATGAATTTGGTGGTTGAGGATCAATGAAACCTTCAGGAAAGAGTATGTACACATCTTCTTTGGGAACAAAATGTAGAAATGTGGTTTTGACGTCCATTTGATGAACATCAAAATTTTCATAAGCTGAAAGACTTAGAAGCATTTGAAAAGAGGCTAATCTTCTTGTTGGAGAAAAAGTGTTGTTATAATCAATACCTTTTGTTTGAGCATATCCCTGGACACAGAGTCTAGCCTTGTATTTAGATAAACTACCATCACTATCGAGTTTTTTTTAAAAACCCAGAAAGTTCCAAACAACTTTCTGTCTACAGGGATGGGAACAATTTTTCAGACACAATGTTTAGTAATGCTATGTAATTTGAGTTGAATGGCTTCGACCCAGTTATCCAAATCAGATCCATTTACTGATTGCAAATAGCGTTTAGGGACATTGTTTAGGTGTACAACAAGATTACACAAATTATTTCTTTTTCTAGGATGATTGAGAATATTGCTTGTTTCAATTTTACTGCTAATGTCATTGGGTTCAGGAGTGTCCTTTGGAACCCACTTGTAGGTTTCACCAGATTTGAGCGTTGAAGAATTAGAGGATTCAGGAATTGATTGAAGTTCTTCAGGTAGTTCTTCAATTTAAGGGAAATTAGGAGTGAAGTTATCATGTATGAGAGTTGATTCAGGAGAAATTGGGAGATCCAAAAAGAAATCTGGGAAGGGTAGAAAGGCTGGATTGGAATCTGTGATTTTTTAAGCCATAGAAAATTAATTGTCTAAGAATCTGACATTGTGAGTGACAATGAACCTGTTGAGATTTATTGAAAATATCTTGTAGTTGTGATGACCATGGGCATACACTACAAAAATGCCCTGTTACCCTACACACCATGCAATATGGGAGGTGGACTTTCTAGAAAGTCTGAAACCTTGAACCCAAATTCATATCTGATTGAGCACACATTGAGGTGGTGTTGAAACAATCATGAGGAAATATTGATTTTAATTTGAACACAACTTGAAATTAATTCAAAAATTTAGTGAAGCACAGCTGATCATTAGAAAAACAAATATTGATGCTTGACTTACTACAATTTTTGTAGGAATATTTAAGTAAGTGAACCCCACTACCAAAAAAAAGTGGACACATCAATAAGATTGTGAAAAATCATGTTTTTTGTTTAAAAATATAAAAATTGTTGTATAAATTGAACTAAATCCCCTTTGCATGCTTTTGAAATATTTTTCACTAATCAATTTATAAAGGAATCTCCCAATACTATAAAAATTTATTCAAGAAAAAAAATTATTAAAATGATACTTTTTGTCAGCCAGGCTATTCCAGGAGTCCAGTAAATGATATGTAACTTATAAAACCTGAAAGAGTGGGTAAGAATTGTATTTAATGAATATAAATTATAATTTTATTGCATAATAAAATTATATAAGTATTTTATTATATACAAGTGTTATATTAATTTTATTGGTTATATAAATTTTTATATACATTTAAATTGAACATAATATAATATATTCTACAAATAATGGCGCATTTTTATGTTACTTAATAATTATAAATTTATATTTAATTAATTGAAAAACATATATTATAATTATAAGTGTAAAATTGACTTATAATATATGTAAATTAATTATTTAAATTTATATATTAAATAACACCTTTCATATAATACTAAACAATAATTAATGACGCTTCTTTTGACCCTTAATTGTGTCAGTAAAAACCAATTAATTAATTTATACTAAATTGAGATTAATTACATGTTTTGTTGCGTCAAAGTATTTTTTGTTTCACTTAAAATATCCTTAAATCAGACTGTACTATCTGTTTGGAATTATTTTTCTCATAGTTCCTATGTTCCAATCTAGTTTAGTTATTCACTATTTTTACTTATTGAGTTGGGAATTAATGGCGGGAAAATTGGATTCTTAATTGGGGTTTTAATTATTTGTTTCATGTTTTTCTCTACATTGTTATGTTTCATTTACTCTTTGATATATTTGTTTTATTCTGTTCTAACTATTGTATTTACAAACATAGTGGCGCTTCAGAGGACCCATTGCCTATAAAAGGGCCTTGGATAATCCCCTGTAGCATCATCACTTACTATACACTCAACAATTTAAAAGATAATTTTATCACGTTTATTATTATTTTTATTAGTACTACAATCTAATTAAAAATTCTCAATAACAAATTAAAGGTTGCCTTAAGTCTGATAGGAATTATAGTGTTTGCCGCGCAGAACTCTTACTTAAATAATATTAATATTAAATAAAACCTCAAATTGTTCATCTCCCAACTCACTCGTCATTGCTTCATTTTAAATAAATTATTTCTAGTATTACTTTTATCTTTCTATTTACCTTTAGTATCGTTTCCTATTTGTTTCTCTTATTTTTTGCCCCTTTTCTTTCCCTCTTCTAGACAACTGACCGACACTTTTCATCAAAATTTTATTAGTAAAAATATCCTGAAGTATATATTTGCTCTCATTGTACGAGTATATATTCTTAATTATTTCTCAAGCTTTAAAGTATTAGTAGAAGCTACTTTAAGCTCAAAATCAATGGTAAAAATAATTTAGTTAATTGTACAATTGAAAAAATTAATATTTATACCATAACTTTAGATTTAGAAATATTTTATTGTCACTATTTTTTCAAAAAAATAATTTACCATTACCTTCATTTTAGAAAAAAAATGTGTCAAATTTCAACAAGAATAAAATATATGGCTAAAAAGTTTTGCACAATAGTTATATTTTTGTTTTGTTTTGTGCCATTTCATTTTCAAATCTCTATAATTTATTATATATGTACATTATTTATTCACTTTAAAAATTATCCTTCCTAATACTTCCCTCCTCTCTTTTGTGTTTCACATTTGGTTCCACTCACACATTCTCTCACTCTCTTAAATTTAATACTGCTCTCCCCAGTCCTATCCCCTCACCACCCTTTGTATCCCCCTTCTACACCCCTCTCCCTACCACCTCACCTCACCTAAATCAATTTGTTACACATATCACCCCTTTCGATACCTTATTCACCCTTATATATCTCATATCTTTATGAATAACATTAACTGATCTCCTTCTCACCCCTCTTCCTCTATATGGAAAAAAGGGGTAAATTGAAAAGCCAAAGAGGTTGGGTGAGCAGCAAAAGGATCAAGATGATTATGAGGTTAAATGGTTGGGATGGGGAAGAAGAAAGTTGGATTTGGAATTGAGATGTTAAGGATATCTTAAAAAGGGCTTGGGGGGCTAAAGGGTGGAAAGAAAAGGTCGAGGTGGGAGGTGAAAGAGGTGGGGTGGGGTAGGGAGGAGTGAGAAAGGGGTGAGTATAGATGAGGAGCGAAGCAAGAGTAGTGTTGTGGGGTGAAAAGTAAAAGAGGAGGTGAGGGGAGTGGTGAGAAGTATGGAAACTTACTCATGAATTTTCAATACTACAGTAAATAGCCTTGGGATGTTTATCAAAAGAAGAGATATGGGAATGAAGTCAGAAGGAATAAAAAGGCAGAGAAAGGGATGTATAGAGCTCAAAAGCATGTGAAACGAGGTGGAAAAAAACTGAAGGTGGACTCTATCTTTTGGAAAAAGAACAGAGTTCACCCTTTCTGATTTCAGCACTCATTTTCCACAATCAAAAACAAAATGTAAAAGTGGTTTATTACTATTCATACCCCTCAACACATACAAGCTATTGGTTTATTCAATGTTTGTAATAAGTACCATAAAATTGACACTGAAGATCTACAGGAGTGTAAAAGCTAGCCATTAAATACTATTTTGATTTTTTACAAAGTCTTTTACAGAATGTTTATTAAGAATTTACATACAATAGAAAACCAATAAAATGGGTAAGCTTTTGAAACAAGTTGGAAAAAGTAGAAAAGCCTATATTTAAATTTTGAGCCAATGCAATTTTTTTCTTTTATTAGATAAATGTATAGAGCTTTCAATTTAGTTTGGAACGATTTTATTGAGATGTATAATATTTTTAAATTCAAAAATAAAATTTAAATAAATATTTAAAATGAAACACATTGATATATATAGTAAACCTTTTGCTTTATTTTATGTTCTATGATTACTGTACATGAAATAATAATTAGTCATGATAACCAAAAATTTAATAAAATGAGAATTCTAGCTTCCTCAATATCTTTTCTATAATCTATTAAATAAAATAAATAACTTTTTGAATCCTTTTTTTACAAAAGTTTTTTCATTTCAATGACTATCTACATTTTCCAAAAATAATATATCTTAATTTTGGTGGAACTTAGATTGAACTCACAATGAGATCCTGTTTTGGAATGTGGTTCAAGCTAAGTAAAACTGTGAGAAAATTTATAATTTTTTAAAATTTTTATCAAATATATTTAAATCTAAACATAAGTATATTCTTAACTCAAAATGATTTATATTAAATACTTTAAATTTCTGGATACAAATACAAATGAAAAATCATTTTGGAGAAATTTTTTATTAAAAATATTTGGATGTTGATTTTCTAATATTATGAAATTATTCTTTTTTCTTCATTAAAGATTACGAAGATAACTAAAAATTATTTTAATACAACTATAACATATAAAAAAGGTATCAGATCTTCTTTTTAGATTCATACTAACTCAAAAAACAATTTGTTCATCAACAACATAGAATTGAAATATTCTGTCTATTCATTTAAAATATGCATCATTATTTATTTTAATTAAAATATAATCACTTTAAAACTAGCTTTTTTATATGAGTATAACTCAAAATACCTATTGTGTCTTTTTTACATAATAGTTATAATATGGTAGTTATTCAATGAGCAACTAATATAATGATGAAAAATTACCACTTCTACCTATTAAGTTCAGTTCTTGCACAATAATTTACTCTGTAATTTGACTTGAACCACATTTTTTGACATGAAACCACTTTTTAAAATCTATGGTGCTTATTCCTAGTTGGAAATAGCAATTATCCCACCATATAGCATGGAAGCACACTTAAGCATTAATATTAAATTTAAAGAATTTTATTCTTTTTTGTTGTATTTTATCTTTAGAATTTTACTCCTAGTTTGAATTTCAGTTTTCCATATGGAAAATTCATTGAGTAGTGATTAACTATTTTAACTCATGAAATCACTCACCAACTGACAATATTTTCATAGAATTTTAATGAACAAAATCATGAAAAGTTCTGAAATCTCATATATTTATTATGTTAACTAAATGCTGATTGAAAAACTGCTTAGTATTTGAAGAATAAACAGAACCAATAAAAGTTCAAAAATGAATTTCCTTTTGATTTTAATCATTGAATTGAATATGAAAATTTCAAAAGCCGGATTAAAATCTACTATTATAAGAGATATACTTTTTTACAGAATTATAATCAAATAATTTCTCAAATATTAGTGTTGAGTATAAGGAATTTATTAGAGTACTTCATTTAGTCAGAGATTGAGAAAACACATTGATAATTCTTTTTGTTTAGTTATATGTGGTTTAATGGTATTCTAGAAATAAAAATATAAGAGATTTGATGATTCAATATTTTTTTTTGATAACTCAACTGAATTGAAAATAATTATATTGAATGAACAAAAAATATAAAAATACATGAAATAAAGAATCAGGACATATGGATTATAAATTAAAAGCCAAATCTTGAAATTCTGGGTTAAAAAGAGTTTTCAACAAAAAGAGCCACATATATAATTTTATATTTTTTCTCAAAAAGTTAATTAACTCATTAGAAAGCTTAGAAGTAATAACTTTTAAATAAGTACTATGATTTTCAGTCTTTTTACTGATAAAGTGAGATTCACAATTAGAATTAAATTGTGTTTTATTAAAAAATACTGTGAATTTATCAGATTCTTAAGCTCTCCAACTTTGTATTTCTATTAATTTTTCATTAAACTCTCAATATTATTTCAGCACAGTATCATTCATCCTTGGTTAAGAGCTCAATAAGAGCTCAAAGTAAAGTTCAGTATCAGTTCACTATAGGTTTAGTCTGAGTTCCATCTGTGTTCCATCTATATTCAAGTTGAAGACTTTCTAGCAAGTCCTCCCCAAATATTGCGTGGTGACAGGTGCAAATTTTGAAACATGCCTCTGTTTAGGAATGTTGTAAACCATGTCACAGCCAAAAGGGTGAAGCTTACCATAGGCTATTTTAGCTTTAGGATCCCATAGCTCAAGTAGAGTTTTATTATGGATAGAAGTTGACGGAGTTCGGTTTAGCAGGTAATTGGCCGCATTAGTTGCTTCTCCCCACCAGGATCCATCTAAGCCACAAGCTGCTAACATAGCTCTGGATTTTTCAACAAGTGTACAATTTCCTCTTTCAGAAAAAGGGCTTTTCTGAGGTGTTTAAGGGGCAGTGGTTAGTGATTCTATCCCTTTTTCAGAAAATAAAGCATTGAAGGCACTGTTGACAAATTCACCACCATTATCAGTAATGACTGTTTTCACCCATTTTTCAGTTTTATTTTCAGCAAGATTTAAGAATTATTTTAAGTAGTTGAAAGCTTCATATTTTAGTGAAAGAAAATAATTAAAAAAGTACCTGGAATGGCCATCTATAATTTGTAGAAAATATCGGCTTCCTCCTCTTGATACTGGAGTCACAGGACCACAAAGGTCCATGTGAACAACATTAAGTGTTTCTTCGGGAACAGGGAATTTTCTGGAGAAAGGAAGAAAATGAGACTTGGAGGTGAGGCATGGTATACATGATAATTTGGAGAAGTCAGTCCTGGGATACATAAGGCCAGCAGTGATGTTGTTTGGGTGACCGCAGGTGTTATGGAGATTAATCAGGGATTTAGTTACAGCTGAAATGATGCTGCCTGAGATTTCCAGGGGCAAAGAAAGGACATTATTGTTTAGTGAACATTTGATAATGAGTCTGTCTTTTTTGTCACGGATTTTGGCATTGTTGCCACACCCTTTAATAAAAAAGTTCTGACGTAATAACCAGGCTGCCGAGATTAAGTTAGATTTGACCTCTGGGACAAATAGGGCATCAGTTATTGAGAATAATTTATGATTAAAAAGAAGATCAAAAGTGCCAATACCATGAGAACAAATGATATGACTATTGGCCATAAGAAGTGATTTTGACAAAGTTTCTAGGGAAGAGAAAAATTGTTTTTCATTGAATAGGGAGAAAGAAGCTCCGCTGTCAAGGATGGCCAGGTGATTGTGAGAATAGAGAGATGATAAGACTTTCAATCTTTTAATTTGCATTCCTTATTTCTTCTATGATACTTGTCCCTTTTATCTGGATGTAGTTGAAAACAAGTGACTTCAGAATGGGGAGCTAATGGATTATGCTTTCTGCTTGAACACAGATTTTTGCTTCTAACATTGAAGGCTTCATGAGACGCTTTAGGGTCTGCCTTCCTATGTTTGAAGTCTTTTTCAAGTTCTGTCAGGACTTCTTCAATTGTTAGGGTCTTCTTAGATATCTTTATGTTGGTAAAAGTTAGATGAGAAACATTTAAGTAGGATTCAGATAGTTTATGTAGTATGTAGAAGGCAATGATTGTAGATAAAACTTTTCCTGAGAAAAGGGATGGTGAGACCTCATTTAAAAGTTTGAGATTAGAGCAAAATTCTTTGATGGTGTCTTACATGTCAGGGGAATCAAAGTGGATGTTGAATAAGTTAGAAATTACATTAGCACAGTTTTCAGCAGAATTGGAGGCATAGTGTTCTCAAATCTGTTTCCAAAGTTTGGCTGGTTTGAATACAGATTTATCTTGGACAAAGCGTTTATGGTTTTCAGAGTCCATAAACATTCAAATTATTATTGCAGTTTGCTTTTTGCAGAAGTTGAATGTTTCAAGGGTGGTGGCATCTGTTGGGGCAAAAACATTTTTCAGTAAGAATTTGTCTAGATTTTGGATTCCCAAGGTGTAAAACATTTGATTTTTCAAAGTGGCATAGTTTTTGTTAGTGAGGATTTCAACACCCTTAATTTTGGAATAGGAAGATGTCTCCATGTTTTTCCAGGTTATGGATTGATTGGCAGTAGATGAGGTGAGATGCTGAGTAACAGTAACCAAGGAAGAGGTTGATTTGGCGGAATCTTAGTTAGTAGGTGAGGACACCACTTTTTTAAAGAGTTAGAGGAGCACTGGGCACATAAACTTTGAAGTGAAAGCACTTGGGAATCATATAAGAAGTAAATTCCTGGTTCATAAGGATGAAAGCTGAGTTAAAAAATAATAAATAAAGAGAGAAATATGCCTCCACAATAAGAAGTAAATACCTGGTTCAGAAGGATGAAAGCCAAGTTAACAAAATAATAAATAAAGAGAGAAATATTCCGCCACACTAATAAGAAATAGGTGATAAGGATGATAAGTCAATTGAATAGAAATAAAATAAGTTAAATGTGAAATGTTGTTAAGACAAGAGATAAAGAATAAAAAGAGAGATCTTTGCATTTCAGCATAAAGAGGATACTGACATAAGAAGTAAATACCTGGTTCAGAAAGATGAAAGCCGAGTTGAAAAAATAATAAATAAAGAGAGAAATATGCCGCCACACTAATAAGAAAGAAGTGATAAGGATGATAAGTCAAGTGAATAGAAATAAAATAAGTTAAATGTGAAATGTTGTTAAGAAAAGAGATAAAGAATAAAAATGGAGATGCTGATAAGCGGAAAAGTAATCTCCCTTTTTATAGCAAGCTAGGTGATGTATGCATAATGGAACCAGGATACAGAAGTAAAATGATGGAAAAAAATAATATAATATTTACACATAAGAATGAATGGTGATCACTAATTAATATTGCTAATGACTATATTGGATTCTAATAGTTGTAAGATGGAAAGGGCATAATGATGGTTGGAGAAGAGATGTATAGTGAGAAAAAGAGTTTCAAACTTCAGGGAAGCAATGATTGTAGGAAGGGGTGGTGAGGGAGGTAAAAAAGGTGGAGAAAAGCCAATTTTGTACTCTGATTTTTGAATAAACGTCCAGGTGCACCTATAAATTAAGTTAATGATTAAAGACACAGCTGTAATTAGAGAGTGTGAGGGCTAATTTAAAGCTATAAACTGCTCAACTTGTGAGAATAGAAATATATATTCACCTATAAACATACAATAATGGTATATTCTGGTTTATGGCTTTGTATACACCTTTTTTCATCTACAGTACATCAGTAATATTTTTTTTAATTATAAGCATTGAAATATAAAAATTAGGAGTGAAAAAATGCCAAAAATTGCTAAAAAATAAATTTATGGAATTTGGTTACACACTATGTCCATGATGATAAAATAAGTAATATTGGTAAATTCTAGAAATAATTTTGAACAAAAAAACCAATATTTAAATCTAAATTACTGTTATTGGAATAATGAGGTGAGTTCACTTTGCTTTCAATATGACTTCTAGCTCTGTTGGTGTGGCACAAAATATATTTTACATTAATTATATAATTAAAGAAATAAAATAACCTAAATACTTTTGATATATCTCACCTTTTAGCTCAATTTTTAGTATTTATATTTTTTCAAACACCTGAATAATAGATGTAATAATTACAAATTTAAGAAAATAAAAATTGATAATATGTCTTAAAATAAAAATTATTGTTTATTCAGTAACAAGAGAAACTCTTTAATTTATCTTAATTACTAAATAAATTTGATGAAAATGAACATATCTATATTTGAAAAAGTATATATATAAGCTTTGATGGAACTTAGATTGAAATCCCAATGCCATCTAGGTCCTGACTTTTTTTGAAGCTAAATTAGGCTGCGTGATTTTTTTTTGAATTTGATATCATATTGTTAAATGTATATAACTGTATATTATTTTATCAACAAGTTTTATGTTAAGTACTACATACAAGTCTGGAAATAAATAAAACTATAGATCAATTTTTAATTTTTTTGAATTCAAAAAATGTGCATTTTTATTTTCACACAGTATAATATGATTTTTTTGAATATGATAGATTAAACACAGCTCTAAACTTAGTATTTTAGAACTATTTTATGTAACAAAACAGGTCCCATTATTGGTTTATATTTAAATAAATTTGATAGAAGAGCATTCTTGTTTTAAGAAAAATCATACAGCTCCTTCTGAGTATTTAATTATTTTTTTAGATGGATATGTCATAGTTTATACTAAAAATTAAGGCAATTACTAGTTTAACTTGATTTTTCTTTTTTTTTCATCAACTGAAATTTGATTATGAAAAAGCTCTTAAAACAATTTTTCTTTCTAAATAGTTAAATTTCTTCTTGTTGAAATGACTATCATTAAAAATATAAAAATTTAAGTATTTTATTTGATAAGGGAAATAACTAAGCAGATATATGTAGTCTTTTTTTTCTAAAGAATATCAAATATAGTTAATTTTTTAAATTTACTTTTTGTAAAAAAAAATTACTTTTTTACTCAATAATTTGAGTATTCTATTACTATTAGGCATCAAAAAATCTTTTAACCATGTTGTTTTATGTGAAAATGATGTGTAAATTTCAAGCTGTGATTTAACTTTGTGGAATATTTTGTCCCAAAGAAAAAGCATGTACACCTTCAAATTTGTACTTGATTTAAAAATCAAAAGAAAAATATTAAAATATTACAAATATAAGCTTAAATTATTTTTTAAATTTATGTTAATTAAAATACAATTCTTCTAATATACAAATTTTCTATGAGAAGAGCTAAAAAAATTTATCATTTGTATATTAAACCTTGTGCAACAGGTTCTTTTAAAGAAGTGGCACAATATTTTTGTTCAAGAAACAATGAGTTCAACTGTTCTTCAATGTTTGTTTCCTTAGTTTTCACTCTTGGAATACTGGATAATGTCTCATTGATAGTTGCAAAAGATGATTGATTCTTGTTTTGCAGAGATGAATAATGGTCACTTAGTCTTTTCAAGTTCAACTTATGTCCTTCTAACTCCTGGAAACAGATAGACACAGATTCTTATAACTTGGACAAATCATTTTTGATATTTTTCCACAAAGAAACTTTCTTTTCATGAGTCACTTTGTAGCCATACAAATCATCAGAAACCCTCTGAAATTCACTTCTCACTGCTTTGTAACCTTGTTCAGTTAACAAACTTTTAAATTTTTGAGTCAATTTTATGTTGTTCATTATATGATTTTGTTTAGTAATAATATCTCTCAAATATTTGTCATTGATAGTAGCTACATCAGGAGCATTTCTAAATAGAAATACAGAGTAATTTTCCAGAGTCTCATAAACTTCAGGATCAATTGTTTTATCTATAACAGCCATATCAGGGTTTATAATTGAAGTAGAAATTAATACTAAAGGAGTAGTGAAATCAGAAAATTGATTAATATTCCTACTAGAACCAACCTCTACAGGTCTCAAGGTATCATCTCCCATTCTAGAATTACCTGCAGAAACTGAATCAGTAACAAGAAAGGGAACTGGAGATTCAATGGAGGGCTTTACCATGGTTTTGGAAAGATTTGGAAGTGATTGTTTTTCATTTTTCTTCCTCCTTGGTAAGGGTGAGAAGGGGTTGGGTTGAATTGTTGGGGTCTGGAGAGGCCTGCTTGGGGAGCTTGTTGCATTTTTTGAGCTTGGAGGGAGTCCCACTGAGAGTTGAGCTAGTCCCACTTCCAATTTGACACTTTCACCTTTTCTTGTTGATGAGGAGGCAATTGTGGAGGGTTTTTGCTTCTTGTGGATGTTTCCTCTTCTCTAGAAGAAAATTCTCTACACTTTTTAGCTTTTCTTCTAGCAACTCTACCTTTGTTTTTAACCTGAGGTTCTCTGATTTCAACTCCTTGATGTGAGTTGACAGGTTGTTTACTTGCTGCTGCAAGGGCATCTTTTTTATTTTAAAGACTTTTGAAAACTCTTCTGGGGAGATCACTTGGGGCTTTGATTCCAGAGAAGTGTTCTCTATTTTTATCTCTACCTCCAGCATTTCTACATCCTGCTTGGTCCAAAAATTGATTAATTTGAGCAAGTTTAGCAGTCAAAGGAGAACTTACAGAAGTCTTATCATAATAAATCAGGTCCAACTCCTCTTCATGGGTAGTAGAAGCACATAAATCAGCCATCTTTAGTATAACTTGAGCTGAGAAAAACAGGAAATATTAATTTTTAATCAGTTATTATATAATTTGTTGAAAAAAAAATAAAAGATAAAATAGGGGGTATCAATGTTAGAAATCTTCTATTTCAAAATACCTCTTTTGTCCACCAAATCAACCATAATTATTTTTTAAAATATGCCATATTGTTCCCCCAAAACCCCTTTTTACAGAGAAATAATGTCAAATCTGTAGCTTTATTTTTGTGTTGTGAAATATCTTTTAAATAATTAGAAATTTCTAACATTGATACCCCCTAATAAAAATATTTTAAGTATATTATCAATTACCAAGATTATTAATCAACTGAAATAATGAAAATATAATCCTTATCAGGACCAAAAAATCAACTGAAATAATTATTACAATTTTTTAATTAAACAAGTTTAACTAAGATATTGATATTTTATTACAAGGATTTTAATAAATCAAGTGAAATAATAAAATAATTTATTAATTATGAGGAAAAGAAGTCAACTGAAATAATTAACACAATTCTTAATCAAATAATAATTTATATATTGATATATAATTATCAGGACTTAATTTCAACTGAATATTTAATTACCAGGACTAACTTTCAACTGAAATAACTTAATATAACTTCTTATCAATTAATTTACTTATATATTTAATATTTTAATACCAGGACTAATTATCAATTGAAGTAATAAAATAACATTTTAATAATAAGGACAAAATGTCAACTGAAATAATTAAAAAAAGATTTATAATATAATTTATTAATGTAGTTATATTACTTCTAGGACTAAGAACAAAATTTCTCTATCTTGGTCAACTATGAAAAAAAATATTTTATATTTCAGACACCTCCCTCTGTAATTTGAGCAATTTAATGCCAACTACAGAGTGCTAATAAAAAAGATATACATGAAATAAGAAATATGCAGAGTAAGGCCCACAGATTGTAACCACTATAATCACTACAAATATATAGGAAAATTACACTTATATAAACCTTAACTTTGGGGTGAGGTTTGATTCCCAGTTGTGGCAAAAAAAGGTAAGTCATGTGCCTTTTGATGTTCATTGTTTGTTGTTTGTTTTTTGTCCAAAAATCACTATTGGTCATTGTAGTCAATGGCCCCACAGTTGCCAGCATCAAGTTGTTGATGTTTTGATGAAAATTCAGATAGGCCCCCAATTATCAGAAGGTGACTTTTGGTCTAGAAGAATTTTCAAAGGTCCAATGGTGGTGATAGGTTTAGGAAGACTCAAGATTTCATAATTGTGTACCTATTAATTTTCTTATATTTTATTACTCAAGTAAAAGGTAAATGGAGTTATTATTATTATTTCAAGCCTTAGAAATACACATATGTAAATACCAAGATAATAAATAGTAGTAATAGTTTGATTTGCTGTATATAAAATATAATTTTAAAGTAAGTAAGAATGGAATGAATGAAAATAGCCAGAATGAGAGGCCTTATATAGGCAAAAATGAGAAAAAATATGGAATTAAAATTCTATATACATGAGTATGAGAGAAAGAACAAATCCATTATTAGATATTTTCAAATATTAAAATTTTTCTATAAATAATGTACCAATATACTGTATTTAACTTTATATGTCCTTTTTTTTTCTGTAAATGTCAAAGTAAGAATAAAATGATTTGAATTTAATATTAAGTATTATTATATTTTTATTTCACCTCTCAACTGTCATGAGGATGTTGTCAAGGGATAAAAATAAGGGACATTAAATTTAAATAATTACTTTATTTTACTCATTTTAATTAGTTAAATTATTATAAGTAAATTGAAAAGTAAGTATAATTAATAAAATAAGAGATAAAGGTGTTTCTCTATCTGTCAGCCAGGCTACTAGACTTACCCAGGAAAAGAATTAATTATTTACTGGGATGAAGCCACACCTATAATTCATATTTTATTAATTATATTATATTTAATTTATCATTTACTTGTAATAAATTAACTAATTGAAATAAGTAAATCAAGTAAATATTTAAAATTAATGTCCCTCATATGTTTATTCCCTAACACTGTCCTCATGACAGGTTAGAAGTGAAATAAAAATATATTAATACTAAGTTTCGAATTCAAATTATTTTATTTTAAGAGCGACATTTACAGAAAAATTTAAAATAAATCAAATAATTTGATATATACAGTAACTACATTCTATTGACACATTCTTTATAGAAAACTCTTATTATTTGCAATATCTTATTTTGGAATTTTTCTCCCACTCACACTCCTGTATGTAGATTTCTTAAAATTGTGGTTTCTCTCCTTTTTGCCTATATAAGGCCTTCCATTTTTGCTGTTTTTTCTCATTCCTTACTCACAACACAATATGGGGGGTGGACTTGCTAGCAAGTCGGTAACCTTGGACCCAAACTCACCACAGATTGAACACACATTGAGCTATTTATAAAGGAACCATACAGTCAGGGATGAACACCACTCAGAAGAACAGTTTTAGGTGGGTGTTCAGGTAGAGTTTAGTATGGGTTGAGTATGAGTTCAGTCTGAGTTCCATCTGAGTTCCATCTGAGTTCAGGTTGAGGACTTGCTAGCAAGTCCACCCCCTATATTGTGTAGAGACTTACTTCCATTTTATTATGCACAATCAAATTCATCTTTATTACTACTATTACTGCTTTAGTACTTACATTTGCAAAAATCTATATCTTATAAGTAATAATAAAAATATTCTATACCTTTTACTTGAGTAATAAAATCATAAAAGATAAAATTTAATTACCCACTTTGAAATTGTTGACTTATCCATTTTTTTCTGCCATTGGACCGCTGTTAAAACCTTCTAGACCAAGAGGACCCCTTGACAGTTGGGAGCCCTTCCAAATTGTTGTTGAAGCACCGTTATCTTGACCCCAGCAACTGTGGGACCTTTGACTACAAGGACCAATAAGTACTTGTGGACAACTGAAAATGAAAAAGTTGTCAGTCAGGCTACTAGAATTACCTAGTAAAATAATTAATTATTTACTGGGATTAAGCCACATCTTTAATTTCTTATTTTTAATTATATTATATTTACTTAAATAAATTACTTGTAATAATTTAATTAATAAAAATAAGTAAATTAAGTAAATATTTAAAAAATTAATGTCCTCCATATTTTTACGTCCCAACACCGTCCTCATGAAAGGTCAGGAGTGAAATAAAAATATATTAATACAAAATTTTAAATTCAAATAATATTATTTTAAAGATGACATTTACAGAAAAACTTTAAAATAAATCAAATAATTGGTACATACAGGAAATACATTTTATTGACACATTCTTTGTAGAAGATTCTTAATATTTACAAAATATTATTCTGGAATTTTCCTTCTCTCATACTTCTGTATATAGAATTTTAGCTCTGTGGTTTCTCTCCTTTTTGCCTATATAAGGCCTCCCATTTTGGTTTTTTTTCATCACTCCATTCTCACCTTACAAATTTATTATTTTTATATAAAACACATCTATTACTGCTATTACTACCTTAGTATTTACATCTATGTACTTTTAAGTTTTTAAAGTAATAATAATAATTATCTTTTACATTTTCATTGAGTATTAAAATTATAAGGATAAAATTTATGTACCTTTTTTAAATCTTGAGTTCCCCACCTTCCACTGCTGTTGGACTGCCTTTAAATCTTCTAGACCAAATTTAACCCATTGACAAAAGCTATCAGGCACGTGACTTACCTTTATTTCTACAACTGGAAATTGAACCTTGCCCCAAATTTAAGGTTTATATAGGTGTAATTGTCATATATATTTGTTGTGACTATACCAGCTACTATCTGTAGGTCTCACTCTTCATATTTCATATTTCACATATATCTTTTTACTTGGAACCCTGTAGTGGAATTAAATTTCTCACATAACAGGGGGAGGTGTCTGGAATAATAATAATTTTTTTTCCTAGTTGACCAAGATAGAGCAATATTTCTCTGAGTCCAAGAAGTAATAAAAGTTTTTTTTAATAAATTATATTATTTTTTTTAATTATTTTAGTTGACATTTTGTCCTGATAATTAAAATATTATTTTATTGTTTCAGTTGACAATTTGTCATGGCAGTGAAGTAAAAAATATATAAATAAATTAAATTAATTTTATTTAATTATTTCAGTTGACATTAAGTTCTGGTAATTAAATTCTCAGTTAGCTCTTAGTCCTGATAATTATATATCAAGTTAAGAAGCCTACATACAAGGGTGTGAGAGAAAAGATCCTTCCAAAATAAGAAATAACCAATAACAGAGAGTACTAAAAAGATTCCCAAATACAATATGTTTTGATATATATCAATTTATTTGATATATCTTAAAGTTCATTTTTAAATGTCACACTTAGTGCAAAATAGTTTCAAATTTCAATTTTTAGAAATTTTAATATAATTTAAATATTTTTAGATAAACTCATTTGAATTTTTTACCATTTTTTAGTATTAGTATTTTTTTATTTCTTTAACCTGTTATTAAGAATGGTGTTAGGGAATAAAAATATAAGGGACATTAATATTAATTTTAAATATTTACTAAATTTACTTATTGTAGTTAGTTAATTTATTATAAGTAATTTTAAAGTAAATATACTATAATTAATAATAAAATAAGAAATAAAAAAAGGTGTGGCTTCATCCCAGAAAATAATTAATTATTTTACTGGGTAAGTCTAGCAGCCTGGCTGACACTCCCCCACACTAAAAGCAATAAAAAATACTATTATGTTTTCTTTTTATATTTCTATAGCAGAGTAGGAAGATTAGATATCTCCTTCCAAGGAATCCAAGAATCATATTCAGAAGATTTTTTCTTGAATCTCAATAAGTATTCAGTACCTTTTTCAGCAGTAATTATTCTGTCATTTAGAATCTTATCAATTTCTGCTGTTTCAGTGATTTCATTAGGGGTCTTCTTTGGTCTTCCCCTGTATTTGGGAAATAAATCACTATTATAGGTGTAAGGTTTCAGAAGAGATATTGGAAAAACATGATGTTTTGTGTCATATAGATATTACAAGATAACTTCAACTGCATTATCACCAACCATTCTTTTGACAAAAAATGGACCTACAAATGGGTCTTTTAATTTTTAATTACCTTGGTAATTGAAGTAAACTGTAGAAATTAGTACTTCATTGCCCTTTTTAAAAGTGTATTCTTTATGGGATTTATCCCACCTCTTCTTCTCATATTCAAAAGATTTTTAAATTAATTTTTGAGCATGACTTCTGCAAAGTTGTTGCATTTGAAGAAAAGATTTTACACCAGAATTTAAATACAATTTAGGTATTATATTATTGACAATTTGTGAAGGATTATTGAGAGAATATTCAAGCCAAAGCTCATAAGGCTTTTTCTGAGTAACAGAATGAACAGTGCTATTATAAGCAAATTCCAACCCAGGAAGTAAGGTAACTCAATCATGAGTGAATATGTCATTAACCCAGTCAAGAGTAAATCTGTCATTGTCTTTATATTCTAATCCAAAGGCACAACACCTTCTAATCATATCTTTCAGAGTTTGAATTATTCTTTCAGCTAGACCATCAGTCTGAGGATGGTGAGCTGTAGACAATTTTAACTCACAGCCACAAATATCCATCAAAGATGTCCAAAATTCAGATGTAAATTATGGGTCTCTATCAGAGATAATGGCTTTAGGAAATCCAACAATATTAAACATGTAAGTCCACCATAAGAAGGCTAATTCTTTTGTGCATACATCTTTGTGGGTGGGAATGAATTTTCACATTTTGGTGAACCTATCCACTATTACCCAACAAGAGTTATAACTGTCTTTACCTGCTACAGGAAGACCAGTGACAAAATCCATGTTAATGAATTTCCAAGAAGAATAAGGTGCTTCAATATTTTGTAAAAAATCCTGCTCTTTTACCTGCCAGTCTTTTAAATTTTTGACAAGAATCACAAGATTCAACATATAATTTAGTCTCTTCAGAAATATTAGCCCACCAAGCAGTGTTTTTAATTCTGATTAAGGTTTTCTCAAGGTCAAAATGTCCTGCTAATATGTCTTCATTACAAAGCTTTAAGATGGTTTCTTTCATTGAAGGAGGAATAACAATAACATTGGTCAGTTTTCTCCTGTAATAAATGTAACCATCTTCAATGGAAAACTTTCCTTTACTCAAAGAATTTTGGTACTTTGGAGGAAGAGTTTTTATTAATTCTTGAATAGAGGAATTATTTGTATCATTCAAGATTGTAAATAATTTATTTAAATCAGAATATTTATCATATGAATCCAGAATTAATTGTAATAGTTCATCTTCTTTATCAACAATGTATATACCATATATGTGTACTGTATCATCTTCAGGTACATAAGCTGGATTGGATACATCATTTGGAAGAGGTAATCTAGACAACATATCTACATTTGGATGAAAATTTCCAAACCTGTGAATAATATTCATTCTACCTCTGTATTCTGGAACAGCAAGTTGCCACCTAGACATATGTCTATTTTATGTTTTCAAGTTCAAGAGAGATTTCACAGCACTGAAATCAGTAACTAATTCAAAATTTTGGTCATCTAGATGATTTTGGAGCTTTTCTAAAGCACATACAACTGAAAAGCACTCTAACTGAGTGGCACCATACTTCAATTCACTTTTTCTCAAGGTTCTTGAAATATAACAAATTAATACTTCTGAAACTTTTTCATTAATAATTTGTTTCTGGTGTAGAGCAGCACCAAGTCCAGTAAAACTTGCATCTGTATAAAGAACGAAAGGCTTATTAAAATCAGGAAGGGCAAGGATTGGATGTGACATTAAACATTTTTTTAATGTATCAAAGGCTCTTTGAGTATCCTCATTCCATATATAATCCACATCTTTTGTCAGCCTGGATATCCCTAAGACTGAGTATGTCTTATACTTAAAATAAGATAACCTTAAGTAAATTAAGCTTATATCTTAAAAATAAGGTTAAAACAATTATATATATGATTATATTACATATATATATAATTATTATGCTATTTTATAAATTATAGTAGTTTAAATAGCTAATCCATAGCCTAATAATACTTATTAAGATCTTAATGGAGTCATATTATATTTATCTTAAGTGATATTAAGTAATTATTTACATACATAAGCTTATATGTATACATAAATCTCATATTCAGTGAAATATGCAGTATATTATGTATATTTGGGTCTATAAGTGGGTTTTAACCTCTTAATAGACTATAACCTTTGTTTTTCTGCTTATTTTATGTCATATGGACATATCCAGTGGAGTCACAACGCCTACAGAAGAATAGGCATCTATTTCAGGCGCATACACTCAGTTTGGACCACTTAATCTGCTTCCTTGGATTGATATTCACGGATTTATGAGTTGAAAGGTCATTTCTGGGTTAATATGGATGCTTGGGGATGTTATTGGGGGCTTGGACATTTCATTTGTTTCTTTTATATGCTTTGGGTTTCATTATATCCTCTTTAGATGAGTTATTTTACCTGTTTCTTTATGGTATCTGCTTTTATCTGGATTTTCTATTTATGGTATGGGTCTGTGTTATCATTAATTGTGATGGAGGGTCCTTACTGGAGTTCTGGGTGTTGAATCTTCTTGAAGTGGACGCCTTGGGGAGGTGATGGGCCCTCACAGTTCTGTAATTGCCAAGGATATCAGTGATATCATATGGATTGAAGGTCTGTGCACTCCAATGGATTTTGGTATAAGTAAGGGAGGATTTTGACGGTTATTAGACATCACTTACTTACTAAAATTCAAATAAACATTATAACACAATTATTATCATTTAGAAATATATTATAAAGCCTTTATAAATTGATTTTATCTTTATATAAGCTATAAACTATATTATATTCATCTATTTTCCACCACTAGCATGCATTTAAATCCAAGTATTGTGAGTTTTATTTGAGTATAACTATTTTATAAGTCATCCCCTGAGGTTTTATCACTAAATAATTTATCAATAAGTAGTAGGACCATTAATAAATACTATTAAATCATACTTATATACTAGATACACTGACATCTTTTCTTGTTAGTTGGGTAAGTGGTAAGGCTATTACTTGATAATTTTTAATATATTGTCTATAGTAGCCACAAATTCCCAAAAAACTTTTTATTTCTCTTACAGAAGTTGTTGCAGTCACATTTTGGATAGCAGCAACTTTTCCTTGGTCTACACATGTTTGTAAGCCAGAAACTACATGTCCTAGAACTTTTAGAGATTGAAAACTAAATTTACACTTTTTTAAGGGTCATGTTAATTTCATTTGTTTTCTGGAAGAATCTATATAAGTAGTGGATATTTTCATCAAAAGGTTTAGAAAAAACTATGATGACATCAATATAAACCATTAACCATCCTTCAATTATTACCTGATGAAATGTGTTATCCATTACTTTTTGGAATACTGAGGGGCATTTTTAGGGCCAAAAGGCATCCTAACATATTTGTAAATTCCCATACGTGTTGCAATTAGCAAAAAATTCTGTGAAGATTTTTCAACAGGTATTTGATGATATCCTTTATTTCCATCTAGACAGCTTATGAATTTTCTACCTTGCTAGGTAGCATGTATGTAGCTAATTCTAGGTAAAGATAAATATCATCCACAGTATAAGTATTCAAAGCTCTATAATCTCCACAAAGTCTAGCTTTATCCTTTTAATAGGAGATCAGAACTGGAGTGATGACACAATATTTGGGTGTCACATCAACATTTTCAATAATATTCATACTTAATAAAGTTGAGATATTATCTTCAATATCTTTTCTCTTTGTTGGAGCATCAGGATAAGTTTTTTTCTTAAGGCTAGGAGGTATTTCATACAATTTTCAGGATAAAAAAATTTTCATTTCTTCTTTAACCAATCCTAACACATGGGAACCATGAGCAAAAGCCATTGGGAAAGATGTTATTAATTCCACTATTGAAATTTTTTGATCATCAGTCAATTGATCACCAAATGAAGCTGTATCAATTTCAGACAATAAAACATCCATTTCCTCTGTTTGTCCGCCTTTACATTCGATAAAAGAGTGACAAGATTTTAATAAGGGTTCAGAATGCTTTTTAGAAGAAGAAATTCTAAATTTTCTTTTCCCATTCATGACCAAGATAAAACAATTGTTAGCAGGATCCAATTTAATGCCAAAATTAGTTAAAATGTCATTTCCCATGATAAACCAACTGCTTGAATTATCATTTTTCATAACAACAAATTTACAAATAGCTCTGACAAAACCACAATTAGAATTAAAAAACACAGAGGTCTTGTATTTGCCAATGGGACATAAAACAGAACCATAACCTTTTCATTTTTCAGATGTTATAGGTAATAATTTGCATTGATAATCTCTATCCACAGAAGCCAGAGCTTTTTCAGACACCACACTTCCTCCAGCACCAGAGTCAAGAATAGCTTCAACATTTTTAGCATTTATGATTACTGGATCTCTAAAAGGTGATTTTAAAATAAAACAGTCAGAAATATCTTTGATTACTTCAGCATTTTCTACCAAAGATAAGTCAATATCACAATTTTCAGACCAATTATCTAAATATTGGATATCTTTCTCTAAAACTAGAACTTTTTGAGAAGAATCATGGTCATAAGAGATATTGCTATTACAGTCACTTTAGGAATCATAAAGATCAGCTTGAGTATTTTCAGAGGCCTCATTATGTTCAAAAAGATGAATTTTCTTGTCACAAATATGTCCTTTATTCCAAGGTTTGTTACATTTAAAACAAATGTTAGTTGCATATTTCTTTGGTGAAACAGGGGCAGAAGGTCTACCAGTTTTGTCTGGAAGTTTTGTGGAAGGTGTTTTCTGGTCATGATAAGATTTAACAGGATAATTCCTTGGTTCATATCTATGATTTAGTAGGACTTCATTACAGATATTAATAAATGAAGAATTCTCTCTCACACGCTCAGTTCTTTCCAAAATCAAATCTCTCAGAGAATTTGGTAATTTATAGAGAATTTTATCTCTCCAAATATCATAATCCATTTTAGGTTCCATGGCTCTAAGAATTTTTGTAATTTTCATAAAGAAAAAAGTAGAGTTTTCAGGAAAGGAGGACACATATTTAGCATTTTCATATAATCTCTGCTGGGCAAGCCTGAATTTGGAACCACCAAATTGATTTTCAATCAATTTTTTCCATTCTTTCCAAGTATAATGTTCCTTGTCCAGTAAGACAGATTCATACCACATTAAAGCTACATTGGAAAATAAAGAAATTAATATAGAAACAATTTCTTCATCAGGAAATTTATAAGATTTTTTCAGATTATCAATTCTCTGAACAAATTGTTGCCAGTCAGATGAAGAGTCACCATCAAAAGCAGGATATTGATCCAGTTTGGGCCAATTTTTCTGGATACTGGGGTGGTCCATCTTTTGATTTGAATTATTTAACATTAATAATTCTTGAAGTTTAGCCAGGTGTTCAGAAATTTCATTATTTACAGAAACAGCTGGTTCATGACCATTAAAAGATTTTTTGCTAGTAGAAAAAGATTTTACAGACTCATCTTCAGTTTGTTTAATGGCTGAAGTATAGGGAAGAAAAGAGCTGCTTTTTTCAGGCCCCTTTCCTATATTTTTATGCAACTTATGGGAAGCATATTCATGTACACCATAATGATTGACAGCTAAGGCTGAGAATCTTTCTTGTAGGTCAGACAAAGAATTTCTTATTCTTGGGATTTCAGACATCTGGTCATTTATTTTTGCAAGGAATAAAACATTTCTGTCTTCAAAAACTGTGTATTTGGTACTCAGAGCTTGGAAATCATTTTTCAGTTTCTTCAACTCATTTTTTGGAGACTTAATTTCACTTTTCAATGAATAATTCTCTTCAATAAAGGTTTTTAACTCACTCAAAGCTCTATGCAGATGAATATTTTTATCTGAGATAGCTCTATGATCACTTCTTATTTGTTTTTGTTGGCTAAGAACAATATTCAAATTTTCTTTAATTTTAAAATAGGCTGTATCATGCACAGAAGGGCTTACTTTACAATGTAAGTGCAAATTATTCAATCTATCACTCTCATGTATTAATACATCTCTCAAATTTTTGCCTTTTACAACATTAAAATCAAGTGTATCTTTCAATATATCCTCAGAATTTTTCTCAAGCAAGGTATAGACTTCAGGGGAAACAGAATCATTTTTAATTGCAAGAGATGGATTAATTAAAGAAGTAGAAGTCAAATGTAAAGGTTTATCAAATGATAATTTACTAATTACATCATTAGAGCTACTCATTAAAGGAAGTTGTCTCTTTATGGGTTTAACTGTTCTTTCACCATTATCCACAATATTACATGTGGAAGAATATTTGTTATTATACATACCAACATGTTTATCAAACAAATTACTTACCATGGCAAGGGAGGAAATTTCCCCTGTGCCTTCTTTCTCATGCCTCCTTGATGAGGATGGACCTGAGGAGATTGATGGTAGGTTTGTTTCCTGGATAGGCCAGGTTGTTGAGCTTCTTGCTGCTGAACATTCTGTTTGTAATTGCTCATCAGGTAGTCCCATTTCCACTGTTCCACTTGTAGAGTGTTTTGACTTTGAGTGAAAGAGCTGGGTTCCTGATGGGGCTGTGCTGAGGCTGAGAGGCTGGGAAAGGAGGAGGTTGAACCTTCTTGTGATTTAAGAGCTCCTGCATCTGTTTCCAGGGTGTGCCTATTCTTGACTTGTACTTCATTCTTTCTGCCTTCAGCTCTTTTATATGGCTGTAAAGATTGTTTATTTGAAGCATCAGAGGGATCTTTTTTATTTTTATACCCTTAAGAGAATTTTCCTGATTGATCTGAGGCTTTACTTCTTTTAGAGTAGTTTGGTAAGGGAGGTTTGCCACTTCTCCTTACATTTCTATGTCCTGAGGAGTATGAAGGTTTTTTTTAGCTGAAGAATTCTTGTAAGTTAATTTTGAAGAACCTACAGATTCATTATCAACATCCACATCAATTTCATCTAAATGAAGATTATCCATGCTTTTTGCCAAACTACTGGATATGAAAAGTGTGAACAAAAAATCAAATGGATTTAATGATTTAAATTTATATTTTCAATCAAAAAAAATTAAATTATTTCATTACAAAAATTTAAATTTTTTCAAAAAATTAATTAATTAACAATAAAAATGTAATACAAAAATAAGTAATTACAAATGATATTATTAAGAAATAAAAATAATTATTAAGGGACCAACCAAAAAGGTTTAATAATTCAACCAAAAATGATAAATACTGTAAAGGGGTCTTTCAAGTCTAAAAGGTTTTACAGGGAGGTCCAATGGCGGTAACAACGGGATTTGAGGGATTCAAAATTGGGTACATATTTTCTTTTATTATAGATTATTTACTCAATATAAAGAGGTAAAAAGTTGGATTATTATTATAATTAATGGATTAGAATTACATTTAATTTAAATACTAAGGCAATAATAAATAGTAATAAAAAAATTGTAAATAGTTGTAATAAAATAAGTAAGTAATGAATGAATAAAAAACAACCAAATGAGAGGCCTTATATAGGCAAAGGAGGGACAAAGCATGGAAATGAAATTCTTAAAACAGTAGTATGAGAGAGAGAGAAAAAGAATATTCCAGAATGAGTATTTTCAAATAATAAAGTTGTCCTAAAAAGAAGGTGTCAAAAAGATGTATTTAAAGATGTATTTACAGTGTATGTCAGAAATACATAAATTTATTTGATATTTACTGTAGAAGTCAATTCTAAATAAGAAATTTGAATTTTTTGTATATATTTTATTTTTATTTGAATATTAAAATTTTATTTTAATTTAAAATCTATTTTTTAATATAAAATTTTATTTCTTCCAACCTGTCAATGAGAACGGTGTTAAAGAATAAAAATATAAGGGAAATTTTATATTTAATTTTACCATTCTGTAATTAGTTAATTTATTACAGGTAATTTTAATGTAACTAATTTATAATTAAATAATTAAAATAATAAGGCATGGCTTCATCCAGTAAATAATTAATAATTTTACTGGGTAAGTCTAGCAGTGTCAAGGTACGCTTTTAGTCTAGAAGTTTTGGTACGAAGTTCTACGAGGATTTAAAAGTTTTAAATGGATTCTCAACAAATTTGTACGTATTTCTTAATTCAAAGATGATTATTTTACTCAATAAAAAGAGGTAGGATTAAAATATTAATATAATTTATAAATTAGAGTTACGCTATTGTAACTACTAATGATATAGAATATAAGAATAAGTTTTTATTGGTTATTGTTGTAATAAAATGGTTTGGTAAGATAGAATGATCAAAAGACAACAAAAAGAGAGGCCTTTTATAGGCAAAGGAGAGACAAAGCACGGAAATCAAATTCTAAAAACAATGGGAAAAGAGAGAGAAAAAGAACATTCCAGAAAGAGTATTTCAAATAATAAAGTTATTCCAAAAAGAAGGCATCAAAAAGATGTATTTACAGAGTATGTCAGAAATACATCAATATTTTTAATATTTACTGTAAATGTCAATCCCAAATAAGAAATTTGATTTTTTTTTGTATATATTTAATATTATTTGAATATTTAAATCTTATTTTATCTTTGTATTTTATTTTTTTAAATATAAAGTTTTATTTTTCCCAACCTGTCAATTGAGCACGGTGTTAGAGAAAAATATAAGGGACAAAATTATAATTTTAATTTTACTTATTTATTTAATTAATTAATTTAATTTTAACATTCTGTAACTAGTTAATTTATAACTAATTTTAATGTAACTAAATGATAATTAAATAATAATTAAAGATGATAAGGTGCGGCTTCATCCAGTAAATAATTACTTATTTCACTGGGTAAGTCTAGTAGCCTGGCTGACACTCCCTCACTCTAAAAAAAATAATAAAAAAAAATGCTATGATTTTTTCTTCTTATACTTTTTTAGTAGAGTAGGAAGATTAGATATCTCCTTCCCAGGTATCCAAGAATCATATTCAGATGATTTATTCTTGAATCTCAATAAGTATTCTGTACCTTTCTCAGCAGTGACTATTCTGTCATTTAATATTTTTTCAATTTCTGCTGTCTCAGTGATTTCATTTGGGGTTTTCTTTGGTCTACCCCTCCTTCTTGGAAATAAATCACTATTGGATGTGTAAGGTTTCAAAAGAGATATTGGAAAAACAGGATGTTTTCTGTCATATGGGGAATACAGAATAACTTCAACTGCATTATCTCCAATCATTCTTCTGACAACAAAAGGACCAACAAATGGATCTTTTAATTTGTTATTACCTTGTAAGTTGAAGTGGACTGTAGAAATCAACACTTCATCACCCTTTTTAAAAGTGTATTCTTTATGGGATTTGTCCCATCTTTTCTTCTCATATTCAAATGATTTTTCAATACATTTTTGAGCATGATTTCTGCATAGTTGTTGCATTTGAAGAAAAGATTTTACACCAGGATGTATATCCAATTTAGGTAATTTGTTATTGAGAATTTGGGCAGGAGTATTAGGAACATATCCAAGCCAGAGCTCAAAAGGCTTTCTTTGAGTAACAGAATGAACAGTGCTATTATAAGCAAATTCTAACCCAGGAAGTAAGGTAACCCAATCATGAGTGAATCTGTCATTATCTTTATACTCAAGGCCAAAGGCACAATATCTTCTTATCATGTCCTCTAAAGTCTGAATCATTCTTTCAGCTAAACCATCAGTCTGAGGGTGATGGGCAGTAGAAAGTTTCAGATCACAACCACAAACATCCATCAGAGACATCCAAAATTCAGAAGTAAATTTAGGGTCTCTGTCAGAGATTATGGCTTTAGGAAAACCAGCAGTATTAAACATATGAGACCACCATAAGAAAGCTAATTCTTTAGTGGAAACATCCTTGTGGGTAGGGATAAATTTACACATTTTTGTGAATCTGTCCACAATAACCCAACAAGAGTTATAACTGTCTTTACCAGCAATAGGTAATCCTGTTACAAAATCCATGTTTATTATTTGCCATGGAGCATCAGGAGGTTCAATATGTTGCATTAATCCTGCTCTTTTACCAGTTAATCTTTTTGATTTTTGGCATGAATCACAGGAATCAACATATAATTTTGTGTCCTCAGACATATTAGCCCACCAAGCAGTGTTCTTAATTCTGATCATTGTTTTGTCAAGATCAAAATGTCCAGCTAATATGTCATCATGACAAATTTTCAAGATGATTTCTTTCATAGAAGGAGGAATAACAATAACATTACTCAACTTTCTTCTATAATATAGATATCCTTCATCAATTGAAAATTTTTCTTTTTCCAAACCTTTTTGGTACTTTGGTGGGAGGGTTTTAATTAATGCTTGTATTGAAGCATTCTTTGGATCATTTAATATGGTGCATAACTTTTTCAAGTCATTGTCCTTATCATATGATTCCAGAATAAGCTGTAATAGCTCTTCCTCCATATCAACCACATATATCCCATGGATATGGATAATTTCATCCTCAGGATCATAAGCAGGATTAGAGTCATCATTTGGTAAAGGTAACCTTGATAACATATCCACATTTGAGTGACCAATACCAGCTCTGTGAATAATTGTCATTCTCCCTCTGTACTCTTGAACAGCCAGCTGCCATCTAAACATATGTCTATTAGGTGTTTTCAAGTTTAAAAGGGATTTAACTGCACTGCAGTCAGTGACAAGTTCAAATTTCTGGTCATCTAGGTAATAATGAAGCTTTTCCAGAGCCCATACTACAGCTAAACACTCTAATTGAGTAGCACCATATTTCAATTCACTATTTCTCAAGGTTCTTGAAATATAACAAATTAATACTTCTGAAACTTTATCATTTATCACTTGTTTTTGATGGAGAGCAGCACCAAGACCAATGAAACTGGCATCAGTGTACAAAACAAATGGTTGATCAAAGTCAGGTAAAGCAAGAATTGGTGCTGACATCAAACAGTGTTTCATAGTGTCAAAGGCTCTTTGTTTTTCACTATTCCAGACAAAAGCAACATCCTGTCTAGTTAATTGGGTAAGGGGTAATGCTATGACTTGGTAATTCTTAATATACTGTCTATAGTATCCACACATTCCCAAAAAACTTTGGAGCTCTCTTACTGTTGTAGGAGCTTTCACCTGTTGTATGGCTGCCACTTTGTTCTGGTCAACACATATCTGTAAGCCTGAAACAACATGACCAAGAACTTTTAAAGAATGGAAACCAAATTTACATTTCTTCAAAGCAAGTGTCATATTTATTTTGTCCATTTTCTGGAATACTTTACACAGGTGTTTAAGATGGTCCTCAAATGTTTTTGAGAATATAATGATATCATCAATATAAACCATCAGCCAACCTTCAATTATCTCTTGATGGAATGTGTTATCCATTACTTTTTGGAAAACTGAAGGGGCATTTTTAGGGCCAAATGGCATCCTAATATACTTATAAATACCCATATGAGTGGCAATCATCAGAAAGTTCTGAGAATTTTTCTCAACAGGTACCTGGTGATATCCCTTATTACCATCCAAACAGCTGATATATTTAGCACCCTGTAAAGTAGCATGTATAGAGCTGATTCTAGGTAAAGGATAGATATCATCAACAGTATAAGTATTTAGTGCTCTATAATCACCACATAACCTGGCTTTATCTTTCTCATATGAAATTAGGACAGGTGAGATAACACAATATTTAGGTGTTTCAACTACCTTTTCAATAATATTCATTTTTAAAAGGGTAGAGATATTATCTTCAATATCTTTTCTCTTTGTGGGAGAAGCAGGATAAGGCTTCTTCTTTAAACTAGGTGGTATATCAGTTAATGGGCAAGACAATGAAAGTTTCATTTCCTCCTTAACTAATCCCAGTTCATGTGACCCATGAGCA
The DNA here is from genome assembly GCA_030280995.1 of Hemileia vastatrix. NCBI lineage: Eukaryota > Fungi > Basidiomycota > Pucciniomycetes > Pucciniales > Zaghouaniaceae > Hemileia > Hemileia vastatrix. The sequence goes on from JASXTE010000016.1 coordinate 16,634,111, forward strand.
AAGGCCATAGGAAAAGATTTTATCAAGTTAATGATGGAATCTTTATCCTCACCAGAAAGTTGTTCTCCAAAAGAGGCATTGTCAATTTCAGACATAAGGGCATGCATTTCCTTTGTAGATCTTCATTTATATTTAACCACAGAATTACATGTGTTCAATTCTGGTTTTAATAATTTTTTAGGGGAGGAAATTTTAAATTTTCTCTTCCCATTCAACCCCATTGTGAAACATTGGTTTGAAGGATCCAATTTTATGCCATACTTGGTTAAAATATCATTCCCTACAATAAACCAATTGCTCAAGTTATCATTTTTCATGACAACAAAATCACAAATAGCTCTTACAAAACCATGGTTATATTTAAAAAACACTGTGGCTTTGTATTTCCCAATGGGGGACAAAACAGAGCCATACCCTCTCCAATTTTCAGAAATGATAGGCAACAGTTTAGATTTATAGTCTTGATCTACTGAAGCAAGTGCTCTTTCAGATACTACACTTCCTCCAGCTCCAGAATCCAGAACAACTTCAATGCTGGTTCCATTGATCAAGACTGGTGCCTTAAGAGGGGCAATAATAATTGAGTTATCCTCAATGTTCTTTATGATCTCAGCATCCACAACTGTAGATAAATCATTATTATCAATGTCAATAGTATTTAAATAATGAATATCTTCTTCCAGCATCAAGATTTCTTGTTGAGATTCATATGAAATATTGCTGGCACAATCACTTGATGTATCATCCAGTGCCACTGTGTCATCAGCATGCTCCTCTGTGTGTTCTACAAGATTTATCTTCCTTTCACAAACATGGCCTTTCTGCCAAGGCTTGTTGCACTTGAAGCAAGTGTTTGTTGCATACTTCTTTGGTGCAACAGGGGCAGAAGGTTTACCAACCTTTTCCTGAGGTTTTTGTTGGTAAGTGGAGGGTTTCTCCAAAGGGGTCCTAGGAATGAATCTTTTTGCATCATACTTATTGTTTAGAAGTATCTCATTGCAAGTATTAATGAAAGAAGAGGGTTCTTTGGAGAACTCAGTCCTAGCCACAATCAAGTCTCTCAGAGACATTGGTAATTTATAGAGGATCCTGTCCTTCCATAAATCAAACTCCATATTTGGGTCCATTGCCCTTAAGATTTTGACAAGTTTCATTAAAAACTCAATAGTTTTATCAGTAGAAGAGCTATATCTAGTTTCCCCATACTGCCTTTGTTGAGCCATTCTGAACTTGGAGCCACCAAATTGTGCTTTAATTAATTTCTTCCAATCCTCCCATGAGTAGTCATTCCCATCCAGGAGAACAGATTCATACCACATCAGGGCAGCATTAGTGAACAAAGAAATTAATTTGGACACAATTTCCTCATCTGGGAGTTTGTAAGAATTTTTTAAATTATCAATTCTGCAAATAAATTGTTGCCAATCAGAGGAAGAATCACCATCAAATGTTGGGTACTGGTCAAGTTTTGGCCAATTCATTTGATTTGAAGGAGTCTCCTTAGTACTAGCTTGTTTCTGAGTAAGAAGCAGCTGTAATTTCTCTAATTGTGCTGAAATCTCATTGTTTAATTCTGTTGCAGATCCTGGTGCATCATCAGTTTTTGATGGAAACTCAGTGTTATCAACAGGTATTTCTGGATCAATTTTTATTTTAGATGAACTAGCCACAGGTACTGGTTGAGCATCCTGCACTATATGTTCCTTCACAGAAATGTCAGAATATTTTTGGTCATTTAACAATGAGTTCAATGATTCTTCAATGGTTGTTAGTCTTGTTTTCATTCTTGGAAGACTAGATAAACTTTCATTGATAGTTGCAAAATATAATTGATTTTTATGTTGAAAAGATGACAAATGGTCACTCAATCTTTTCAGATTTATCTTATCTATCTCTACCTCCTGGCAACAGGCTGATACAGTATCTTTTAGTTTAGATAAATCATTTTTTATATTTTGCCATAAAGCAATTTTCTTTTCATGAGTTGCTTTGTAATGAGACAATTCATCAGAGACTCTCTGTGCTTCACTTTTTAATGCTTGATAACCCTGATCAGTTAACAATCTATTATATCTCTGAGTCAATTGCATATTGTTCATTATATGATTTTGCTTGGCAATAATATCTCTCAAGTGCTCATCATTAATTCTTGCTACATCTGGAGTGTTTCTCAATAAGGAAACTGAGTAACTTTCCAGACTATCATAGAACTCAGGGTCAAGAGTTTCATCAATCACAGCCATATCAGGATTAATCATTGAGGTAGCAATTAAAAGTAATGGATTAGATACATGAGATAACTGTCTACTATTTCCAGCTTCTATAGGTCTCAAGGTTTCATCCTGCCTTCCAGATTTACCTGAAGGAACAGAGTCAGCCACAAGAAAAGGCACTTGAGAATCAATAGAGGGACGTACCAGGGTTTGCTGGGTATCACCATATTGGGCTTCCTTCTTCTTTTGCCTCCTTGATAAGGGTGGGGAGGAGTGGGGTTTGCCTGGGTGGGCCTTGATGGACCTACCTGAGGTAATTGATGCTGATTTTGAGCTAAGTAGTCCCACTGTGTGTTGAGCCAGTCCCACTGCCACTTGGACACTTCTACCATCTCTTGGGATTGGGGAGCCAATTGTTGTTGATCCCTGGGAGGAAGAGGTTTCCTTTTCTCTTGGAGAGAAGTATTTGTTCTTTTCTCCCATTCTTCCAAGGCATCTACCCTTACCTTTAGTTTTAAGCTGTCTGTCTTTAACTCCTTTATGTGGGTTGACAGATTCTTTATCTGCTGGGACAACGGCATCTTTTTTATCTTGAAGCCTCTTGGAAGCTCTTCTGGTGGGTTTGTCCTGGGTTTCTGATCCTGAGTATTGTCCACTAGGATTTCTACTTCTTCCATTTCCACATCCTGTTTGGGGCAAGGATTTATCAGTTTGAGAAATTCTTCTTGTTAAAGGAGAACTTACAGAAGTAGGCTCATCATAATCAATTAAGTCTAGTTCTTCTTCACGTGCAGCAAAACCACTTTGATCAGTCATTTTAAGATTCTACTGAAATGAAGGAAAAGAGACAAAATTAATTAGTCTTTATTTTTAATATTTTTATTTAACAGAAATAAAATAAAAATAATAAAAAAAAATCTTTTTAGGATGAAAATCAACTTTAAATAAAATTAATAAAAAAAAATTTAAAACCAGGATAATGCAATCAACTGTAGAAATAAATTAGAATTTCTATTAATTTTTATTTTCAGGATTTAAATCAACTAATTTATTACCAGGATTTATTGTCAACTGAAATAATCAAATATGAATCTTTTAAAAATTATTTTAACTGATTAATTAACTACCAGGACTTAATGTCAACTGAAGTAATTTAAATATGAATTTTATTACTTAAAAAGATTTATTGGATTACCAGGACTCAAAGTCAACTGAAGTAATGAAATGTTAATTATTTATTTAAAAAAAATATAATTGTCAGGACAATTTGTCAACTGGAACAATTAATTAATCAGGACAAATGTCAACTGAAAAATTATAATAATTTATTTATTTAATAAAAATATTATTGTCAGGACAGTTTGTCAACTGGAACAATTAAAATTCAAATTAATCAGGACAATTGTCAACTGAAAAATGATAATAATTAATATTAATATATAATTATTTTATTACCTCTGGGACTAAGAACAGTTATTGCTCTATTATGGTCAACCAGGAAAAATAAAAAAAAATATAATAATAAAAATAAATTCCAATTACCAGACACCTCCCCCTGCAAAATGAGCAAATTAATGCCACTTACAGAGTGCTGAGTAAAAGGAAATACGTAGCAAATGAAAAGTGAAGAGTAACCCACAAATAGTAATCACAATAATTACCACAATATATACGATCTTTAGTCAGTATATGAATTTAAGTTTTGGAGCGCGGTTCGATTCCCGTTCGCAGCAAAAAACTTTTATCACGTGATGTATGACGTTCGTCGTTTTCTCGCCTCCACTCGTCCTTTACAGGTGCTTGTACGCCGATGGTCCCCTCGATTACGCCTCAAGTAATGTTGTGCCGTCGATATTTCGGAAATGTTCCCAATTGTCAAGGTACGCTTTTAGTCTAGAAGTTTTGGTACAAAGTTCTACAAGGATTTAAAACGTTTAAATGGATTCTCAACAAATTTGTACGTATTTCTTAATTCAAAGATGATTATTTTACTCAATAAAAAGAGGTAGGATTAAAATATTAATATAATTTATAAATTAGAGTTACGCTATTGTAAATACTAATGACATAGAATATAAGAATAAGTTTTTATTGGTTATTGTTGTAATAAAATGGTTTGGTAAGATAGAATGATAAAAAGACAACAAAAAGAGAGGCCTTTTATAGGCAAAGGAGAGACAAAGCACGGAAATCAAATTCTAAAAACAGTAGGAAAAGATAGAGAAAAAGAACATTCCAGAAAGATTATTTCAAATAATAAAGTTATTCCAAAATGAAGGCGTCAAAAAGATGTATTTACAGAGTATGTCAGAAATACATCAATATTTTTAATATTTACTGTAAATGTCAATCCCAAATAAGAAATTTGATTTTTTTTTGTATATATTTAATATTATTTGAATATTTAAATCTTATTTTATCTTTGTATTTTATTTTTTTAAATATAAAGTTTTATTTTTCCCAACCTGTCAATTGAGCATGGTGTTAGAGAAAAATATAAGGGACAAAATTTTAATTTTAATTTTACTTATTTAATTAATTAATTAATTTAATTTTAACATTCTGTAACTAGTTAATTTATAACTAATTTTAATGTAACTAAATGATAATTAAATAATAATTAAAGATGATAAGGTGCGGCTTCATCCAGTAAATAATTACTTATTTCACTGGGTAAGTCTAGTAGCCTGGCTGACACTCCCTCACTATAAAAAACTATAATAATAAAAAATGCTATTATTTTTTCTTTTTATATTTCTTTAGCAGAGTAAGAAGATTAGATATTTCTTCCCAGGTATCCAAGAATCATATTCAGAAGATTTATTCTTGAATCTCAACAAGTATTCTGTACCTTTTTCAGCAGTAAATATTCTGTCATTTAGAATCTTATAAATTTCTGCTGTCTCAGTGATTTCATTAGGGGTCTTTTTTGGTCTTCCCCTCCTTTTGGGAAATAAATAACTATTAGATGTGTAAGGTTTCAAAAGTGATATTGGAAAAACAGGATGTTTTCTGTCATATGGGGAATACAAAATAACCTCAACTGCATTATCACCAACCATTCTTCTTACAACAAATGGACCAACAAATGGGTCTTTCAATTTGTTATTACCTTGTAAATTGAAGTGGACTGTATAAATCAACACTTCATCATCCTTTTTAAATATGTATTCTTTATGGGATTTGTCCCATCTCTTCTTCTCATATTCAAAGGATTTTTCAATACATTTTTGAGCATGACTTCTGCAAAGTTGTTGCATTTGAAGAAAAGATTTTACACCAGGATGTAAATCCAATTTAGGTATTTTATTATTGAGAATTTGGGAAGGAGTATTTGGAACATATCCAAGCCAGAGCTCAAAAGGCTTTATTTGAGTAACAGAATGAACAGTGCTATTATAAGCAAATTAAAACCCAGGCAGTAAGGTAACCCAATCATGAGTGAATCTGTCATTGTCTTTATACTCAAGGCCAAAGGCACAATACCTTCTTATCATGTCCTCTAGAGTCTGAATCATTCTTTCAGCTAATCCATCAGTCTGTGGGTGATTGGCAGTAGATAGTTTCAGATCACAACCACAAATGTCCATCAGAGACATCCAAAATTCAGAAGTAAATTTAGGGTCTCTGTCAGAGATTATGGCTTTAGGAAATCAAGAAGTATTAAAAATATGAGACCACCATAATAAAGCTAATTCTTTAGTGGAAACATCCTTGTGAGTAGGGATAAATTTACACATTTTGGTGATACTGTCCACAATAACCCAACAAGAGTCATAACTGACTTTTCCAGCAATAGGTAATCCTGTTACAAAATCCATGTTTATTATCTGCCATGGTGCATCAGGAGGTTCAATATGCTGCATTAATCCAGCTCTCTTACCAGTCAATCTTTTTTATTTTTGGAAAGAATCACAAGATTCAACATATAATTTGGTGTCTTCAGACATATTAACCCACCAAGCAGTTTTTTTAATTCTGATCATTGTTTTTTCAAGATCAAAATGTCCAGCTAATATGTCATCATGACAAATTTTAAAGATGATTTCTTTCATAGAAGGAGGAATACCAATGACATTACTCAACTTTCTTCTATAATATAGATATCCTTCATCAATTGAAAATTCACCTTTCTCCAAAGCCTTCTGGTACTTTGGTGGAAGGGTTTTAATTAATGCTTGTATTGAAGCATTCTTTGGATCATTTAATATGGTGCATAACTTTTTCAAGTCAGTGTCCTTATCATATGAATCCAGAATAAGCTGTAATAGCTCTTCCTCCATATCAACCACATATATACCATGAATATGAATAATTTCATCCTCAGGATCATAAGCAGGATTAGAGTCATCATTTGGTAAAGTTAAACTTGATAACATATCCATATTTGAGTGAACAAAACCAGCCCTATGAATAATTGTCATTCTCCCTCTGTATTTCTGAACAGCCAGCTGCCATCTGAACATATGTCTGTTAGGTGTCTTCAAATTTAAAAGGGATTCAACTGCACTGCAGTCAGTGCCAAGTTCAAATTCCTGGTCATCTAGGTAATAATATAGCTTTTCTAGAGCCCACACTATGGTTAAACATTCAAGCTGTGTGGCACCATATTTAAATTCACTATTTTTCAAAGTTCTTGAAATATAACAAATTACTACTTCTGATACTTTATCATTCATCACTTGTTTTTGATGGAGGGCATCACCAAGACCAATAAAACTGGCATCAGTGTACATAACAAATGGTTGATTAAAGTCAGGTAAAGCAAGAATTGGTGCTGACATCAAGCAGTGTTTCATGGTGTCAAAAGCTTTCTGTCTTTCACTATTCCAGACAAAAGCAACATCCTTTCTAGTCAGTTGGGTAAGGGGTAGAGCTATGACTTGGTAATTTTCAATATACTGTCTATAGTATCCACACATTCCCAAAAAACTCTGGAGCTCTCTATCCGTGGTAGGAGCCTTCACCTGCTGTTTGGCTGCCACTTTATTCTGGTCAACACATATCTGTAACCCTGAAACAACATGACCCAGCACTTTTAAGGAATGAAAACCAAATTTACATTTCTTCAAAGAAAGTGTAATATTTATTTCATCCATTTTGTGGAACACTTTACACAGGTGGTTGAGATGGTCCTCAAACGTTTTTGAGAATATAATGATATCATCAATATAAACCATCAGCCATCCTTCAATTATCTCCTGATGGAATGTGTTATCCATAACTTTTTGAAAAACTGAAGGGGCATTTTTAGGGCCAAATGGCATCCTAACATACTTATAAATACCTATATGAGTAGCAATCATCAGAAAATTCTGGGAATTCTTCTCAACAAGTACCTGGTGATATCTCTTATTACCATCCAAGTAGCTTATATAATTAGCACCTTATAAGGTATCATGTATAGAGCTAATTCTAGGTAAAGGGTAGTTATCATCGACAGTAAGTATTCAATGCTCTATAATCACCACATAACCTGGCTTTATCTTTCTCATAAGAAATTAGGACAGGTGAGATAACACAATATTTAGGTTTTTCAACTACCTTTTCAATAATATTCATTTTCAAAAGGGTAGAGATATTATCCTCAATATCTTTTCTCTTTGTGGGAGAAGCAGGGTAAGGCTTCTTCTTCAAACTAGGTAGTATATCAGTTAATGGACAAGATAATGAAAGTTTCATTTCTTCTTTAACTAATCCTAGTTCATGTGACCCATGAGCAAAGGCCATAGGAAATGATATTATCAATTTAATGATGGAATCTTTATCCTCACCAGAAAGTTGTTCTCCAAAAGAAGCATTGTCAATTTCAGATATAAGAGCATGCATTTCCTTTGTAGACCTTCCTTTATATTGAATCACAGAATTACATGTGTTCAATTCTGGTTTTAAAAATTTTTTGGGGGAGGAGATCTTAAATTTTCTCTTCCCATTTATCCCCATTGTGAAGCATTGGTTTGAATGATCCAATTTTATGCCATATTTGGTTAAAATGTCATTTCCTATAATAAACCAACTGCTTAAGTTATCATTTTTATGACACAATTTTCAGAAATGATAGGCATCAGTTTTAATTTATAGTCTTGATCCACTGAAGCAAGTGCTTTTTCAGATACTACACTTCCTCCAGCTCTAGATTCCAGAACAACTTCAATGCTGGTTCCATTGATCAAGACTGGTGCTTTGAGAGGGGCAATAACAATTGAGCTATCCTCAATCTTCCTTATGATCTCAGCATCTTCAACTGTAGATAAAGCATTATTATCAATATCAATAGTATCTAAATAATGAATATCTTCTTGCAGCATCAAGATTTCTTGTTGAGATTCATATGAAATATTGCTGGCACAATCATTTGAAGTATCATCCAGCTCTATTGTGTCATCAGCCTGCTCCTCAGTTTGTTCAACAAGATTTATCCTCTTGTCACAAACTTGGCCTTTTTTCTAAGGCTTGTTGCACTAAAAGAAAGTGTTTTTTGCATACTTTTTTGGTGCAACAGGGGCAGAAGGTTTACCAACTTTTTCCAGAGGTTTCTGTTGGTAAGTGGAGGATTTCTCCAAAAGGGTCCTAGGAATGAATCTTCTGGAATCATACTTCTTTTTTAGAAGGATCTCATTGCAATTATTAATGAAAGAAGAAGGTTCTCTGGAGAACTCAGTCCTAGCCACTATCAAGTCTCTCAAAGACATTGGCAATTTATATAGGATCCTGTCCTTCCATAACTCAAACTCCATATTTGGGTCCATTTCCCTCAAGAATTTTACAAGTTTCATTAAGAACTCAATAGTTTTATCAGTAGAAGAGCTATATCTAGTTTCCTCATACTGCCTTTGTTGAGCCATCCTAAACTTGGAGCCACAAAATTGTGCTTTAATCAATTTTTTCCAATCTTCCCATGTGTAGTTATTCCTATCCAGGAGAACAGATTCATACCACATTAGGGCTACATTGGTAAACAAAGAGGTTAACTTAGACACAATTTCCTCATCTGGGAGTTTGTAAGAATTTGTTAAGTTATCAATTCTGCAAATGAATTGCTGCCAATCAGAAGAAGAATCACCATCAAATGTTGGGTACTGGTCAAGTTTTGGCCAATTCTTTTGATATGGAGGAGCTTCCTTAGTATTAGCTTGTTTCTGAGTAAGAAGCAGCTGTAACCTCTCCAATTTTGCAGTAATCTTATTGTTTAATCCTTCTGTTGAAGATCCTGGTGCATCATCAATTTTTGATGGAAACTCAGTTGTATCAACAGGCATTTATGAATCTAATTTTACTTTAGATGAACTAGCAACAGATAAACTTGGAGCATCCTGTACCATATGTTCCTTCAAAGAAGTTTCAGAATATTTTTAATCATTAAACAATGAATTCAATTTTTCTTCATTGGTTGTTAGTCTGGTTTTCACTCTTGGAAGACTAGATAAACTCTCATTGATTGTTGCAAAAGATAACTGGGTTTTACTTTGAAAAGATGAATAATGATCACTCAATCTTTTTAGGTTTATCTTATCTACCTCTAGCTCCAGGCAACAGGCAGATAAAGTATCTTTCAGTTTAGAGAAATCTTTTTTGATATTTTGCCATAAAGCAACTTTCTTTTCATGGGTTGCTTTGTAATGAAACAAATCATCAGAAACTCTTTGTAACTCACTACTCAATACTTGATAACCCTGTTCAGTTGACAAACTATTATATATCTGAGTCAATTGCATGTTGTTCAGTATATGATTTTTTTAGCAATAATATCCCTCAAATATTCATCATTAATGTTAGCTACATCTGGAGTGTTTCTCAATAAGAAAACAGAGTAACTTTACAGATTCTCATAAAACTCAGGCTCAAGTTTTTCATAAATAATAGCCATATCAGGATTTATCATTGAAGTAACAATTAGAACTAAAGGATTAGATACATTTGAAATTTGAGCAATTTGTCTACTGTTATCAGCCTCTACAGGTCTCACAGTCTCATCTCCTCTTCCAGAATTACCTGAAGGAACTGAATCAGTTACAATAAATGGTAGTTGAGATTTAATAGAGGGGCTTACCATGGCTTGGGAAAGACTTGGATGTGGTTGTTCTTTCTCCTTCTTCCTCCTTGATAGGGATGAGGAGGTGTTGGATTGAAATGATTTGTTCTTGAAGGACCTGCCTGAGGTACTTGATGCTGTTGCTGTTGGGACAGATAATCCCACTGGGTGTTCAGCCAATTCCACTGCTACTTTGAGACTTCCATGTTTTCTTGTTGCTGGGGGGCCAGCTGTGGAAGGGCTTTTGGAGGGGGAGGTTTCTTCTTCTCTTGAAGAAAAGACTCTATGTTTCTTACTTTGTCTTCTAGACAGTCTATTCTTGACCTCAGCTTGAGATTTTCTGTCCTCAACTCCTTGATGTGAGTAGAGATATTTTTTACCTGCTGGCTTAAGGTCATCTTTTTTATTTTGAAGCCTTTGGGAAGCTCTTCTGGGGGGTTTATTGAAGGTTTTTGATCCTGGGAATTTGTCTCTACCAGAATCTCCACTTCCACCATTTCAACATCCTGATTGATTCAATTATTTATTAATTTGAGCTAATTTTGTAGTTAAAGGAGATCTCACAGAAGCAGCCTCATCATAATCAAACAGATCCAGTTCATCTTCATGTGCAGCAGAAAAACCTTGGTCAGTCATTGTTTTAAATCTAACCTGAAGTGAGGGAAGGAAACAATAAGATGAATTAGTTTTATTTTTGCTTTTTAAAGAAAAATAATAATCAAAGAATATAAAATTCTTCAGGACAAAAAATCAACTGAAAATAATAATCAATTATTTATTAATTCAAAATAATCTTATAACCAAGATTTTTAAGAAATCAACTGAAGAAATAAAAATAAATTTTAATTTAACAAATTAATTTATGATAATTATCACGATTCAAATCAACTGAAAGATTTTTTAATTACCAGGACTCAATTTCAACTGAAATAATTTAATATAGTTTATTTTTTTAATTATTTAAATTTTATTGTCAGGACAATTTGTCAACTGGAACAAAAAAAATTTTTTATAATTTATCGGGACAAAGTCAACTGAAAATTACAATTAATTTTTAAAAAAAATAAAAATTTATTACTTCTAGGACTAAGAACACAATTGCTCTATCTTTGTCAACTAGGAAAATAAATATATAAAAAAAATAAACTTCAATTTACCAGACACCTCCCCCTGTAAAATGAGCAAATTAATGCCACTTACAGAGTGCTGGGTAAAAGGAAATATGTAGAGTATGAAGAGTGCAAAGTGACCCACTAATGGTAATCAATAATTACCACGAAATATATAACTATTAGTTAGTATTTAAGCCTAAGTTGAGGAGCGCAGTTTGATTCCCGTTTGCAGCAAAAAATAAGTCACATGATATATGATGTTCATCGTTTTTGTCGTCCACTTGTCCTTATAGATACCTCAATGGCGATGGTCCCACAGTCTCTGGTTCTCAAGATAACAATGCACCGTCAACAACTTGGAAAGTTTTCCAACTGTCAAGGGGTCTTTCAAGTCTAGAAGGTTTTACAGGGAGGTCCAATGGCGGTATTGACAGGATTTAAGGGATTCAAACTTGGGTACATATTTTCTTATCTTATAGATTATTTACTCAATATAAAGAGGTAAAATGTTGGATTATAATTACGTTTAATGTAAATACTAAGGCAATAATAGATAGTAATAAAGGGATTGTAAATAGTTGTAATAAAATAAGTAATGAATGAATGAATAAAAAAACAACTAAATGAGAGGCCTTATATAGGCAAAGGAGGGACAAAGCGCAGCAATGAAATTCTAAAAACAGTAGTATGAGAGAGAGAGAAAAAGAATATTCCAGAAGGAATATTTTCAAATAAAAAAGTTGTTCTAAAAAGAAGGCGTCAAAAAGATGTATTTACAGTGTATGTCAGAAATACATAAATTTATTTAATATTTACTGTAGAAGTCTTTTCTAAATAAGAAATTTGAATTTTTTGTATATATTTACTTTTATTTTAATTTAAAATCTATTTTTTAATATAAAATTTTATTTCTTCCAACCTGTCAATGAGCACGGTGTTAGAGAATAAAAATATAAGGGACATTTTATATTTAATTTTACCATTCTGTAATTAGTTAATTTATTACAGGTAATTTTAATGTAACTAATTTATAATTAAAAAATTAAAATAATAAGGTGTGGCTTCATCCAGTAAATAATTAATTATTTTACTGGGTAAGTCTAGCAGCCTGGCTGACAAATACCAAAAATATATATTGGTAATACTGGGACTAAGTACTGGGTACTATTATGGTCAACCAATAAATCAAGAAAAAAATTTCAATAAAATTAATTTATTAATTTATTTTAAAAATTTTTAATGATCCTCTAAGACTAAGAGTATAGCTTTTTTATGGTCAACTAGGAAAAAAAATCAAAAAAATAATAATGATCACTTACAGTCAGTGATTCAGTAATTAAGCCAAAAACACTGTTATTGCAATAAAAATTTAATAATATATTTGAGAGGTGCAAATGTTTACTTACTATAGTGATCAAGAAATCACTTTAAACAATATATAATTTAATATATTATAAATCGAAAAGATCAAACCCAATTTCAAAACACAGTCATGGCAAAAATTTTCTGTTTTGCGCTAGGTGGTCCGTGCGTTATGATGTTCGTCAAAAAAGGTCCTTGTTGTTTGGAATGGTCCCCAATTTTTGGTGGGTCATCTAGAAGAAGGTGAAAGAGAAGAAGATATGGAGCGGAGGAGATGGAAGTAATAAAGAGAGGATAAAAAAAGGAGAAAGAAATATAAATGATAAAACTAACAAAATAATTAAATCAAAATGAGAGAGATGCAATGACAGTATATGAGGAATGACACAACAGTAATGACTGATTTATTGATAAATTTTAAATTAAGTAAGTGGAGATTTCTCTGCATGGCTAACAAACAATATTATGAATAAACTTAAAGCAACCTTAGATTATTTATTGATGATTTATACTAGATTTGTGATACTAATAAAAAATAATAATAATGAATTGTAAGATTTAAAATGTGTGTAATATAAGTGATGCCTGCTAAAGGGGAATCCCAAAGCCCTTCTACAGGCAAGGATACCTCTGAAGCACCTCAATCGTATATAAAAAAGTAGTAATAGTGTGTAACAAAAGAAATTAATTAAAATATACAAATTGAGTGAAAAATTGAAACAACAACTTAAATCCATGAATAAGTAAATAATTTTCCCACCATAAATTCCCAAACAAGTAATGAATATAATGAGTAACTAAATCAGTATGAGACCATGAGAACTATGAAAAAAAATATTCTAAACAAATATTATAATAAGATGAAAAGGGTTTAATTAAGACAAATAAAATTATTTCCACACCAAAATTTATGGAATCAATTTAATTCAGTTATCAAGAGAATTTAATTCATTATTTTAACTATCTTAGTAATTTAATAACTAATTTAATTGAAACAAATAATAAATTTAGTTTAACTAATTTAAAGTGAGAATTTAATATAATTATATTAAATATGTGTTTAAGTTATTTAGTAATTTTATAGACAAAGTTAAGGGTCAAAAAAGTGCCCAATATTTGTGGATAATATTATATGATGAGTTGGATTTAATTATATTAATTTATTTGTTTGTAATTACATTATAAGTTAAATATTATTAAGCTTATAATGTAATAATTGATTTATTAAATTTTAAGAAATATTAAATACATAGAAATGCTCCATGTTTTTATAGAATATAATATTTGTTTATGTAATAAAAATTATTTAATAATAAAATTAAGTATAGTAATTATTTTACTTATTCATATAATATTTATAATTTTATTATTTAATAAAATAATTTATTGTAACTACATAACACATAATGTTATTCCCTTACATGATTTCAGTAATTTATTATATAAATTAATGGGCTACTGATATTGTTAAGGGGTCCTTTTGGTCTAGAAGCTTGGTTCGAGGTTTTCACGAGGTTTTTAAGGAATGAAATGGACTCTCAACAAAATAGTATGTATTTTTTAATCAAAATGATTGTTTTAATCAAATATAAGAGGTAGAATTTAAATATTAATATAGATTATAGATTAGAATTACGCTGTTGTAAGTACTAATGTTATAAAATATAGAAATAAGTGTTATATTGTAAAATATAGTAATAAAAGTAAGTAATGAAGGAATGTCTTGAAAAGCACAAAGTAAGAGGCCTTTTATAGGCAAAACATGAGGGAATAAAATATAAGGAATTTACACCATCTACTGTAAGAGTGTGAGAAAAAGGATAACAAAAAAAAGGAGTACATATATGACATAAGAAATAAATAAACTGGTACGTCAACAAGGGCATCAAATTTATTAGCAATAAAGTTTGAGTTCCTTGGACTGTCACAATTAAATAATTAATTAATTATATTACTTTCACAGGATTCCAGATCTCTCACTGAGGTAATATAATTGTTTTAAAGTTTTTTTATTATAAGTTTATTATTAAATTTTATTCCCATTGACTTATACTATTGAGCACGGTGTTAGGGAGTAAAATTGTAGGGGACATTTTATTTACACTAATTATTTATACTACTTATTGTACTTAACTAGTTAATTGTAAGTAATACTTAAGTAGATAATTAATTATTAGTAAGAAGAAGGGGCATGGCTTCAACTCAGTAAAATAATCAGTTATTTTACCGGTCAAGTCTAGTAGCCTGGCTGACACTCCCTCATTCTAAAAAAACAATAAAAAAATGCTATGATTTTTTCTTTTTATACTTTTTTAGTAGAGTAGGAAGATTAGATATCTCCTTTCCAGGTATCCAAGAATCATATTCAGATGATTTATTCTTGAATCTCAATAAGTATTCTGTACCTTTTTCAGCAGTGACTATTCTGTCATTTAGAATTTTTTCAATTTCTGCTGTTTGAGTGATTTCATTTGGGGTTTTCTTTGGTCTTCCCCTCCTTTTTGGAAATAAATCACTATTGGATGTGTAAGGTTTCAGAAGATATATTGGAAAAACAGGATGTTTTCTGTCATATGGAGAATACAAAATAACCTCAACTGCATTATGTCCAATCATTCTTCTGACAACAAATGGACCAACAAATTGATCTTTCAATTTGTTACTACCTTGTAAGTTGAAGTGGACTGCAGAAATCAACACTTCATCACCCTTTTTAAAAGTGTATTCTTTATGGGATTTGTCCCATCTCTTCTTCTCATATTCAAATGATTTTTCAATACATTGTTGAGCATGATTTCTGCATAGTTGTTGCATTTGAAGAAAAGACTTTACACCAGGATGTATATCCAATTTAGGTATTTTGTTATTGAGAATTTGACCAGGAGTGTTTGGAACAAATCCAAGCCAGAGCTCAAAAGGCTTTCTTTGAGTAACAGAATGAACAGTGCTATTATAAGCAAATTCAAACCAAGGAAGTAATGTAACCCAATCATGAGTGAATCTGTCATTATCTTTATACTCAAGGCCAAAGGCACAATATCTTCTTATCATGTCCTCTAAAGTCTGAATCATTATTTCAGCTAAGCCATCAGTCTGTGGGTGATGGGCCGTAGAAAGTTTCAGATCACAACCACAAACATCCATCAGAGACATCCAAAATTCAGAAGTCAATTTAGGGTCCCTGTCAGAGATTATGTCTTTAGGAAAACCAGCAGTATTAAACATATGAGACCACCATAAGAAGGCTAATTATTTAGTGGAAACATCCTTGTGAGTAGGGATAAATTTACACATTTTAGTGAATCTATCCACAATAACCCAACAAGAGTTATAACTGTCTTTTCCAGCAATAGGTAATCCTGTTACAAAATCCATGTTTATTATCTGCCATGGTTCATCAGGAGGTTAAATATGTTGCATTAATCCTGCTCTTTTACCAGTTAATCTTTTTGATTTTTGGCAAGAATCACAAGACTCAACATATAATTTTGTGTCTTCAGACATATTAACCCACCAAGCAGTGTTCTTAATTCTGATCATTGTTTTTTCAAGATCAAAATTTACGGCTAATATGTCATCATGACAAATTTTCAAGATGATTTCTCTCACAGAAGGAGGAATAACAATAACATTACTCAAATTTCTCCTATAATATAGATATCCTTCATCAATTGAAAATTTACCTTTTTCCAAAGCCTTCTGGTACTTTGGTGGAAGGGTTTTAATTAATGCTTGTATTGAAGAATTCTTTGGATTATTTAATATGGTGCATAACTTTTTCAAGTCAGTGTCCTTATCATATGAATCCAGAATAAGCTGTAATAGCTCTTCCTCCATATCAACCACTTATGTCCCATGTATATGAATAATTTCATCCTCAGCATTATAAGCAGGATTAGAGTCATTATTTGGTCAAGGTAACCTAGATAACATATCCACATTTGAGTGAACAATACCAGCCCTATGAATAATTATCATTCTCCCTCTGTATTATTGAACAGCCAACTGCCATCTGAACATA
Source organism: Hemileia vastatrix (assembly GCA_030280995.1). NCBI lineage: Eukaryota > Fungi > Basidiomycota > Pucciniomycetes > Pucciniales > Zaghouaniaceae > Hemileia > Hemileia vastatrix. Next base: position 16,650,851 of record JASXTE010000016.1, read on the forward strand.
TGTCTGTTTGGTGTTTTCAAGTTTAAAAGGGATTCAACTGCACTTCAGTCAGTGACAAGTTCAAATTTCTGGTCATCTAGGTAATAATGAAGCTTTTCTAGAGCCCACACTACAGCTAAACACTCTAATTGAGTAGCACCATATTTCAATTCACTATTTCTCAGGGTTCTTGAAATATAACAAATTACTACTTCTGAAACTTTATCATTCATCACTTGTTTTTGAAGGAGGGCAGCACCAAGACCAATAAAACTGGCATCAGTGTACAAAACAAATGGTTGATTAAAGTCAGGTAAAGCAAGAATTGGTGCTGACATCAAACAGTGTTTCATAGTGTCAAAGGCTCTTTGTTTTTCACTATTCCAGACAAAAGCAACATCCTTTCTAGTTAATTGGGTAAGGGGTAAAGCTATGACTTGGTAATTTTTAATATACTGTCTATAGTATCCACACGTTCCCAAAAAACTCTGTAGCTCTCTAACTGTATTAGGAGCCTTCACCTGTTGTATGTCTGCCACTTTGTTTTGGTCAACACATATCTGTAAGCCTGAAACAACATGACCATGAACTTTTAAAGAATGGAACCCAAATTTACATTTCTTCAAAGCAAGTGTCATATTTATTTCATCCATTTTTTGGAACACTTTACACAGGTGGTTGAGATGGTCCTCAAATGTTTTTGAGAATATAATGATATCATCAATATAAACCATCAGCCATCCTTCAATTATCTCCTGATGGAATGTGTTATCCATGACTTTTTGAAAAACTGAAGGGGCATTTTTAGGGCCAAATGGCATCCTAATATACTTATAAATACCCATATGAGTAGCAATCATCAGAAAATTCTGAGAATTTTTCTCAACAGGTACCTGGTGATATCCCTTATTACCATCCAAACAGCTGATATATTTAGCACCCTGTAAGGTAGCATGTATAGAGCTAATTCAAGGCAAAGGATAGATATCATCAACCGTATAAGTATTTAGTGCTCTATAATCACCACATAACCTGGCTTTATCTTTCTCATAAGAAATTGGGACAGGTGAGATAACACAATATTTAGGTGTTTCAACTACCTTTTCAATAATATTCATTTGTAAAAGGGTAGAGATATTTTCTTCAATATCTTTTCTCTTTGTGGGAGAAGCAGGATAAGGCTTCTTCTTTAAACTAGGTGGTATATCAGTTAATGGACAAGACAATGAAAGTTTCATTTCTTCCTTAACTAGTCCTAGTTCATGTGACCCATGAGCAAATTCCATAGGAAAAAACTTTATCAAGTTAATGATGGAATCTTTATCCTCACCAGAAAGTTGTTCTCCAAAAGAGGCGTTGTCAATTTCAGACATAAGGCCATGCATTTCATTTGTAGATCTTCCTTTATATTGAACTACAGAATTACATGTGTTCAATTATGGTTTTAATATTTTTTTGAAGGAAAAAAATCTTAAATTTCCTCTTCCCATTCATTCCCATTGTGAAACATTGGTTTGAGGGATCCAATTTTATGCCATACTCGGTTAAAATATCATTCCCTACAATAAACCAATTGCTCAAGTTATCATTTTTCATGACAACAAAATCACAAATAGCTCTTACAAAACCATGGTTATATTTAAAAAGCACTGTGGCTTTGTATTTACCAAT